>OX365947.1:21897987-22497987 GCA_947247005.1 Spisula solida | reverse complement strand
ACATGCATTGACCACAGATCAATACTAAATTTAAAAAATATAATACATTTTTTTAGTTATTAATGGCTGTTTTTCTGGACTGCATTCTTACCAGTATTACTTCAATAACCGTCTAATAATGGTACATGCACTTGTAAATATCACTACAGATCAGAACATTTTATTTTCAGGCTTGATCTGTACAGCTCATCATCATACATAATAAATAAACATGAAAGGTGAAGAGAATATGAAATTTAGAATATCAGTATTGCCAGAATTGGCATCATTGCCAAATTTTCAAGGAAAGGTAAAACTTGCACAGACTGGGATTCGTAACCAGATTTGCCTTGTTACAAATCCAGTGCACATCTGACAAAAACAATACATATCCACCACATATCAAATACAGACTGTAAAAACAAACTTCATTTATTGTCAGATAGTTGAGTTACAAATCCTGCACAATGACAATATTTTAACCACAATAATATAAACTTTAACAACAAAATATCCTATTTACATATCATGTTAACAACAATATACAATCACTATAGATAAAACATGTTTTATGGCCATCAAGTGGTTGCGGTGTGATAAATCGAGAGTTTGAGTAGCTTGTTTAACAACATTGATTAAAACAAACACATGAATGTTGTTAATGGGCTTTTATTGAAGCCTTAAAACATTGTATCAAATATCCACAACATAAAAATCAACATGATAATATATACAGTATATACAACAAAGTTATAGATATGAAAATAATATTTAACTCTTAAACAAATTTGGTTATATCTGGGACTTAAAAACCACCTCGATAACACAATAAGGTTATGTAAGCCAATTATGTCATAAAGTTGGACAAAACAAAGTCAACAACAAATTCAAATCAAATAGGACAAAATAAATCCTTTATCAATAAATTACATAAAGTTGGACAAAAGAAAGTCAAAATAATTAGCAAATAATAAAACCAAATCCATTCAAACTGACGGAAGTCGGGCCTCTGCCAGCCGGCTGCCCCAACCCACACCAAATATTTTTTTTAATAGTTGGTGGGGGAGGTAGAAGGAATCCATGCACATACAGTAAAGGCGAACCTTATCACCTCCCGTCTTCCGTCCCTTAAATGAACATGTGTAATTATTGTCAAACTAAAGCTATTATGAATCAAAATAGCCAACAAAACAAAGGCGGGTGGTGGGGTGGAATGTGGAAAAACAAAGATTTAAAAAGAACATATCTGTATTGGAAATCTTGTAAACAAAGAGCATTTTAATACGTCACGTGTTATGATAATTTATCTGAAAGGAACCCAAAGTAACATAATTTGGAACAAAGTATCCACTACCAGCACCCTTTGGCAAATCAATATACATATAGTATTATAAAATCAAAAAATCTGGAGGTGGATGGGAGGAGGAAAAATAAAAAGTTCAAACATAATAAAAGTTCAATTATTTGAGATATAAATAAGAACATCTTCCTTCCTTATATTTGACAAGTCAAAGTGTATGCCAAATCATACAGGTTCTACTGGCAAGAACTCAGTAATATTATAAGTTATAGTGCGCCCACGATAATGAGAAAGGCAGGAAATTTTGATATAATCCATTCTGATGTGTATTGATTTATCAAGGATGTTTTTAATACAAAACTGACCATATCTGCTTACTTTAGTAATTTGTAAAATATTTGTACCCATTACATTATCCTGGGTGCACTATTCTTCCCTTGAAACTCAGTAATGTTTTTAAAAATAACAACATATAATAATGTACATAAAAAGCTAAGTCAATAGGGGCCATAATTCTGTTTAAATGTTGGATAGTGTTACATGGCTTTGATAATGTAAGGGGCTAATGATAGTAAACAAGTATATCAAGTTTGAAGGGAACACCTTGATGTAAGATGAAATTTAGATTAACAAGAATTGGACGCTTAATAAGTCTAAGTCCAAAATTAGGTCAATGTGATGGTCAAAATGAGGTTAGGTGATATAGGTGTGTGGAGAATGTTCAAATACAACATCCATGCAAGTATGAAAGCTTTGTAGCAATACATATTAATGCTAGAAGAAACAGTCAATTGGGTTAACCAGACAAATGAATGGACGCATTTATGTGGCTACAATACCTTGCTAAATAGTTACCTCGCTATATACTTACATTATTATACATTTACCTTGCTATATACTTACATTGCTATATACTTACCTTATTATATACTAACCTTATTATATACTTACCTTATTATACACTTACATTGCTATATACTTACCTTACTTTAAACTTGCCTTATTATACCCTTACATTGCTATATACTTACCTTATTATATACTTACCTGATTATACCCTTACATTGCTATATACTTACCTTATTATACACTTACATTGCTATATACTTACCTTACTTTAAACTTACCTTATTATACCCTTACATTGCTATATACTTACCTTATTATATACTTACCTTATTATACACTTACATTGCTATATACTTACCTTACTTTAAACTTACCTTATTATACCCTTACATTGCTATATACTGACCTTATTATATACTTACATTGCTATATACTTACCTTACTTTAAACTTACCTTATTATACCCTTACATTGCTATATACTTACCTTATTATATACTTACCTTATTATACACTTACAATGCTATATACTTACCTTACTTTAAACTTACCTTATTATACACTTATATTGCTAAATACTTACCATATTATACACTTACATTGCTATATACTTACCTTGTTATATACTTACCATATTATACACTTACATTGCTATATACTTACCTTACTTTAAACTTACCTTATTATACACTTACATTGCTATATACTTACCTTATTATACACTTACATTGCTATATACTTACCTTGTTATATACTTACCCTATTATACACTTACATTGCTATATACTTACCTTATTATACCCTTACATTGCTATATACTTACCTTGTTATATACTTACCTTATTATACACTTACATTGCTATATACTTACCTTATTATACCCTTACATTGCTATATACTTACCTTGTTATATACTTACCTTATTATAAACTTACCTTATTATACACTTACATTGCTATATACTTACCTTATTATATACTTACCTTATTATACACTTACATTGCTATATACTTACCTTATTATATACTTACCTTATTATACACTTTCATTGCTAAATACTTACCTGATTATACACTTACATTGCTATATACTTACCTTATTATACACTTACATTGCTATATACTTACCTTATTATACACTTACATTGCTATATACTTACCTTACTTTAAACTTACCTTATTATACCCTTACATTGCTATATACTTACCTTATTATATACTTACCTGATTATACCCTTACATTGCTATATACTTACCTTATTATACACTTACATTGCTATATACATACCTTACTTTAAACTTACCTTATTATACCCTTACATTGCTATATACTTACCTTATTATATACTTACCTTATTATACACTTACATTGCTATATACTTACCTTATTATATACTTACCTGATTATACCCTTACATTGCTATATACTTACCTTATTATACACTTACATTGCTATATACTTACCTTACTTTAAACTTACCTTATTATACCCTTACATTGCTATATACTTACCTTATTATATACTTACCTTATTATACACTTACATTGCTATATACTTACCTTATTTTATACTTACCTTATTATACACTTACATTGCTATATACTTACCTTACTATACACTTACATTGCTATATACTTACCTTACTATACACTTTCATTGCTAAATACTTACCTGATTATACACTTACATTGCTATATACTTACCTTATTATACACTTACATTGCTATATACTTACCTTATTATACACTTACATTGCTATATACTTACCTTACTTTAAACTTACCTTATTATACCCTTACATTGCTATATACTTACCTTATTATATACTTACCTGATTATACCCTTACATTGCTATATACTTACCTTATTATACACTTACATTGCTATATACTTACCGTACTTTAAACTTACCTTATTATACACTTACATTGCTATATACTTACCATATTATACACTTACATTGCTATATACTTACCTTATTATATACTTACCTTATTATACACTTACAATGCTATATACTTACCTTACTTTAAACTTACCTTATTATACACTTACATTGCTATTTACTTACCATATTATACACTTACATTGCTATATACTTACCTTACTTTAAACTTACCTTATTATAGACTTATATTGCTAAATACTTACCATATTATACACTTACATTGCTATATACTTACCTTGTTATATACTTACCATATTATACACTTACATTGCTATATACTTACCTTACTTTAAACTTACCTTATTATACACTTACATTGCTATATACTTACCTTATTATACACTTACATTGCAATATACTTACCTTGTTATATACTTACCTTATAATACACTTACATTGCTATATACTTACCTTGTTATATACTTACCCTATTATACACTTACATTGCTATATACTTACCTTGTTATATACTTACCTTATTATACACTTACATTGCTATATACTTACCTTATTATACCCTTACATTGCTATATACTTACCTTGTTATATACTTACCTTATTATACCCTTACATTGCTATATACTTACCTTGTTATATACTTACCTTATTATACACTTACATTGCTATATACTTACTTTATTATATACTTACCTTATTATATACTTACCTTATTATACACTTACATTGCTATATACTTACCTTATTATATACTTACCTTATTATACCCTTACATTGCTATATACTTACCTTACTTTAAACTTACCTTATTATACACTTATATTGCTAAATACTTACCATATTATACACTTACATTGCTATATACTTACCTTACTTTAAACTTACCTTATTATACACTTATATTGCTGAATACTTACCATATTATACACTTACATTGCTATATACTTACCTTACTTTAAACTTACCTTATTATACACTTACATTGCTATATACTTACCTTGTTATATACTTACCTTGTTATACCCTTACATTGCTATATACTTACCTTATTATACACTTACATTGCTATATACTTACCTTATTATATACTTACCTTATTATACCCTTACATTGCTATATACTTACCTTGTTATATACTTACCATATTATACACTTACATTGCTATATACTTACCTTACTTTAAACTTACCTTATTATACACTTACATTGCTATATACTTACCTTATTATACACTTACATTGCAATATACTTACCTTGTTATATACTTACCTTATAATACACTTACATTGCTATATACTTACCTTGTTATATACTTACCCTATTATACACTTACATTGCTATATACTTACCTTGTTATATACTTACCTTATTATACACTTACATTGCTATATACTTACCTTATTATACCCTTACATTGCTATATACTTACCTTGTTATATACTTACCTTATTATACCCTTACATTGCTATATACTTACCTTGTTATATACCTACCTTATTATACACTTACATTGCTATATACTTACCTTATTATACCCTTACATTGCTATATACTTACCTTGTTATATACTTACCTTATTATACACTTACATTGCTATATACTTACCTTATTATATACTTACCTTATTATATACTTACCTTATTATACACTTACATTGCTATATACTTACCTTATTATATACTTACCTTATTATACCCTTATATTGCTATATACTTACCTTACTTTAAACTTACCTTATTATACACTTATATTGCTAAATACTTACCATATTATACACTTACATTGCTATATACTTACCTTACTTTAAACTTACCTTATTATACACTTATATTGCTGAATACTTACCATATTATACACTTACATTGCTATATACTTACCTTGTTATACACTTACATTGCTATATACTTACCTTACTTTAAACTTACCTTATTATACACTTACATTGCTATATACTTACCTTGTTATATACTTACCTTGTTATACCCTTACATTGCTATATACTTACCTTATTATACACTTACATTGCTATATACTTACCTTATTATATACTTACCTTATTATACCCTTACATTGCTATATACTTACCTTGTTATATACTTACCTTATTATACACTTACATTGCTATATACTTACCTTACTTTAAACTTACCTTATTATACACTTATATTGCTAAATACTTACCATATTATACACTTACATTGCTATATACTTACCTTACTTTAAACTTACCTTATTATACACTTATATTGCTAAATACTTACCATATTATACACTTACATTGCTATATACTTACCTTACTTTAAACTTACCTTATTATACACTTACATTGCTATATACTTACCTTGTTATATACTTACCTTGTTATACCCTTACATTGCTATATACTTACCTTATTATACACTTACATTGCTATATACTTACCTTGTTATATACTTACCTTGTTATACACTTACATTGCTATATACTTACCTTACTTTAAACTTACCTTATTATACACTTATATTGCTAAATACTTACCATATTATACACTTACATTGCTATATACTTACCTTTCTTTAAACTTACCTTCTATATACTTACATTGCTATATACTTACCTTGTTATATACTTACCTTATTATATACTTACCTTATTATACACTTACACTGCTATATACTTACCTTATTATATACTTACCTTATTATACACTTACATTGCTATATACTTACCTTGTTATATACTTACCTTGTTATATACTTACCTTATTATACACTTACACTGCTATATACTTACCTTGTTATATACTTACCTTATTATACACTTACACTGCTATATACTTACCTTATTATACCCTTACATTGCTATATACTTACCTTATTATACCCTTACATTGCTATATACTTACCTTGTTATACCCTAACATTGCTATATACTTACCTTGTTATATACTTACCTTATTATACACTTACATTGCTATATACTTACCTTGTTATATACTTACCCTATTATACCCTTACATTGCTTTATACTTACCTTGTTATATACTTACCTTATTATACACTTACATTGCTATATACTTACCTTGTTATAAACTTACCTTACTAAATACTTACCTTATTATACACTTACATTGCTATATACTTACCTTATTATACCCTTACATTGCTATATACTTACCTTATTATACCCTTACATTGCTATATACTTACCTTATTATACCCTAACATTGCTATATACTTACCTTGTTATATACTTACCTTATTATACACTTACATTGCTATATACTTACCTTGTTATATACTTACCCTATTATACCCTTACATTGCTTTATACTTACCTTGTTATATACTTACCTTATTATACACTTACATTGCTATATACTTACCTTGTTATAAACTTACCTTACTAAATACTTACCTTATTATACACTTACATTGCTATATACTTACCTTGTTATATACTTACCCTATTATACCCTTACATTGCTGTATACTTACCTTGTTATATACTTACCTTATTATACACTTACATTGCTATATACTTACCTTACTTTAAACTTACCTTATTATATACTTACATTGCTATATACTTACCTTGTTATAAACTTACCTTACTAAATACTTACCTTATTATACACTTACATTGCTATATACTTACCTTGTTATATACTTACCTTTTTATACACTTACATTGCTATATACTTACCTCGCTATATGCTTACCTCGCTATATACGGTCCTTACCTTGCTATATGCGAAGCGACCCAGAAAAAATGCATTGTTTACCTGAACTGTTTTGCGAGCGAAGCTAGCTTGAAAAAATGCCAAGTTGATAATTTCATCCCCAGAAAAGACCACTATCTACCTATATGGGGGCATAACCTAACCTCATTTTACCTGATCCAAAAAGTGCCAAATTTATGAAAAACTAGGCCGGCCTCAAAGTTTTAGTCTATGGCCACCTTGCACACATACACCATCTTAAGGTAACAGTATATTCTATAGTGAGATTGAGCATGTTTTTTTTAAAAGCATTTTATTCTTAAAATGTGTTGGATACAATGCACTATATATACCCTTGAAGTTAAACAAACAAAAAATAAATAATAAAGTGAATTTTTTAAGCCTGACAGCACTTTCATTGCAAATCTTGCTCATTTACAAACAAAGTCAACATGGCACTAAGAGCCAAAGTTTGTTGTTGGAGACATGGTCAATTAGTATAAGGAACAAACTTTTATAAAGAAATAATTATGAAACATATTTATGAGCTTGTATTGTGCAAAACTTCAATAACCTTGCAAACCGAAAGTAGAAAAATGGCAATGTTTCTTGAATATCTTTTAAAGTATACATCTTTCAGTCAAAAACTAAAAAAGAGTTAGTTCCCTGAAGTTATATTGAAAGCATGGTATGCATTTTGGCTCATGACATTTGCCAATTAGTGTGTTTAGGAACGAGTACTGTAAGGCACACACATTCTTTGAAACTAACTATTTTAAAAGGGTGGCCCTTTATTAACGAGTTTGTTTGTGTTATGTTACAGTGATGGTATACATACAATACAAGTCTGTTTGCTTAAGCCCTTTAGTTTTCTTAAACAATCTAAATTATTGTTTACCACAACCCCTCCCACTCCGTTCCCTTAAAAAAGTATATTTAGGCTTCAAAATAATACAATAAAAACGGGGGGGGGGGGGTCATGTTTCTTCTAACACAAATTTTGCTCATCAAAGATAGAAAACATATTTTTCGCTATTGCGCGGGTTGATTCAAGACTGGTTAAGCCCTACTCTACTTTCACTTTCATATTTAGATTTAAATAACAAAATGTTCAAGATTAAAAAGTTTCACTACATCCAATACATGTTCACAATGATTTTAAACTCAATTTCATGCTTTCAAAGAAGAATTGTCAATGCATACCATCATTTCCAGTCAATCCATTGTTTCTTTCAGGACTCTTGAGTGTATCACCATTTGGGCCGCTTATGTATTTAGTGGTTTATTACCTCCATGGTCACCAACAACCTTTGAAACAAGGCTACCACTTTACGTCATCAATAGCATTATGTGCATTGTATTCAGTATGTCACCAACAAGGTCTTCTTGCTTATACGAAGATCTCTTTGGGAATGCACTTTTCAAACCATTCCGTGAGTCAATCATTCCATGTGCTGTTTCCAACAAAGAGTCACAGTGTTGAACACGTAAGTTTGAAGAAACAAGAACGGGAAAGTCAAAACGTCGACCATAGTGGGCAACAAGATACGGATTGTCAAACTGTCTCAGCCATTTTAAAAATTCTATGGCAACTGTCTTCCCGTAAACTTAAAGTCACATGTTTCAAATTGATCATCATGTCGTTGTTTTTGACCATGGTTATACCAGTCAGACGCTGAGCATTATCTGAAATTGGTATTTTCGGCTGTATGTAGCAGCTGTACGTTTGTGATAAAGCCATATCCACCGCAGCTAGTTGGGTAATATGGGGCATCTGTCCTCAACATACTGAAAATATGTTTGTTAAACTTTAATTACAGGCAAAGATGAGTACAAGACCACCTGAGAATAAATAGCACTTTAACAACACCTGTCATAACAAGAGCTGTCCACGAACAGCACGCTCCACTATTCGCAGCGCCATGCTGGGATAGTAGAATCATTATATATTCAAAACAAAAGCTTCATAACAGCATTACCCTCTGCTGTGTAGAGGTTGGGGCTTCTAAGTCATACAAGGGGGATATTTTGGACAAATTATGCAAGACCATTACCTACTCATGTGTAGGTCCTCTTGGTCATGAAGATAAACAAATAAGCATTTCTTAGTCCAAAAGGGGGCATAATTTCAACAAAATGCTTGATAGAGTTCGTAACCTACCCCTGTGTAGGGGTTGGGGTCATGGTGGAGAACAAGTATGCATAGCAATAATATGTGAATGCACTTTGAAAATATTAGAGGTGAAAAAACCTGTACCTAAACTTTAACATTTGCACTAAGTTTAAAAAGGGGGCATAATTTCACCAAAATGCTTAATAGAGTTACCTACCCCTGTGTATGGGTTGGGGTCATGATGGTGAACAAGTATGCAAAGTATCAAAGCAATATGTCCATGCACTATGAAGATATTAGAGGCTAAAAAACCTGTACCTAAACTTTAACATTTGCATTTCAAAGTCCAAAAGGGGGCATAACTTCAACAAAATGCTGAATAGAGTTACCTACCCCTGTGTATGGGTTGGGGTCATGATGGTGAACAAGTATGCAAAGTATCAAAGCAATATGTCTATGCACTATGAAGATATTAGAGGCTAAAAAACCTGTACCTAAACTTTAACATTTGCACTATTTGCACTAAGTATAAAAAAGGCACAATTTCAACAAAATGCCTGATAGACTTACCTACTCCTGCATATGGGTTGGGGTCATGATGGCAAACAAGTAGGCAAAGTATGAAAGCAATATCTCAAAGGACTAAGAGAATATAAGAGGTTAAAAACCTGTACCTGGTTTTCATGTATAATATCTGAAGGAAACATTTTTATCACAAAAGGAAATTAATGCTTTGCTGTGATGAATGTGATTTGACTAGAAAAGCAAATTAATATAAGAATAAAAGTATTTGTCAACTTACTTAGATCTGATGCTTCTAGATCAAAGATGATGAATTATGAACAGGCATTGGTTTAAACACTCCTTGTGATATTGGTTCTGGAAGTTTTTCAACATCCACATCATCTTCAAGTCAAAAGCCTGCATAAAAAAGATCTATTTTACACTTTGTTTTATAATTGTAATAATTTTACTATAAGTACCACATACTTTTGGTTTACTAGAACTTACATATAGAATACAGCAGTATGGTAACAGAGAGCTGGTTCTAATTATAAATTATTGTATGACACAGCTCTGATCCAGTGGTTAGTGTGCTGGATTAGTAACCAGGTGATTCAGGTTAAATTCCCAGTTGAGACAGGTCATGAAAAATGCCTTTTGGAATGGTTGGTTCACACTGGTTAGGATACAGTCTAGGAAACTTGGTTATGTGAATCGGCGCATACAATATAAGGTAACTGTCAAAAAAATAAACAAACCTGACTGATAAGAAACACCTTCTAGTGCCTCATGAGCTGCTTGTATGACAGATCTGTCCGACTTTTAAAATAGACATCTACCCTTTGCTGTTGGCAGTTCAGACTTTTCTTGACAATGCTTTCTTTTCCAAGCACAATTCTCTGCTTACTGCTTCACCAGGAGACATACCAGCTTCCAAACTATCAAATCCACGCTTCTTCCATGCGGTGTCAACAGCACATGACATACAATGTCATGTCCTACATGGGAACCCGACAACATTTTTCTGCACTTCGATTTACAATCTGGATGATGGGACCTAAAAGAAGTTATAATAAGCTTATACAAAATATAAGAAGTATATTTGGTGCAACATTATTACTTGGTTATATGTCAAGAATTGATCAAATGGTATAATTATGAAATACTTGTTACAAGTTGCGTCAAATAACGTTTGAATGACGTTTGTGACGTCATACAAAAAGATCCAAATAAGGACTCTACGAAAACAGCTGTAACTTCCATAATATTGAAGATAGTAACAAAAATTGTTTTGCATTTTGATTCATTAACATTATGGAAAACCACAAAATCAATATTTTTGTCAAAAAAGCATGTTTTCCTGAAGACTGGCTCAATTATTTATTTATTTTGTTCAATTTAATGATTATAAAGTTTAAAGTAATAAAGTAAATTTTGTTAACTTTGAAAATCAGATAATTTGTAGGTACATAATGACCGTATTTCTTCAAACATCATTCTTTCTGTGTTGAATCTTCACACTATCAATGTCTGTCCCGTCTTCATCTGTGCCAGCTGTAGACATATGTTCAATCAGGTTTCTGTCAATATAGTAATACAGATTTCCATTGCTTTCGTTTGACAATGCCACAAAGTATTTCATTCAAATGAAAAATCAAACCAGTAGCTCATTTGTACAGCATTTGTTTAGAGCACTGAGGGAACCAGGTTCACTTCCAGACTGCGTCATTCCAAAGACATGATGAAAATGGTACCAGACTAATTCCCTTGATAGACACTAGGAATCAAAAGTTAAACACTGGCTTTTTGTGGCGATGAATACCATCAGGAATGAAGTGTCCAGATTGATTAATAAAGTGTAAAGAGACAAGTTTTACATTTAACCTATTAAAATGATAAGGCTGTAAATATAGAAATATACCTAGTAGAAGGCGAGGCATCTGGTAGAATACCAACACCGAGGTCTTCTATAAATCTATCCATACACTTCTCGGCTGTTTTAGATTCTTCTTCAGCAATATCCCTGACAAATTATAAGAGTTATCAATATTTTGACAAAATATACTTCTTGTGAAATTACCGTATATCGGGTAATTTTTGCGTACTGCAAATTTCGCGATTTTCGACAAAATAGAATTTTAGCGATTTCTAACCTCTGTTTATGGCAAGCCAAATGTCCAATAATTGCGTAAACCCATGTTCACGGTTGTAAAACTAGGTTTTTACGGTCGATAAACTAGGTTTTACGAACGTAAAACCAGGTTTTACGAATGTTAACCTGTATTTTCGAGCGAAAACATAGGATAACAGTCGTAAACCATAGTTCACGCTCGTGAACATGGGTTTACATTCGATAAACTAGGTTTCTCGATTGAACTATGAATTTCGACTGTTATCCTATGTTAACGGCCGTTATCCTATGTTTACGCTCGTTCACGAGCGTAAACCATAGTTTACAAACATTAACCTGTGTTTTCGACCGTAAACATGGGTTTACGCCCTGAACATGGTTTACGAGCGTAAACATGGGTTCACACTCGTGAATATAGGATAACGACTGAAATTGATAGTTATGTCCGAGAAACTTAGTTTAACGAACGTAAACATAGGTTCACGAACATAGGTTCACGTTCGTGAACTATGGTTTACGCTCGTAAACCTAAGTTCACGCCCGTAAACATAGGTTGTTGTTCGTAAAATATGGTTATTGCAAGTAAATTGTCCAATAATTACGTAAACCAATGTTCACGTTCGAAAAACTAGGTTTTTCGATAGAAAACATAGGATAACTAGCGTAAACCATAGTTTACGAACGTGAACCCATGTTTACGGTCGAAAAACTATGTTTCTCGATAAAAATATATATTTCGGCCGTTATCCCATGTTTACGAGCGTGAACTATAGTTTACGAACGTGCACCATAGTTTACGAGCGTAAACCTATGTTTACGAGCGTAAACCTATGTTTACGAACTACAACCCATGTTTTCGACCGTAAACATATGTTCACGCCCGTAAACTATGGTTTACGAATGTCGTATCTATGATTTACGCTCGTAACTATGTTTTACGCTCTTGTAACTATGCATTATAAACTTGTATCTATGGTTAACGAGTTCAGCCAATCGAATCACACCTTCTGTTTTCAGATCCCCACATCGTCCATTAAAGGTAGTTATTCTGATTTTGGCCGGAAAACCAGAATAGTTACTAACAACAAGCTAATTCACATTCAATCAACGTAAATTCACAAATACTAACCCAAAATGTAAAAGATATGTACGTGTTTTCAATACCAAAAGTACAAGCGCTCAAGAAATCCTCGATTTATTTTTATCCGACGGTCGAGACATGCGCACTAAACGCCAGTCACGCTAATTGGGGGTTAATCGGGTTCCCTGTTGTAATCCGTACTCGCCCGTACTCAACTTATGCTGAACTATATATAGAACATGGAACACGCTCAATTGGGGGTCGGCTCAAAACAATTTCTGTTATAGCAATATGACGTCATACGCAAAAAACAATCATAATTTTAGTGTTGGTACCGTAGAACGCTCAACTCTGTTCGAGAGCGGAGATTGACTAGTTCCAAACAATGCCAAAATAGCAAGGAGAAAACAAAAATAGTCCACCATTTTGGTCTTCTGAGAAATATTTCAAGTTTCTTGATTCCCATTTGGGAAATACGATGTTTTGATTGGCTTTGCTCGTAAATCATAGATACTGGTCGAAAATCATAGATACAATTCGATAAACCTGGTTATACGCTCGTAAACATGGGTTCACGTACGGTCGTTATCTTATGTTTACGAGCGTGAACCTATGTTTACGAACTGCAACCCATGTTTTCGACCGATAATATAGGTTTACGAACGTGAACCTATGTTTACGAGCGTGAACTATAGTTAACGGCGTTATCCTATGATTTCGATTGAAAAAACAGCTTAATTTGCATTTACGTTCGAAAAACCTAGTTTATCGATTGTTAATCCTAGTTTTTCGACCGTAAACCATGGTTCACGTAATAACTGGACACAAGAAATGCATGCCAGGCCCGTGAACTATAGTTCACGCTCGAAAACATGGGTTAGCGTTCGTAAACATAGGTTCACGTTCGTAAACATAGGTTCACGCTCGTAAACATAGGTTCACGTTCGTAAACCTATGTTTACGCCCGAAATTCATAGTTTATTTGAAAATCTTAGTTTTACGTTAGATAAACTAGGTTTCTCGATTTAACTACAGATTTCGGTCGTTATCCTATGTTTACGACCATTAACCTATGTTTACGCTGGTAAACCCTGGTTCACGTTCGTAAACCATAGTTTACGAAATACAACCCATGTTTTCATATGTTTACGAGCGTGAACTATGGTTTACGACGTTATCCTATGTTTTCGCTCGAAACTATGGGTTAACATTCGTAAAACCTGGTTTTACGTTCTTAAAACCTAGTTTATCGACCGTTAAACTTAGTTTATCGACCGTTAAACTTAGTTTTACGCCCGTGAACATGGGTTTACGAAATTATTGGACATTTGGCTTGCCATATCGGTTTGTTTTTTTCGCGTTTTCAATCTTGTAAGGGGAGATTAATCCAAAATGATTGTTTTCTAAAAGCGCAACTAAAAGCCAGTATGTACCGGTTGGTACCGGTGTGCGTATTTTGTTGTCAACAGAGGGATCGCATATTATTAAAAACCAGTATATACCACTCATATTATATTTTGAACTGAGTAAATAAATCTTGTTGTCATACGAATAAAAGATATACTTGTAGACCTATTTAAACACGAAACTTTGCATGAATTTAATTTGGAGTAGAACATTAACAAAACATGATTTTCGTTGTCATATACTGTATTAAATATATTTTCACAGGTAAAATACAGAGATATGTAGTTCACACCTCGTCATTTATTTTCAATTGTTTCATACAATAGACGGAAAAATTCTTTTGTTAAATTGGCCCCTGTTTGTTTACTTTCAAAACTGATGAATATGTGATATGCTTGTTGGTGAAATAGCATCTTAAACAACATAATTGTTTAAACTTTTAAATTTTGCACTTTATAGGTGGTTTAGTTAAATTAGTTTTACTAAAAGCTTATGTATGATTTATACGGATTGTGTTATCGTATAGTACTAGTAATTAGTATTTTAAACTATCGATTTTCATCACGCGTTAATATTACGACGCCGGTAGATGAAAACGAAATTCATATTCGGACAATCGCGAAATTCTTGTATGAATTTTTCGCTGATTTCAATTTTAGCGAATTGGTTTGGACGCAAATAAAGCGAAAATTAGGTACGCGCGAAAATTACCCGATATACGGTAGTTTGTTAGTTTCAAGTTCAATGGTGCTTCTCAACAATTTAATTCCTAACCATTTTTCCTGTACAGTATACTAACCAGTACTAACATACCATTCTGCTAGGAATCAGCCATTTCTCCACATGGGGAGGAATATTGACATTGATAACAAATTTTCAAGGAATCATTACACAGTAAAATATACATTTTGCTATTATAAATAAACTCACTTCATCTCTAAAGAATATGCCTCGTTTGCAGCATTATTGGTAGAACTGTGCTTTTTCTATGATTGACAATGCTCTTTTCTCTATGTTCTGCAGGGTTTTCTTGTGTACGGGCTTAATATTCAATGTTGCCAGAAGGTTGTTGACCTGACCAGATCCACCAAAGCCATCTATCCTAGCTGAAAATATATGAATAATGTTGGAACAATATTGAACCATGTACTACTAGACCATTTCAACTACAGTACTGATTTTTGGAAAATTGGTAGCATTTCCATCAGAATGTGTTAATAAAACTAATATATTATTTAGCACATATCTAATAAACCTACCCGAGACGAACCTTTAAGTTTTACTTCACTCTAGGCCTCGCAATGGGGAATGCCGGTCAACAGGTAAGGATCCATTTATAGACAGAGCTCAGAAATGCTCATTATGAAGGATGTGTTGTTTAAGACAGTCACCAGATTAGCTCAGTCAGTAGTGTTATACCTGTGTTTAGAGGTTGTTGGTTAGTGCTCCTCATCAGAAGTATATTTTCCCTGAGTTAACTGCAATGATGACAGCAACATTTGGTTCACTGTGATTGAGCCTGGTAAGCTCATTTCGGTAGATATCTTCAAGGTTAACCTGTAAAATAAGATCAACAATATATACTATATACAGTCTACCCATATCTTCCATGTGACTTGTTGACATAATAATATAACACTGAAAAGAGATACTTGTATTGTTCTTTAAAAAACTGCTGCTGATCCACCAAACTGTTTCTTGGTCACAATCCTATCAAGAACCCTTCCACTAGAAACCAGCATCTTGTCCGCATGTGGAGGAATATAAAAATTAATTTTACAATTTTACAGTGTCTTCGGTAGATAGAATTGTGAAACTATATTCATAGTGATAACAACTTTTCATCTATATTAATATGTTAATATTAACCAATTATTGTTAATTTTGGCATATATCAATAATCAATTCCAATGCAAGAATACATTGATCCCAGTAATGTTAGCTAGCTAGCTTCAATCCCACCAAATGGTAGGTAGTTTACAGTAATATAGCTTACCATGATTTCAACAATCCTGTCACTTCAATAGACTCCATCCATCCAACTCCAATTTTGTCAAGGTCCAACTCCCACTTTGTCAAGGTCCAACTCCCACTTCGTCATGGTCCAACTCCCAATTCATTATGGTCCAACCCTCACTTAATTATGGTCCAACCCTCACTTCATCATTGTCCAACTCCCACTTTCTCATGGTTCAACACAATCTTCCCCATGGAGTTGTATCAAGACCTGTAAATGCTATAAAGGCATTAAATAATACCAAAATGATACCCGTCTTGTTTTAGATGTTAATGTTAAAACATGCTAAAACATGGCAGGCAATATATCATATCAATATAATTTAAACAAATTTAAGTAATTCAAACATTTAGCTTCGTTATTGGTAAACATAAAATTTTCAAATTTATACATATTTGGTCACCTACTTATCTTATCAACATAATACTAATCTGTTGGTGAGCTAAAAACAAAAGAGGATCTTATCAACATAATACAATACTAAACTATACAATACAATGGACAATTGTAAGCGAAATCAATAGAAGATCTTATCAAAATAATACAATAAAATACATACTAATATCATTAACAACAATATGCAAACAAAATACAGTACAATTTGGTGTATGATATTTGGTATTAAGATAACTGACTGTCCAATCATTTGCTTAAACGGAACAGATTTTTCTTTAATCAAATGAAACAGAAGAATCGACTATAAGCCAAAATAACTATATATGCTCCCTCAAACATTTTTTGGGGGAGCATAATTTATGGTGTTTAAGCAAACGACAGATACCAATTAACTTAAAACCCTGGCCCTAAATTAAACTTCTTATTTGCTCGGGAGGCAAGAGGCGCAAATCAACATAATACAATACAAAACTATACAATACAATGGACAACCGATGTCAGGGTCGTCGATTGTCCATTGTAATCAAAAACAATAGAAGATCTTATCAAAATAATACAATAAAATACATACTAGTATCATTAACGAAAAAATATGCAAACAATTAACTTAAATCCCTGGCCCTAAATTAAACTTCTTATTTGCTCGGGAGGCAAGAGGCACAAATCAACATAATACAATACAAAACTATACAATACAATGGACAACCGATGTCAGGGTCGTCGATTGTCCATTGTAATAAAAAACAATAGAAGATCTTATCAAAATAATACAATAAAATACATACTAGTATCACTAACGAAAAAATATGCAAACAAAAGATACAAACAATTTTTTAACTTAAAACCCTGGCCCTAAATTAAACTTTGTATTTGCTCGGGAGGCAAGAGGCGCAAATCTCTTTCAGTAAACTTCATTAACATTTGAAGAAACTGCCTTAGCCAATAACTGAGCCATGAAAACCATATAAAGGTAAATAGAAATCATCAAATTTTATTTAGCACTTGCTTAATGTACGTTTATTTACTAGAACTTATTAAATATGCCAATACAATACATCGGACAGCCAATGATACGGATCTGTTGGTGAGCTAAAAACAAAAGAGAATCTTATCAACATAATACAATACTAAACTATACAATACAATGGACAACCGATGTCAGGGTCGTCGATTGTCCATTGTAAGCAAAAACAATAGAAGATATTATCAAAATAATACAATAAAATACATACTAGTATCACTAACGAAAAAATATGCAAACAAAAGATACAAACAATTAACTTAAAACCCTGGCCCTAAATTAAACTTTGTATTTGCTCGGGAGGCAAGAGGCGCAAATCTCTTTCAGTAAACTTCATTAACATTTGAAGAAACTGCCTTAGCCAGTAACTAAAATGCTTGGTACGGACGAACGAACGGATGGACGGACGGGCAAGTGAATCACTATATGCCTCCCGATCTATCGATACGGGGGCATAAATACAACAAAGAGCAATAACTTCCCTTTATATGGATCCGAAATCTTCACCATGTCTTAAATCTCAATCTTAGCAGTCCATCTCTGTCCTCTCCATGAAGTCCAACCAAGAGCTGAAAATGCAATAGCGACATGAATTAGAACCTGAATGATAACTGTTTGTTTTTGGATGTTAATACCAGCCCTAAAATGAAGTCCTTATTTGCTCAGGAGGCAAGAGGCGCAAATCTCTTTCAGTAAACTTCATTAACATTTGAAGAAACTGCCCTAGCCATTAACTGAAGTATGATAAGTTTCATTGAAATCTGGCCATGGCCTAGTGCCAGCTGTAAATGCAAAGAGACATTATTTATAACCTGAATGATAACTGTCTGTTTTTGGGTATTAATAGTTCTATCCCGGGCCTCGTCATACCAAAGCAAAATAAAAATTGTACCAGAAAATCTCTCGCTAGATGCTCAGTATAAAAGGAAAACTGGCTTCTCATATCCTCGTGGCAGGGGATCAAACATCTTTGTCACTAACACCTTCAGGTATCAGAGTATAATGATCATAATTAAGGTATCAGAGTATAATGATTATAATTAAGGTATCAGAATATAATGACTATAATTAAGGTATCAGAGTATAATGATTATAATTAAGGTATCAGAATATAATGACTATAATTAAGGTATCAGAGTATAATGAATATAATTAAGGTATCAGAATATAATGATTATAATTAAGGTATCAGAGTATAATAACTATAATTAAGGTATCAGAATATAATGATTATAATTACGGTATCAGAGTATAATGACTATAATTAAGGTATCAGAGTATAATGACTATAATTAAGGTATCAGAATATAATGATTATAATTAAGGTATCAGAGAATATTGACTATAATTATGGTATCAGAGTATAATGACTATAATTAAGGTATCAGAGTATAATGACTATAATTAATGTATCAGAGTATAATAATTATAATTAAGGTATCAGAGTATGATGATTATAATTAAGGTATCAGAGTATAATGACTATAATAAGGTATCAGAGTATGATGATTATAATAAAGGTATCAGAGTATAATGATTATAATTAAGGTATCAGAATATAATGACTATAGTTAAGGTATCAGAGTATAAAGACTATAATTAAGGTATCAGAATATAATGATTATAATTAAGGTATCAGAGTATATTGACTATAATTATGGTATCAGAGTATAATGACTATAATTAAGGTATCAGAGTATAATTATTATAATTAAGGTATCAGAGTATAATGATTATAATTAATGTATCAGAGTATAATGATTATAATTATGGTATCAGAGTATAATGACTATAATTAAGGTATCAGAGTATAATGACTATAATTAATGTATCAGAGTATAATGATTATAATTAAGGTATCAGAGTATGATGATTATAATTAAGGTATCAGAGTATAATGACTATAATAAGGTATCAGAGTATGATGATTATAATAAAGGTATCAGAGTATAATGATTATAATTAAGGTATCAGAATATAATGACTATAGTTAAGGTATCAGAGTATAAAGACTATAATTAAGGTATCAGAATATAATGATTATAATTAAGGTATCAGAGTATATTGACTATAATTATGGTATCAGAGTATAATGACTATAATTAAGGTATCAGAGTATAATGATTATAATTAATGTATCAGAGTATAATGATTATAATTAAGGTATCAGAGTATAATGACTATAATAAGGTATCAGAGTATAATGATTATAATAAAGGTATCAGAGTATGATGACTATAATTAAGGCATCAGAGTATAATGATTAGTATTAAGGCATCAGAGTATAATGACTATAATTAATGTATCAGAGAATAATGATTATAATTAAGGTATCAGAATATAATGATTGTAATTAAGGTATCAGAGTATAATGACTATAGTTAAGGTATCAGAATATAATGATTATAATTAATGTATCAGAGTATAATGATTATAATTAAGGTATAAGAATATAATGATTGTAATTAAGGTATCAGAGTATAATGATTTTAATTAAGGTATCAGAGTATAATGATTATAATTAAGGTATCAAGAGTATGATGATTATAATTAAGGTATCAGAGTATGATGATTATAATTAAGGTATCAGAGTATAATGCGTATAATAAGGTATCAGAGTATAATGACTATAGTTAAGGTATCAGAGTATATTGACTATAACTAAGGTATCAGAATATAATGATTATAATTAAGGTATCAGAATATAATGATTATAATTAAGGTATCAGAATATAATGACTATAATTAAGGTATCAGAGTATAATTATTATAATTAAGGTATCAGAGTATAATTATTATAATTAAGGTATCAAGAGTATAATGATTATAATTAAGGTATCAGAATATAATAATTATAAATTATAATTAAGGTATCAGAGTATGATGATTATAATTAAGGTATCAGAATATAATGATCATAATTAAGGTATCAGAGTATGATGATTATAATTAAGGTATCAGAATATAATGATTATAATAAGGTATCAGAGTATAATCATCATAATTAAGGTATCAGAATATAATGACTTTAATTAAGGTATCAGAGTATAATGGTTATAATTAAGGTATCAGAATATAATTACTATAATTAAGGTATCAGAGTATAATGGTTATAATAAAGGTATCAGAATATAATGATTATAATTAAGGTATCAGAATATAATGATTATAATAAAGGTATCAGAGTATGATGATTATAATTGAGGTATCCGAGTATAATGATTATAATTAAGGTATCAGAATATAATGACTATAATTAAGGTATCAGAGTATAATGACTATAATAATTAAGGTATCAGAATATAATGACTATAATTAAGGCATCAGAGTATGATGATTATAATTAAGGTATCAGAGTATAATGACTATAATAAGGTATCAGAGTATAATGACTATAATAAGGTATCAGAGTATAATGATTATAATAAAGGTATCAGAGTATAATAACTATAATTAAGGTATCAGAATATAATGATTATAATTAAGGTATCAGAGTATAATAACTATAATTAAGGTATCAGAATATAATGATTATAATTAAGGTATCAGAGTATATTGACTATAATTAAGGTATCAGAATATAATGATTATAATTAAGGTATCAGAGTATATTGACTATAATTATGGTATCAGAGTATAATGACTATAATTAAGGTATCAGAATATAATGATTATAATAATTAAGGTATCAGAGTATAATGATTATAATTAATGTATCAGAGTATAATGATTATAATTAAGGTATCAGAATATAATGATAGTAATTAAGGTATCAGAGTATAATGACTATAGTTAAGGTATCAGAGTATAATGACTATAGTTAAGGTATCAGAATATAATGATTATAATGAAGGTATCAGAGTATAATGAATATAATTAAGGAATCAGAGTATAAAGACTATAATTAAGGTATCAGAATATAATTATTATAATTAAGGTATCAGAATATAATTATTATAATAATTAAGGTATCAGAATATAATGACTACAATTAAGGCATCAGAGTATAATGATTATAATTAAGGTATCAGAGTATGATGATTATAATTAAGGTATCAGAGTATAATGACTATAATAAGGTATCAGAGTATAATGATTATAATAAAGGTATCAGAGTATAATGATTATAATTAAGGTATCAGAATATAATGACTATAGTTAAGGTATCAGAGTATAATGATTGTAATAAAAGGTATCAGAATATAATGATTATAATTAAGGTATCACAGTATAATGAATATAATTAAGGTATCAGAGTATAATAACTATAATTAAGGTATCAGAATATAATGATTATAATTAAGGTATCAGAGTATAATGACTATAATTAAGGTATCAGAGTATAATGACTATAATTAAGGTATCCAACCATCAGAATATAATGATTATAATTAAGGTATCAGAGTATATTGACTATAATTATGGTATCAGAGTATAATGACTATAACTAAGGTATCAGAATATAATGATTATAATAATTAAGGTATCAGAATATAATGACTATAATTAAGGTATCAGAGTATAATGATTATAATTAATGTATCAGAATATAATGATTGTAATTAAGGTATCAGAGTATAATGACTATAATTAAGGTATCAGAGTATAATAACTATAATTAATGTATCAGAATATAATGATTGTAATTAAGGTATCAGAGTATAATGACTATAATTAATGTATCAGAGAATAATGATTATAATTAAGGTATCAGAATATAATGATTGTAATTAAGGTATCAGAGTATAATGACTATAGTTAAGGTATCAGAATATAATGATTATAATTAATGTATCAGAGTATAATGATTATAATTAAGGTATAAGAATATAATGATTGTAATATAAGGTATCAGAATATAATGATTATAATTAAGGTATCAGAGTATAATGAATATAATTAAGGTATCAGAATATAATGATTATAATTAAGGTATCAGAGTATAATAACTATAATTAAGGTATCAGAATATAATGATTATAATTACGGTATCAGAGTATAATGACTATAATTAAGGTATCAGAGTATAATGACTATAATTAAGGTATCAGAATATAATGATTATAATTAAGGTATCAGAGAATATTGACTATAATTATGGTATCAGAGTATAATGACTATAATTAAGGTATCAGAGTATAATGACTATAATTAATGTATCAGAGTATAATGATTATAATTAAGGTATCAGAGTATGATGATTATAATTAAGGTATCAGAGTATAATGACTATAATAAGGTATCAGAGTATGATGATTATAATAAAGGTATCAGAGTATAATGATTATAATTAAGGTATCAGAATATAATGACTATAGTTAAGGTATCAGAGTATAAAGACTATAATTAAGGTATCAGAATATAATGATTATAATTAAGGTATCAGAGTATATTGACTATAATTATGGTATCAGAGTATAATGACTATAATTAAGGTATCAGAGTATAATTATTATAATTAAGGTATCAGAGTATAATGATTATAATTAATGTATCAGAGTATAATGATTATAATTATGGTATCAGAGTATAATGACTATAATTAAGGTATCAGAGTATAATGACTATAATTAATGTATCAGAGTATAATGATTATAATTAAGGTATCAGAGTATGATGATTATAATTAAGGTATCAGAGTATAATGACTATAATAAGGTATCAGAGTATGATGATTATAATAAAGGTATCAGAGTATAATGATTATAATTAAGGTATCAGAATATAATGACTATAGTTAAGGTATCAGAGTATAAAGACTATAATTAAGGTATCAGAATATAATGATTATAATTAAGGTATCAGAGTATATTGACTATAATTATGGTATCAGAGTATAATGACTATAATTAAGGTATCAGAGTATAATGATTATAATTAATGTATCAGAGTATAATGATTATAATTAAGGTATCAGAGTATAATGACTATAATAAGGTATCAGAGTATAATGATTATAATAAAGGTATCAGAGTATGATGACTATAATTAAGGCATCAGAGTATAATGATTATAATTAAGGCATCAGAGTATAATGACTATAATAAAGGAATCAGAGTATAATGACTATAATTAAGGTATCAGAATATAATGATTATAATTAAGGTATCAGAATATAATGATTGTAATTAAGGTATCAGAGTATAATGACTATAATTAAGGTATCAGAATATAATAACTATAATTAAGGTATCAGAATATAATGATTATAATTAAGGTATCAGAATATAATGATTATAATAAAAGGTATCAGAGTATAATTTATAGTGTGATTGAGGATGTTTTTTTCAAAAGCATTTTATTCTAAAAATTAAAATGAGTTGGATGCAATAAGCATAATAATATGATGCACTATATTTACCATTGAAGTTAAACAAACAAAAAATAAATAACAATAAAGTGAATTTATTGGAAGCATGACAGCACTGTTATTAAAAATCTTGCTAGTTCACAAACAAAGTCAACGTCACATTAAGAGTAAAAGTTTGTTGTTGGCAACATAGTCAATAGTATAAGGAACAAACTCTTATAAAGAAATCATTATAAAACATCTTTATGAACTTGTATCATGCAAAACTTAATGACTGCAAACCGAAAGTAGAAATATGGCAATGTTTCTTGAATCTTTTTTAAAATAAACATTTTTAAGTGAAAAAGTAAATAAGAGTTTGTTCCCTGGAGTAATAACATGAGCATGGTATGAGTTTTGGCTCGTGACATTTGCCAATTTGTGTGTTAGGAACAAGTACTGAAAGGCACATACATTCTTTGAAACAAACTATTTTTAAAGGATGGCCTTTTTTAACGAGTTGTTGGTGTTATGTTACAGTGATTGTATACATACAAAACAAGTCTGTCTGCTTCAGCCCTTTTATTTTCTCAAAGATCCTGAATTATTGTTTACAATACCCCTCCCACTTTTGTTCTCACTCAACCCCTTAACACAAATTCAAATTACAATTTTCTGAATCGTTGCAAACTTATGATCAAAACAACAAATCATGACAACAATATGTCGATGATGTAAGCTGCAAGTAATTTAACTTAGTCAGACTATTTTCAGAATATTAGCCAAGTATCGTCTTGAATCGAAACACAATCATTGTTATTACAAAAAAATATCCTTATAGCAAGTACTACAGCTCATCGCACCAACTCTACTTAAAATATCTGGGGTAGGACCAGTATTACAAAATTATGTGTGTGGAACTATCGAGTAAATAAGTTATCTACCTGACACCTTGTCTTGTGGAATGAACAGAAACCAGTGAGCTGTTAAATCATCTTCTATAAACTCTAGTCCTTCTATAAAAGCCTCACATTGACCATCACAAACATCTGCCGGCGGTGATCGAACAAGCTGAACATGTAAGAAAACAGGAAATATCAACAAAGTATCAACATACATGTAGTTTTTGCAATCAATTGGACTTTTGTCAGTGTTTGAAATTTGAAGATTGATTTTGCAAATTTGGATAGCTAAGACGTAGGTAAGATTTCCATTGACACAACTTTATTTGACTCTGTATTCTCCTGTATTCATAAAATTAGTGGAATGGTATGCAGTGGACTACAGCCAGCATATTTCGTTCAAGAAATTTTAAAACAGTTTATGCAAACAGTTCACCAAAAACACAACAGTAAATAAGCTTTTACTTCAATTAAAAGGTAGGTAATTTGAAACATATCACTGTTTGACCCAAACTGCATAAATCAGTGTTATACAATTAGGTATTGCTATTGGGCAAGAAAAATTCAGCCAAGAAAAAAAATGGAAAAGTTTAAATGGTCTGCATGCTTCATAGAATGCATGTAGATTCAAAATATGTTACACATAGATATATAATGACATTAATAGTTTAAATATGAAACAATTATTACTTGTAGGCCTAAATGTAAAACTTAAAACAGCACTTACATTAAAAAAATCCAATTTTGTGCACACTCCCGGGCAATATTAGCAAACATAATTATTACCAATATAACAATATTTCACAAGTTCAAACTGTCCTTAACCATTCAAACCTTTCCAGTTTTCTTCTTGGCTCATATTTTCTTGCCCAATAGCAATACCTTAACATCAAATTAGACAGTGTTAGATAGCCAACATGAAATTACGTCAATATTGTAGCCCTATCAATAAATATATAAATTTATACTTACAGTATATCAAACCACAACACTCAGATTCACCACGCATACCAAACTCCGAATATGTAGAAACTCATTATTGCTAATGTTTCGTGATAAACAGTGAACTTGCATCGACCAAGTGGAAACTAAGATTGAAATGACACCATGTGATTTCCTTGCGCGCGTCTATTTTATACTGCTTCCCGTTCCCAGCTTTCTGTATGCGGACCAACTACTGTAAGTGAGCTGGAACGAGAACCAGACTATTTCTCATCCGTGACGGCATTCTGATCACCTCGGACTTCATGCATGTAAATTTACCGGAGACAAACGGAAATGGCCGAGCTTTCACGATTGCCTTGACGGGTCATGTGATAGTGTTCACGATTTTCACGAATTCATGTTGAGTCCCTGGTTTTGACAATTGATATGTGTTCAGCTAGATTTTCTCAGGAATGTAACACATTCCAAGGTCAAACTAGTTGACTTCAGGGGCGTAGCTCGGTCTAAATCAATGTGTAGTCTAAGTTATTTTAGGGGGGTTCGGGCGGGGCATGCTCCCCCAGAAATGCATTCTTAGCAGTTTTCAGACTAAAACAAGAACAACTACGACTCTCAATTGTGATCACACAATTAGGATTCTACGGTATTGTCTAGGTTCCATATAAACATAAATTGCCTTCTTGTAGGGGGTCCGGGGCATGCTCCCTCGATTTTTTAAAAATTATATACTGTCGTATGTGTTCTATGGTTTGTTTTCAGACTAAATATCAATAACAGTCCAGGTGAGTTTGGCACTGCTATACCACATATGATAGATCTACCCCCATTAACATCTTTATTGCAGTTTTGGCATTTTTATTTTTTCGACTTTCTGTGAAAAAGTGTTGGCCGTGGAGTATACGGCCAATTATGTTTATCATGAGCTACATAATTATACAAGTAGAACAATTGTTTCTAACGCACAAAAATCATCCTAAACATATGATATAGTATTCTCAGTAGTACAAATTTAGCGTTCCTAGCCTCCTTGTAGGCTAATGTCAGTACTATATCAACCTGAATATCTCTAGGTTGTTTAGTCCAATTAGCATAAAATAATGTATTTTCATTACAATTGTTCATTGTACAACAATAACCTCTCTATAATTGGGACTTGTGATAAAAATTTATAAATTATGGCTGTGATTTGATTGCAATGGATTTGTATGTATGAAATCAATGATGCAGATCTAATTACTACATATGGACAGCGGCGATTTTTGCATTGAATTGTTCGTAAAATACAATGCTTTGCTACGATCTAGATTTGGATCTATTCTCTGACCGACGATAACCCGCCATGATACGCACCGTGGTATTATTCCATACATGTATATTTCTCCACCCTACCATACGATGGACAGAACTGTATTTAGAATGGGTCCATTATAAATATCGGCCTACTTGCATAATAATAGACAAGATAAGAAGATCCAATCCAGTGATAACGTATATACAGTGTCCGTTTTAATATGGCTGCAGATCTTAATAATTTCCACTGTAACATAACTTGCATGGTTCCCGTTTCTTTTAGGGATTTGGTATCACCAGTCAGATGTTGATGGTGAAGATCGGTAGAGTAGTAAGGCGTATGTGGATTAAGACTCCCTTCAAGAATGGGATTCCTGGGAAGGAATGGGTGTCCGGGTTTGTACCCCGACACTCTGGCATTATAGTTTGAGGAAGCCGCTGGCTCTGTCTACCTGAAGAGCCAGAATATTAAACAGGACTGTTGTTTATAAGTTTTAACCGATGTCAGGCCGACATAGCAACTGATATCGGACCGACATTGGACCGATATGTAATGTTTGCTGGGAGATATGTTAATAGAAGTCGAGAAGCTTAGCAACATGAAGCGAGAACTGAACTACAACCTTTACATCTCCTCCATGAATTGTCGGAAATATGTTACACTCGAACAACAATACTAGTATCTAACACTAGTTCTGACCGAGTTCTATCTAAATCGAATCAACATTTTATAAATTATGGCTGTGATTTGACAGTGCGAATGCCGATACGTTCTGAACTTTATTTAAAACACGGAAATTCTGTGTATATCCGTGATTTAAAAGGTCCCCTGGTGTAGCCGGGATTGTGTCATTTAGACCAGTATTATTTGTCTATATAATGACGACATGTTTGAGACAATAAACATAAAAGAAGCGCCTATGATGTGCTTTCGTTTTGAGGTGAATAAACATGGTTGGAAGGAAGAATGAACCGCGGCAGCCCTGATCAGCCTCTGTATCATTGTACATCTCATGAATCAGACAAACATATACACGCAAGTTAGGTATACCTAGGTTACCAGAACATGAATTATTAATATATTTCGACAACGTGGTAATGTAGAGAAAACGCCAAGAAAGGGTTCCCAAGTAAAATTAAGTGAAAAGGGCCATGGTCGCCGACTTAATTGATGCCAGTTAGTTAAAGATGGAAGAGAACGCGCATTCTATCTGACATTGCCAGATTAGAAATTACCAACCAGGCGAGAGATTAATCTATCTCTACCGGTTACTGTTCAGAGAAAATAATTCCTTAAAGTATTTTCTAAGACGCGTTTTGCGCAAACGTATCATTATAATATTATGACGTTCTCTTGTCTGGCACGTCGCTGTACAGTACTTTGATCACAAGAGGTTACAATATATAACGAACTCAAACATTGGCGCGTGCAGAACTGAATCAAGACGGAATGTCGATTATCGCTAAAATACACTTAACAATCATGAAGTACAAGTAAGTTTCAGTTAATAATGAGTTCAATGAAATGATTTCCGACTAACATGTGTATCAAAACATGCAACAATATCGACAAACGGAAAGGTCACCCATTTCCGCGACCCAAATGAAGCATGACTCTTTACGGACTAAAGATATTCGTACTCTGTATATGAATCGATGCATGCATGATGATTACTAACGTTCGAGGACATAAAGTCGTCGGGATCAAAAAGTCGTCAAGTATTTTAGATATTCTGTATAGAAAGTTCCCCCTAGTTGTTTCCTCGAGGCACTCGATCGTAGAATCCATATTATTTTCTATGAAAATGACAAACTTAACTTAATTCTGACAACGTAACGTAATATATTTACATCATATAATAATGTTAAAAGTCATTTTTGGGATGCGTCTAAGCCTCTCTATACTACCATTGCCCATTTCTTAATGCAATCTGAACCGCCTTTAGGCTGCTATGTGAATCCGCATTCAAGTAGTTCCAGAAACTGTCAACATTCCCAATACTGCTACATATGTTTCTCCAAATTTTTAAACTGAATTAAATTTAATTCAATCATTAACATCAATAATTTTGTTTATTCTAAGATCAACAGTTATTGTGAAACTGTTTGTTAAATCGATATTTTTGCAGATAATCACTCCACCGAGTCGATATCGAACTTGTTTCGTAATATGAAAATGACGTGTTCATCAAATGTCCCGGCTGTTTAGCTATTTTTAGAAACTTCAGATCAGGGTCATGTGATGGTTTTATCAATGAATCATTTATCGTTTGCAAAGTACTGTTATGCAATCATATGGTGTGGCTATACTAGCCACTTTCTAGAGATGTCTTATGCTGTGAGGGAAGTGATTTCTCGTACCTTTAAGTGTACTTAAAGATCTCTTGTGAGAAATGTTGGTACCCTGTGCTAATCTTGTCAGGAAAAGGGATCTAGAGCAATGTAGTCTGTAACACACTATCTGTGAACACCTTTTAACGTATCTTGTTTGGTCGGCAGTTAAGATGAGCTGTTGACTTATCCTGGAATGTCTGCAGTCTAGGACAAGCTGTAGTACCAACTCACAATTCTCTGCTAAGCTGCTGGTAGGGGATAGATCTGCAATTTGTATTTTTTTTTATGCTGTCTGCCCTTGCGTCTGCAAGTGACGAGCATTTGAGTAGAAAGTGTTCTATACTTTACGTCCTCTGTATCACAAAATTTACATATAGTCAAACCATTTTGACGCATTTTGAGATTCTAGCAAACATTGAATTCAAGTCCCTTAGCATGCGAACCGCCTTATTATAGGCCCTTATAGCATCATGCGAACGGCATATAAATCAAATCGCTGAAGTCCCAGAGTTGTTCGAATGATTGCATGCAGAGGAAGTATAAATAAACATTGGTGTAGCTGTATTTTAAACAATCTTAATGTTTCTTATGACTTAATTGTACATTTATTACTAGCAAATACTATTTAATAATATAATTATGCTTGAATGCCTCGACACCAAATTTGTATAGACTGGTCATTCCATAGTTAACAGGAAATATTCAAATCTGTATAATGTACGAAAACTGAGACGTGACTGCATTTTTGGTGCAGCGAGTAATTACATTTATCACTATATGTGGCTTTATTGAGTTGCTACTAGATAACAATCTGCGATGGTGCTGCAGGTAATTACATTTATTACTATATGTGGCTTTTTAGAGTTGCTACTAGATAACAATCTGCGATGGTACAGCCGGTAATTACATTTATTACTATATGTGGCTTTATTGAGTTGCTACTAGATAACAATCTGCGATGGTGCTTCGGGTAATTACATTTATTACTAGATGTGGCTTTATTGAGTTGCTACTAGATAACAATCTGCGATGGTGCAGCAGGTAATTACATTTATTACTATATGTGGCTTTATTGAATTGCTACTAGATAACAATCTGTGATGGTCCAGCGGGTAAATACATTTATTACTATATGTGGCTTTATTGAGTTGTTACTAGATAACAATCTGCGATGGTGCAGCCGTTAATTATATTTATCACTATATGTTGCTTTATTGAGTTGCTACTAGATAACAATTTGCGATGGTGCAGCGGGTAATTACATTTATTACTACATGTGGCTTTATTGAGTTGCTACTAGATAACAATTTGCGATGGTGCAGCAGGTAATTACATTTATTACTACATGTGGCTTTATTGAGTTGCTTCTAGATAACAATCTGTGATGGTGCTACGGGTAATTACATTTATTACTAGTTGTTGCTTTATTGAGTTGCTACTAGGTAACAATCTGCGATGGTGCTGCGGGTAATTACATTTAGGGGTGACTATTGCGTCCAGTTTTGACTATTGCAATACTATTGCTATTGCTGAAAGTACTATTGCGATACTATTGTATTGCTGGAAACTATTGCGATACTATTGCAATAGTTATTGCCAAGATTTGAAAACCAGATATTAACTTGTAAATGCAATTTTGCACAGTGTAAGATATCATTTTTTGTATAACATACAAATCTACTATTTTTAGAAATGATTTAAAATGAATTTGACAGAAATAGATTATTAAAATTAATGCGATATTGGTCCATTGTGGTTGTTTTGATGCGAAAACGGATGTTTTTTAAAATTAATAATAGCCTTTATTTATAAAAAGGAAACTATCGTAACTATCGATAGTTGAGCTAACTATCGGCGATAGTTATTGGATCGAGACTTTTACTATCGATCCATACTCTCGGGACAATCGGAATCGCAATGCATCGATATTTCGATGCATCGGCCCACCCCTAATTACATTTATCACTATAATTATGTGGCTTTATTGAGTTGCTACTAGATAATAATCTGCGATGATGCAGCAGGTAATTACATTTATTGCTATATGTGGCTTTATTGAGTTGCTACTAGATAACAATCTGCGATGGTGCAGCAGGTAATAACATTTATTACTATAAATTATGTGGCTTTATTGAGTTGCTACTAGATAACAATCTGCGATGGTGCTGCGAGTAATTAAATTTATTACTATATGTCACTTTCTTGTGTTGCTACTAGATAACAATCTGTGATGGTGCAGGGGGTAATTACATTTATTACTATATGTCACTTTATTGTGTTGCTACTAGAAAACAATCTGTGTGGTGCAGCGGGTAATTACATTTATTACTATAAATTATGTGGCTTTATTGAGTTGCTACTAGATAACAATCTGCGATGGTGCTGCGAGTAATTACATTTATTACTATATGTGGCTTTATTGAGTTGCTTCTAGATAACAATCCGCGATGGTGCAGCGGGTAATTACATTTATTACTATATGTGGCTTTATTGAGTTGATACGAGATAATAATCTGCGATGGTGCTGCGGGTAATTACATTTATTACTATATGTGGCTTTATTGAGTTGCTTCTAGATAACAATCTGCGATGGTGCAGCGGGTAAGTGTGCGGTGTGTAGACAACAATGTCCGAGTTTGAGGTTCACTCAATATATATTTTTCTTTAACGATCACTTTTTTCTTACTTTGCAAGAATGCTATTTGTGAATCATAATCATCCCTATATTCACACATATGTAACATAGTATAGGGATCAGTATTGGCTTATAAGTTCAGTCTGATATTTTATTATAATCATATGAATTAAATATCAGACTGAACTTTTTATCCAAATACTGATCCCTAGTATATACAGGGTGTTAAAAAAGTTAGTTCTTAAAGTTTAAGTTTCAATAGTTTATTTTCCTGATGTCGGAAGAATGTATAATTTTCAGGTTAAATTCCGGAGGGTTCTACCATTGCTTTAATGTTTTGAGCATTAAATGAAGCTATTTGTGTAAGCAATTGAATTGTACACTGTGTACATGGCTCAGATAAAATTTAGTATTAATTGAAATTTTGAGAACAAACTTTTTGAACACCTTGTATGTTGTAGTTGGAATAAAATAGTGATATGGCTGATCTCCCATTGTCACATAATACTAGATTGATCAGTTGTCCACAAAGTTGCAAAACATGTACAATCATCATGGATGAATTATTGAAAAAAAAAAAATGTAATGATACGGCTGATCCCCAAATTAATGTCACATAAAACTAGATAGATAAGTTGTCTGGATGGTTCAAAACGGGTACAATCATCTTGAATGATTGGTGAGAAAAAATATAATACTAGATTTGGTGAGTTAGTCCAGGAATTTGCACAAAGAATGTATACAAAGTGTGTATATTGAACAAAAACAAGTAATGATACTGCTGATCATACTACTCGATTTGATCGGTTAGTCAGAAAAGGTGCAAAAGGCAGAGATAAGTTGCAAAAGGCAACAGTAGTAGAATTTATTGAATATTAAATAGATATTGCGCTAGTTGAGTCTGAGAATTAAGGCAATGACAAAAAGAAATTATTAATTGTACTTTGCGCTTAAGTTTTAAGCCGGAGTTGTTGCAGAAAGCAAAGATATTAGAACTGCGCAAGACTTATATTATCTGTATTGGTATTATATATGTTTATACCTTATTGTTTATCTAAGAATGCAATCAGATAGATTGTTAATGCCAGACAAAGGCGTGACTGTATGTACATGTGTAATTAATGTTGTAGTATCTTAAATACTGGTGAATTTTAAAGAAGTACATTTAATGATTCTGGTTCCTGTTTGAGATGTAATATACCGTAGGTAACGGACATCGTTATAGACTCGTATAATATAAGTAAAATACATTATATAATGAGATAGAAGCTCTATAAACATTTCTCCTTTGTTATCTCCTGAATTCAAATTTTGTTACCCCACCTGTAGAAGAGGAGTCACACTCAATGCGGCAATATACAGTGTCAGGGTACTGTTTTATCAAAGCACTTACGGAAATATTAAACTTACGTTCAAATTTAAATTCTTTATAAATATTTTACGGCTACCATTTGTGGTAAATAGATTTTTAATTCTAAAAATCATTCAATTAAGAACTTGTACAAACCATATTTGTCTCCAAATTTGTAGATGTATAATAATTATAACAAATTTAAATTTGAACGTAAGTTTACGATTTGCGTAAGTGCTTTGATAAAACAGTATCCAGGGCATAACAATTTTATCGGATTGATGGACAGAGTGCATAATGGCTTGTAATTATTCATCTCTGGATATCACAATGCTCTCAATGTCTAGGGCTATGTATGTAATTGTTCATCTGTTGATATCACAATGCTCTCAATGTCTAGGGCTATGTATGTAATTATTCATCTCTGGATATCTCAATGCTCTCAATGTCTAGGGCTATGTATGTAATTATTCATCTCTGGATATCACAATGCTCTCAATGTCTAGGGCTATGTATGTAATTATTATCTCTGGATATCACAATGCTCTCAATGTCTAGGGCTATGTATGTAATTATTATCTCTGGATATCACAATGCTCTCAATGTCTAGGGCTATGTATGTAATTATTATCTCTGGATATCACAATGCTCTCAATGTCTAGGGCTATGTATGTAATTATTCATCTCTGGATATCTCAATGCTCTCAATGTCTAGGGCTATGTATGTAATTATTCATCTCTGGATATCACAATGCTCTCAATGTCTAGGGCTATGTATGTAATTATTCATCTCTGGATATCACAATGCTCTCAATGTCTAGGGCTATGTATGTAATTATTATCTCTGGATATCACAATGCTCTCAATGTCTAGGGCTATGCATGTAATTATTCATCTCTGGATATCACAATGCTCTCAATGTCTAGGGCTATGCATGTAATTATTCATCTGTGGATATCACAATGCTCTCAATGTCTAGGGCTAGGCATAAAACGCAAAACCAGACATCTCCAATGCTCAAATGAAGGCGAACATTCAGCTACTGCATCACGATGTTTCAATGCTGAAAAAAGAACATCAGTACGACCAGAACAAAATACACCTTTTAATTAACAAGTGAGGTTGAAACTCCGAAAAATAATGCCTCCAATATAGTATCCTTTAGCACTATGTTTAGATACAACACTTGCTAGGTTGGTTTAGAGACAAAGTTTGACTTTGTTGTCATTTTAAGTTCTGCAATATCACATCAACTTGAAGTAAGTGTTTGTTTATCGATGTTACATAATCTCTTATCCTCTTGGATTGTGTCAGTAAGAAGGTTACAAAATGTGCCAGTAAGAAGGTTTGTGTCAGTAAGAAGGTTTGTTTCAGTAAGAAGGTTTGTGTCAGTAAGAAGGTTTGTGTCAGTAAGAAGGTTTGTGTCAGTAAGAAGGTTTGTGTCAGTAAGAAGGTTTGTGTCAGTAAGAAGGTGTGTTTCAGTAAGAAGGTTTGTGTCAGTAAGAAGGTTTGTTTCAGTAAGAAGGTTTGTGTCAGTAAGAAGGATTGTGTCAGTAAGAAGGTTTGTGTCAGTAAGAAGGTTTGTGTCAGTAAGAAGGTGTGTTTCAGTAAGAACGTTTGTGTCAGTAAGAAGGTTTTCTAGTAAATAAATGATGTTGTTTTTGGTGCGAAATCCAGTATCAACTGACACCACAACGAGTATGTTGAGATAATACGATTCCTGCAAGTTACGGGAGACGAGCTCAATGTGAAAATGGAACTAATGGTGACCATTTGTTGTTTGGAAATAATGTGTATTTAACCTTTCAAGTACAAACAATGAGGCCCTACATCATGTTTAACTTTTATATCGAACTTACCGTTTTTTTTGTTCAGAAGAGGTGTTTATTTTGAGGCGTTCTTAGCTTATCAACTGCTACCTATTTGTAACGTAGATGATGTTCATGAATATTTTTATTGTATACACGCATTATAAATGTATATAGCAAGGTAAGTATATAGCCAGGATAGTAGGGCTGCGTACCAGTTTCCGATATAAATCGAATACCGGTTTTTTGCGTTCGACCGTATCGGTCAAAAAATCGATCAACAAAAATATACATGTAAATCAATAAAATACCCATTTTCAATTAAGTTGTCTGTCGTCTATTTGTTTCGTCTCAAAATGGTCAGGTCGTCGAGGTAGTTTATGTCCGAGTGAATCTAATTTTCGTACCAGAATCTGCTATGTAAACCACTTGCGCAATTGAAAAAAATATACAAATAGGTTGTTTATCACATCTCAGGCCTGGCTTAATTGGGTTAAACCCCTACATCTTGTAAGTATGCACGTGCATATTTACAGTACAATGTATTTAGATGTTTTATTGCCAAAATAATATATCATATGATATATCGAATATCGATCATATTGTATCGATACAAATATCGTATTGATCATTCCAACTGATACGCAACCCTACAGGATAGTGGTCAATATTTATCCAGATCTAGTATTAAAGGTAAGTATATTGCAATGTAAGTATTTTGCAACGTAAGTTTATTGCAATGTAAGTATTTAACGTTGAAATTGCATGGGAGGAATTTTGAATGTTGTTAATAAGAGGGAGTCTGTGGAAGAGTGGTGAGCTGAGGCTCAATGTGACAATATACAGCGTCAGAGTACTGTTTTATCAAAGCACTTATGGAAAGCTTCATTAATAACGGAGATCCCAAATGCCTTAACGAAATTCTTGTCAAAAGACGTGCAACCGTCAAGTCAGTGCAAAAAGATGACACCATGCTCGAAACCATTACCAGCAATATGAATAAATCGTTGCAACAAGAATTAGCCCAAATGAAGGCGAACATTCAGCTACTGCAACGAGATGTTTAAATGCTAAAAAAAGGAAGTCAGTACGACCAGAACAAAATACACGTCTTAATTAACAAGGTTGAAACTCTGAAAAATAATGCCTCCAACATAGTATTCTTTAGCACTACGAGGGTTGTTTTATTTAATACTCGGACGATTGCCATAGCGCTTTATTGAAACATGCAATTGTAATAAATTTTAGTTTGATAAGACGTACTCACCAACTTGATAATTTGACAAAACTTGGTATAATTTTATCTAACCGAACACAAACTGTGGTTTCTATAGTAACCCAAATAAGGGCTACCCAGCCCAGCCCTAGTTTTCAGTGAAATGAAGAGTGTTGATATTACAGGGTGCGTGGTATAGTTGCCTATTTTCAACGGAATCATCATATAACGTTATGTCTACATCTACGTTATGTTATATTATGTCATTTCTGTACTGTTACTGTGTGTGAAGCACTGTTTAGTGACAACGGGCGTGTTACTCAATATCGCAATAAAATCGAATTTGTTAGGGAAAAAACGATTATGATACAATTTTGTAAAAGTATTAGTCATACACCTTTAAAACTAAAGAATCTATTTTAGAGAAGCCTTTTGGGAATATTGGTATAGGTAGGTTTCTGCTTATAAGCGGTTCTATGGTGACAAGAATCACCTGAAGATGATCCCAGGCCGGATCAATCTAACGTCAGAAACAGGAACGTGTCGTCGGTTAAACACCTGTGTGAGAGGTAAACAAAACTTGAAGAATATCTACTATTGTATATACAGAACCATGCGAAATTATTGTTGATACAGCATTTAACACCACTACTGAACACCTTATAATAGTAAATGTGTGTGGTTGTGTGACTTATTTATATTGCTGGCGAGACAACACTTGCCTAGGTTGGTTTAGAGACAAAGTTTGACTTTGTTGTCATTTTAAGTTCTGCAATGTTGCATCAACTTGAAGTGTTTGTTTATCAATGTTACGTAATCTCTTATCCTCTTGGATTGTTTCAGTAAGAAGGTTTTTATGCCCCCCTATCGATAGATGGGGAGGCATATAGTGATTCACCTGTCTGTTCGTTCGTTCGTCCATCCGTTCGTTCGTCCGTCCTGGTTAACCCAAATTGACAGTTTCTTCTAGCATTATTATGGCTTGCTACAAAGCTTCCATACTTGCATGGATGTTGTATATGAACACTCTCCACATGCCTGTATCACCTGACCTCATTTTGACCTTCACCTTGACCTAATTTTGGACTTAGTCTTATTGAAGGGCCAAATTCTTGGTCAACCCAAATTGACCGTTTCTTCTAGCATTAATATGGCTTGCTACAAAGCTTTCATACTTGCATGGATGTTGTATATGAACACTCTCTACATGCCTGTATCACCTGACCCCATTTCGACCTTCACCTTGACCTGATTTGAACCTAGACTTATTGGAGGGCTAAATTCTTGGTTAACCCAAATTGTCCGTTTCTTCTAGCATTAATATAGCTTGCTACAAAGCTTTCATACTTGCATAGTTGTTGTATTTGAACATTCTCTACACACCTATATCACCTAACCTCATTTAGACCGTCACATTGACCTACTTTTGGACTTAGACTTATTAAGCGTCTAATTCTTGGTTAAATCAAATTGACCGTTTCGTTTTACATCATGTCCATCATGGCGTTGCCTTAAAACTTGGCATACTTGTTTACCATCATAATTAAGCCCCTTACATAATCAAAGCCATGTAACACTGTCCAACATTATTACAGAATTATGTCCCCTGATTGACTTAGATTTTTATGGGCAAGGCTTCCATGGGGGCATAAGCGTTTATTGAACGCAGTCTTGTTTAGTAAATAAAATGATGTTGTTTTTGCTTCAAAACCCAGTATCAACCAACACCATGAGTATGTTGAGGTAATACGATTCCTGCGAGTTACGGGAGTCAAGCTTAATTTTAAAATGGAACTAATGGTGACCAAAAACAATATCAAACTGATTTAATTCAATTCTACTGTGCAAATATCATCTCAACAAGGTCAAGTTTGATATTGGGTCGTCCTATAGGTCAAAATCTAGGTCACAAGGTCAAATCATAGAAAAACCTTGTATAGTCACTAGAGGTCGCAATTATGACCTAATCTTTATGAAACTTGGTCTCAATGATCATCTCAACAAAATCTAGGTCAAGTTTGATATTGGGTTATCTGGGGTTAAAAACTAGGTCACAAGGTCAAATCATAGCAAAACCTTGTATAGTCACTAGAGATTACAATTTTAGCCTAATCATTATGAAACTTGGGTCAGAGTGATCATCTCAACAAAATCTAGGTCAAGTATGATACTATGATTGGTCACTAGGTCAAATCACAGGGCTTGCATGCATTGCTACTACAGGTGAGCGACCTAGGGCCCTTTGTGCCCTGTTGTTGTTGTCATAGTGACGGTTTATGGAACCAAACTTGAACAAAACATAAAAATACACAACTCCCATGATGTATTTAGGATACGTACAACATTTTATCTGCTTTGGTCAAGTCCTTTTGTCTGAATGTCGCATTCATTTTTCCAAAGAGATAGAAGGATTGGTTGAAAAGTGCTTGTTGCCATTGCGTCCAATAGGGCCAAGAACTAGGTCACTAGGTCAAATCACAGGACTTGCATGCACTGCTACAACAGGTGAGCGATGGTTTGTGACAACAACGAATGGCACCGATGATGTACTTGATATTGAACTTCGTGAAATATATCAAAAATATTTTGCAGAAAATCAGAAAAATATATTGTTTGTTGATTGAATTGGGTAGATATAAGTATTCTTCGTTGAAGAGCTAACTTGATCGCATGGATCTTTTATTTTGTTAGCACTGGCTACGGAATTCCATTTCCATCAGTATAATATACATAGAGCAATTTTGATTAGATTGTATGGTTAGAATGTCAATTTCCTGTGTAGTAAGTCACTGTGTCAAGCAGTATCTGGGGGTACTCATCACATTCAGTGGTATTTCTTGTTTTTACTAGTTAACACATGTACAGACACACAATCAAAAGTGTATTATAATTTGGTGGATAAGGCCAAACTTAAAATATTCTTTGTTTCTAGAATCAGTAGGTAGGTAAGTTAAAAACATTTTTGGGAATGTTTCAGAATGATAGTTATTGGTCAAGACATACAAATAATGAAATTTAGTAATAACTTCAAGGTAATACCAAGTCTTGAATTTAAGATAGGTACCAAGTTTAGTAGAAAGAAACAAGCTGGTGAACAAAAAAATACATTTTCATCCCCAATATTTCATAATAAAAATAAGCAGGAAGGTTACAGTCAACAGTTGTTTTACACATAGTGACAGGGTGAGCTTTTGTGATAACTCTTCATCCATCATCTGTCTGTCCAAAATTTCTTGTGAATACATTAGAGACCACAGTTACGACCTAATCTTCATGAAACTTGGTCAGAATGTTTGACTATATGAAATCTCAGTCAAGTTGGAAACTGGGTCATTTGGGGTCAAAAACCAGGTAACTAGGTCAAATCTTTGAAAAAATAATGAAACTTGGTCATAATGATCATCTCAGTTAAATTGAGGTCAAATTGGATATTGGTCAAGCGGGTCATAAACAAGGTCACTAGGTCAAATCATAGATGATCTTGTGTAATCACCAAAGGTCACAACTTTGGCCTAATCTTTATGAAACTTTGTCACAATGATCATCTCACCAAAATCTAAGTGAAGTCATAGTTGGGTTTTCAGGGTAAAAAACTAGGTCATAAAGTCAAATTAAAGAATTACTTTGTGTAGGCACTAGTGGTCACAATTTTGGTATAATCTGTCGATATGTGTTATATGATATGAACAACAAGGTCCCTGGTTAGGACAATATGATAACCTTGTACTTGCAACTGAGGCCGGCATTTACTTGATTCTTTGAAGTTGTCAACGATTTCTTATGTCATCATGTGGGCCTTCATGAACTATTATGCCAGGAGAGCAACCTAGGGCCCTTTGAATTTTTTCCCAGAATGTTCAAAATAATAATGAATACAATTATTTAACATATTCATTATCGCATTATGAAACTTGCATTAATATAGTGTCCACTTTTAAACAGTTTCCATTTCACTTACAAACATACCATCATTCATACAAATTAGATAGTGTAATAGATACTCGTTTTTAGGAAATAACTTGTGCTAAATAACAAGTTTATTGTACACTGTGGGACATAAAATAGAACTTTGTAGAAATAATCAGCAATGTTTTTTGCTTGTTTGGGAAAGGTACCGGTACCGGACAAATTGGGAAAACTTGCGGCATTTTTACTCAAATCGGGAAGTTGTGAATTCTTAAAGATCTATCATATTTATGATAGAAATTAACATAAAATAGCTTTTGCATGATATGTCATGCATTTCCTCATATAAAATGCACAAATTATAATTTATGGCATGACTTGTGTGGCCAAGGTCTAATATCCGGATGTACCAGATTGGGAATTATTTTCCTCTGAAATTTGGAAAATGGATATTTTTTCTAATAGGGGGGGGGGGGGGGTACCTAACACAGAAGGGGAAAAATTCCTTAATTTGGCAACATATCAACTATACAGCCACAGCAATTGACCTTCTTGCAGACGCATCATAGCCACATCCCCCACCCCCGCATAGTTACGGGCATTCGTTGTAACTATGTGAGACAAGCTTTCATAAAAATGCCGTCTAATACTGAGATGGCGTCTAATACTGAGATGCCGTCCAATACTGAGATGCCGTCCAATACTGAGATGTTGTCTAATTATATACTGAGATGCCGTCTAATACTGAGATGTCTTATACTGAGATGTCTAATACTGAGATGCTGTCATATACGGAGATGCTATCTAATCCTGAGATGCCGTCTAAAACTGAGATGTTGTCTAATACTGAGATGACGTCTAATACTGAGATGTCTTATACTGAGATGTCTAATACTGAGATGTTGTCTAATACTGAGATGCCATCTAATACTGAGATGTTGTCTAATACTGAGATGTCTTATTCTGAGATGTCTGATACTGAAATGCCGTCTAATACTGAGATGCTGTCTAACACTGAGATAATACTGAGATGTCTTCTAATACTGAGATGCCGTCTTATACTGAGATGTCTAATACTGAGATGTCGTCTAATACTGAGATGTCTCATACTGAGACGTCTAATACTGAGATGTCGTCTAATACTGAAATGTCTAATCCTGAGATGTTGTCTAATACTGAGATGCCGTCTAATACTGAGATGTTGTCTAATACTGAGATGCCATCTAATACTGAGATGCCGTCTGCCGTGTGATGATCTTGATTCAATTACGTTAATTAATTTCACTTTAAGTCCATGTTTTGAAAATAATGTAAAACATTATAATGGGCCTACTGAAAACTTGCTAATCTTTAATTGAAGATTTTTACAAGAGCAGTTACTAAATCAGGTCAAAACAGTTTCCGACTTACAGACCCTCACACACGTAATTTGTTGATCAAGCAGAATGTTTCTTTTTATTTAAATCACTGTTTATGTATACTTTTTGTGCAAATCAGGAAATTTTAATTACCTGTCTTGAAAAAAGCATCCTTTATTGTTACAAATAATTTATTTTATGGGTTAATTCATATATTTACATATGTACAAAATGTAATACAACAACATTTATTCAGCTTCAAAGCTATAATTTGTCTTCCAGCCTTCAAGTATAATAAAGTATTGTAGTGGTTCAGCCATGTTTTTGGCACTTATGCTAAGGTCGTATTTGCCCTACGAGCTCCTTACCAGCTCCGTACAAGTTGAGTTTGGCAAACTCGCACGACGTCCGTACGGAGCCCGTACGGATATTGAAGCTCCAGCATCGTACGGATTTTCGTGACTTGTAGAGGACTCGGCGACGCAATGAAAATGTTTCACCGAGCTCCCGAGTTGTCTACGAGCTCGTAGATATTTTTCAAGTCTATATTATCTTGCACGAACTACGAAATACTCGTGCAAGTATCGTACGATATCCTTATGGATATGGAAATTTGCAAGGTTTATTCATTGCATGGGACGCCATTAGGATGTAGACAGTGAACATTTATCTCAACTGCTTAACTTAAATTATGACAATGACTTGTTATGAGTATGATATACTGTATAGCGGGTATATTTCACGGGGTTCATTATTTGCGTTTTCTGGATCCTTTTGAATTCACGGTGTCTTGATTTCGCGCAAACGACCCCGATTGGTTCTTACCCCCCTGACTGTTTAATTCTGGTTCCGGAAAAACGGGTATTATGCTATAATGTCGATATTGAGAATGAATTATGTACAGACAAGTACATGCGTAATTTCAAAATATATAGGAACCATGACTTAAACCCTTTCACAATTGTCGTAGGAATTTTTTCGTCACAAGACGCTTATGGATCTACATCGAAATATACCGATTTGCGTCTGAAAAGGATAATTTCATGGAGCAGTCACAATTGTCGCATGACGAAGTGCTCAAGGTGAGCTATTGTGATCACCCATTTGTCCATCGTCTGTCGTGCGCCGTCCACCGTCAACAATTGGACTGTTAACACTCCAGAGGTAATAATTTTCTCTGAATCTTTTTTAAATTTGGTCACAATGTTTGTTTCTATAAAATCTAGGTCAAGTTCATAACTGGGTCATATGGGGTCAAAAATTAGGTCACCAGGTCACATCAGAAAAAAACCTTTTTAACACTCCAGAGGTCACATTTTTGGCATAATCTTAATGAAACTTGGTCACAATGTATGTCTCTATGACATCTAGGTTATGTTCGTAATTGGGTCATCTGGGGTCACATTAAAGAAAAACCTTGTTAACACTCTAGAGGTCACATTTTTGACACAATCTTAATGAAACTTTGTCACAATGTTTGTCTCTATGAGATCTAGGTCAGGTTGCAACTGGGTCATCTGGGGTCAAAAACTAGGTCATCATGTCACATCGAAGAAAAACCTTGTTTATACTTTAGAGGTCACATTTTTTACCTCATTTTTATTTAACCTGGTCACAAAGTGTTTCACTGTTAAATCTAAATAAAATATTAAGGTCATATATCATAACAAAAACTGATTCTGCCTAAACTGCTAGTCATCAGGTGAGCGCTTTAGGGCCAATGGCCCTCTTGTTGGGAACTATCGTGCGTTCATCACACAATGTGCTAGGTGATTAAATGATGATATGCATGTATATATGAGAACATTCAGGCAACTTTGAGATCTTAGTTTGTCCCTGAATGCATTTGTCATATTTATGTACAATGCAATCTCTCCAGAGCAGCCCTCCACTGAACAAAAACATCTCTTAAGCAACATAAACATGCTGTTCGAGAAGAAACACTTAAAATATGTATACACATTTACCTCTCTAAAGCAACAACCTCTGTACAACAACATAATGTTATGTTTCCCAATGTGTGTCGCTATAGAGAGGTTATATTGTTTTCAAAGTACACATTTTTCATGTCATATGATTTTATCTTAGAATTGCACACTGTAGGCAGGCCTCAACGAATATTTTTAAAAGCACTCATCCTGCAATATAGCCATAGAAGAAAAACCCAAAATCTTTCTTGTCCTGCTATATATAAATAAAGAAGGAAACAATTGTGCAGGACGAACGGACGAGTGGATTTATTGAGGCCTGACTGTAGGGTATGAATTTTGAAAAAAAGGAATATATGTTTACGAGCGTCATACGACAGTTTAGTGATTGACTAACGGTTGTCGTATGATAGTGAATGTCCATAAGACTGTCATGCGACAATCGTACGACCATCGCACGTCCATCCTATGATAGTTGTGTGATTCTAAGCCCCTAGTTTGACCTTTTAATTACAAATAGAAAATTTTGAACATGTCTAAAACTTTACGATGAGGCTACACAATTATGTTTTCCGTCGCACGATGCAAAAATTTCTTAAGTCCGTTGTACGACGGACACATGATAGTCCTCAAAGGACAAGGTTCACGAATGGCTTAATTTGGCCCTGTGGTTTTTCAAAAAATAAAAATGCATCTTCCTATAAGTCTGTCCTATAATTCAAATAGCTTAACATTTCCTGTGTGAAAAATAAGCATACATATCCAAATTTCCCTTGTAATTTGTTGACGAAACTGCCAAGAATATGACGTATATATGTCATGTTTAGCCCAAAATGTCATTTTTGGCCCTTTTCACGGCTATTAAAGACGTAAATCCTTCCCAAAAACCACGATGGCACTCTTGCGACACTTTTATATTTTAACATAACCAGCGTTCTGCAAGTCTTTATATATGCACAAAATATCAAAGTGTCGCAAGATTGCCATCGTGGTTTTTGGGAAGGTTTTACGCCATAAAAAGCCATGAAAATGGCTAAATATGACATTTTTTGGTAAACTTAACCTAAATCAAGTAGATTTGTCGACACATTACGAGGGAATTTGGAAAAGCATGCTTAATTTTTTGAAAGACAATGTTAGGCTATTAGAAACATAGGACAGATTTATAGGAAGATGTATTTCCATTTTTCGATAAAACTCAGGGCCAAATTAAGCCATAAATGAACCTTGTCCTTTACACTGTAGACCTGTAGCACGACAATTGTGAAAGGGGTTTAACTCTGACTTTTAAAATGTTGGGAATTATTTGTTACTAGCTTCATTCAAATGAGAGTTAACAATTTCCCCGAAAAATATGCCGTAGGATGCCTGGAGCCAGTATAGGATTTAATTACTGATAAGGAAGAGAGCTGTGTAGGCAGCCACTTAGCTCACTCGGTAGAGCATTGAACCTTCTTAGCAAATAGTTCCGGGTTTGAGCCCTTTTCTAACCCTGTTACGTTATTAACGTTCCCGCAGATGGTACCATGTACTATGCTGTATAAACTGTTACATATAGTCGGTTATGTTAGATTAATCAGTCAGGTGTGTAGCCAGCGATACTGATGTACGCACGTGCGTATTATTAAATATAAATATAAGTCCCAAATTTTCACGAATCGTGAGGACCCCCAACCATAACCACCAACTTCAAGGCTTGTGCGTCAATTCAAGTCTGGCTACGTCCCTGTCGTAGTATCCGATATGACGCATTTCTGATTATTTGGCTTATTATTCTGACTAATAAATTTAAACATACACCGGAATGGTCATGTAGCGTGGTTGTTCACTTTGGCATACTTATTGTTTAAAGTGGGTCATTCAGCTGGGGGTGTTAAGCTTATTGGAGCTAGGTCGTTCTTCGCTCGACTAAGGCTTGTTGCTTGTTGAAACTAATTTTTAGCTCACCTGTCACAAAGTGACAGAGTGAGCTTTTGTGATCACACTTCGTCCGTCGTCCGTCCGTCCGTCCGTCAACAATTGGGTTGTGTCCTCTCTAGAGGTCACAATTTTGGCCTAATCTTTATGAAACTTGGTCACAATGATCATCTCAACAAAATCTAGGTCAAGTTCGATATTGGGTCATCTGAGGTCAAAAACTAGCTCACTAGGTAAAATTATAGAAAAACCTTGTTTTAAACCTTTCAACATGTAGTCTTCATGGTCACTAAACTCTCTGCTGTAACTCTCTACTGTCTATACATACAAGTAAACTTTCATCAACCAATGAAAATGTGTATCAGGGTTCACAGCAGTTTTGTAAAGGTCAAATATCAAAATATTCTAGTATTTTAAGCAGGGTGTAAATTGTAATGGTTAAGTGGAAATCAAAGCGCTGTAGGGACAGGCTTCGCGAAAGTGAGAAAAAAAGGCCGGACATCCGGTCCGGCATAAAATAAATTTTGCCGGACCGAATCAATTTTGGCCGGACCGAACAATATTAATAGGAAACAGTTAAAAAACCAAATGAAGAGAGATGTATAGATAATGCATGTTCTTCTTAAATTATTCAGTGGTAAATTATTTAGAAATGCATTGTTAGCTTTAACACACAGTTAACAAGTGTTTTCAAATAGGCCTAATTAGATAGTTTGCCTTTTCACAATGGGCTCATTCAGCCCATTCAATGAGCATATATCAGACAGGACTTTCTGTCAAGAGAAATGTTATTTTCATTTTACCATTTAATATCAAACATCTTTAAACTAAATCACGTTTTTTTCGTGTTAAAAAGCCCCCTCGGAAATCGTCAAAATAAAAATCGCGAACATTCCGGAATCCGTACCGTGTACTACGGGTTTTATCCACATCCAAAAAATAATCAGTTTTCGCGACCTTCATTTCGCTGAATTATTTTACATTTTTGACGATTTCGGAGGGATATCTTATTGAATCTCGACGAGGATTTACGAAAAATATTCGTGTTACATTCTTTACAATAATCTTCAACTACGATGTGGGAATATCGCCGTCCAGACTTAAAATCTCCGTCGGATCAACGGTCCGACATTCAGTCAAATTTTGCCGGACCAAAGCATTTTTTGTCGGTCAGGACCGACGGACCGACGGTTTTCGCGATGCCTGTAGGGAGCGTAGACATTTTCCTGAGGGTTGTGGGTTCAACCCCCACTGGAACCATAATTTTTATTTTTAATTTTTTTGAGTGTTTAGGTATTGTTTTGTCTTTATAGCATGTATTTGTACATTTTCCTGATGGTCCTGGGTTCAACCCCCACTGGAACCATAATTTTTGTTTTTTTTAATTTAATTTTTTTAAGTGTTTAGGTATTGTTTTGTCTTTATTGCATGTATTTGAACAGTTATATGGATGAAAAATATTCCAAAATATTTTGTTTAAAATATAGGTCAAATCATAGAAAAACCTTGTGTAGTCAGTCACCAGAGGTTACAATTTCAACTTAATCTTTATGAAACTTTGTCACAATGATCCTGTCAACAAAATCTAGGCCAAGTTCGATTTTGGGTCATCTGGCGTCAAAAACAAGGTCACAATGTCAATTGACATTTTCCTGAGGGTCGTGGGTTCAAACCCCACTGGAACCATAATTATTTTTTTAAGTGTTTAGGTATTGTTCTGTCTTTATAGCATGTATTTGTACAGTTATATGGAGGAAATATTTTGTTTAAATTATAGGTCAGATCATAGAAAAACCCTGTGTAGTCACCAGAGGTTACAATTTCGACTAAATCTTTATGAAATTTGGTCCTAATAATCATCTCAACACAATCTAGGTTAAGTTTGATATTAATTAAGTCATCTGGGGTCAAACGCTAGGTCACATGGTCAAATCATACAAAAACTTGCAATAGAGGCTGAATTTCCTTAAATTTTATTCAGAAAATGTGTAGGATCACCATAGGGGTGTGCATGCACTAGTACGACAGGTGAGCGACCTAGGGCCCTTTGGGCCCTCTTGTTACTGTATCTTTCCGCCGTTTTACTGTTGAAACTAGGTCATTCTGAGTGGGCATTCAGCCTTTTGATTGCTGAAACTGTTTCATTCAGATTTTTGACAGCTGGGATTTGGGCGGATCATTTTCTCGCTCGGCTGGGTGTTGGCCATTGTGCCCTGTATGTATTTAATGTTTTCTGTGCTCGACTGGTTAAGTTGAGTGCTGCCTTCCCTGTCCAACTTAATGTTATCTTTCGGATTAGCATCCTAACTGCAAAAAAACACATCCTAAGTAATACTAGCAAATTTTCTGGCGGGCGGCACGAAATACCCAAATATACCAAATACACCCAAATATACCCAAATATACCCAAATATACCTTAATTAGTACGAATCTTACACAAATCTTTGTAATTTTGTAACAAATTAGCGTAAATAAACGATATTACGCTGTTAAAGGAATAAAAAATATCAAATAGTAAGTTTTATCGGTAAATAAACACTACGGAACCCGGCGAAACCCGTATCCTGTCGGCATGCGGCTTATCCGATAAATCTAACCACATCTAGCTTGATATGTATGAAACTGACCTATCTATTTGTCATTTTTACAATTTTCTACATTATTCCTTGAAATGGATCAAATACGATGTTAATAATAGTTTTTTCAATTGATTACTAAGGACGCTAATTACTCTGACCAGTATCCTGTCGAACGGCGTTTTCCATAATATTTTCACGTCGTGAAGATCACTTTGTCTTATTTTTACTCTCTTCATGTGCGGCTCCAGAGGGGTGCGGCGGGACTTCTTACAATAGACCTCGAATTGTCAGGGATTTAGTGTGCAGGGCTCAAATTTAACTGTTTTGGTCACTTGCAAATTTTAGCAAGTAGCTTTTTTTCTTAGTTGCTAAATCAGAAAATCTACTTGCAAATTTAGCCATTCAATTAAAAACGTTACAATATACACCTGTATTATACCTAGGTAACATAGTTTGAGCTATAATCATATTTTTGTGAACCTGTCATACATCTATCAGACTACAGGATTTCAGCAAGTTGTAAATATGTTGGAGTCATTCGTGACCTCTTCTAGCAGAAGTTTGTTGGCATCTTTATGCGCCCTAGACCCTGGAAATTATTTGTAGTTGTACTTGCAAAAAATAGCAAGTGATGATTTTATCCACTTGCATTTTGGGAAATCTACTTGCATTTAGCAAGTTAGCAAGTGCTAAATTCGAGCCCTGAGTGTGTGTGCTTTATTCCTACATTTCAGGTTAATTCATGTTCAGTTGATTTAAGCTGTTACTGGTGCATCACATACATCAATGAGTATTCATGTTTTGTCTTTCACATGTGGTTATAGGGTGAGGGGCCAAGGGCTTTTGTAGAAATTTTGGCAACTGTGTGACAATCTCTAAATTGAGACAATTACAGAACGCCTTATGCAACAGTCAATACTTTGCCCGCCAGGGGCGGGGGGGGGGGGGGGGGGTATGACCCAGGGGGAATTAGACATTTACAATTTTTTTATGTCTAAATCCCCACCCAGGAGACAATGCTTACTGTCTTAATCCCCACCGTGGGGCATAGTTTTTCATCCAGGTATTTTGTAAAAACAAGAATATACAGTATCACTGTTGTCTTTCGAGGTATCAAAATTCCCGAATGAAAGTCTATTCCCGGGGACTCTGAGTCAATAAGGCCGGGCGGGCATAATATTGACTGGTGCATAACAGGAGCGACTAAGAAATAAAATACATACATAACAGTGTATGTTAAGGGCCGCTGGGGGTATCAGCTGGGGGTTGGGGGCAGGAAACAAACCCACAATGTTGGGACTAGGGGGCAACGTTAGTTTGCAGGAGCTCCATTGCTCTTGGTTGTATTTTATAATTTGTTCAAGGATATTTCATTTCCATAGACTGATCATACTTGTCAATGACATTATTTACACCGAATGTTATAATTCCTCAATGAGAGAAGAGCTTTCAGTGGAAGAGCTAGCTGTTATTGGTTGGAATATGGTTCTGGGAAGCTAATTTAACTTCAATGAATTAATTGTTGTATTCTTGTTTATATATGTTTAACTTGACTGTAAGCCATGTTTGAACAGGGCTGATGGATTGAAACAAATAAATATAACTAGTAATTCAAGTAAATATAAATGATTTATTTTCTTTGAAAATCCCTACATACATTGTTCACCAAGCACAAGTTAATACATAGATACTAGTTACAGGTCAACACATCTTACATTTCATGCACACTGTGATCAGGTGAGGTATAGTACGATCAAATTTACCTGGTCCTCAAACCATTTATTAGCATAATTTAACAGTTTTGTGTGTAATTAAATATCATATTAATATAAATCTCTGGTACTTGATTGATTCCTCTCAAGAAGCTAACGCATGTAATATATTCAAGCATTAAGGTCCGGAACCAGCTAAATTTGTTTGTACTTTACATTGTTATCATTTATATACATACATCAATTAAAACTGACAAACACATCAAGATAAAAACTGTTAATTATATTAGAACAATCAATTTAAGAACCCATACACATGAGAAGAGGTATATGAGGTGAACATTACATCAAAGTTGGGACACACACATGCAGACTGAGTAAAACACGCCTGTCATGAATCAGACATAAAGGGAGGCAGACGATATGTGATTGAGGAAGTTTTCAGGGAGGCAGACATTGAGACATTAAGTGACACAGACCTTCAGTTTGGCAGGTGTGAGGCAGACATTCAGTGAGGCAGCACGCATTTAGTGAGGCAGACATGAATTAAGACAGATGTAAAGTGAGGCAGACATTCAATGAGACAGACATTACTGGAGACAAGCATTACGTTAGGTTCAGTGAGGCAGACATTAAGAGAGACTGATATTCAAAGAGCCAGACTTGCATTAAGTAAGACAGACTTTCAGTGATGCAGACATTCAGTAAGGCAGATGTTTAGTGAGGCATGGATTCAGTGAGGCAGAGGTTAAATGAGGCAGGTATTCAGTGAGGCAGAGGTTACATGAGGCTGGCATGATGTGAGGCAGGTATTGAGTGAGGCAGGTATTGAGTGAGGCAGGGATTCAGTAAGGCAGAGGTTAAATGAGGCAGGTATTCGGTCAGTCAGAGGTTACATGAGGCAGGCATGTGAGGCGGGTATTCAGTGAGGCAGGATTTCAGCGAGGCAGGGATTCAGCAAGGCAGGTATTCAGTTTTACATGAGGCAGACATGAAGTGAGGCCGGTATTCAATGAGGTATTCTGTGAGGCAGAGGTTAAGTGAGGCTTGTATTCAGTGAGGCAGAGGTTTAGTGATGCAGATGTTAAGTGAGGCAGAAGTTAAGTGAGGCAGAGGTTAAGTGAGGCAGATATTCAGTATTCCGTGAGGCAGAGGTTAAGTGAGGCATGTATTCAGTGAGGCAGAGGTTAAGTGAGGCATATATTCAGTGAGGCAGAGGTCAAGTGAGGCAGATATTCAGTGAGGCAGAGGTTGAGTGAGGCGGATATTCAGTGAGGCAGAGGTTAAGTGAGGCAGAGGTTAAGTGAGGCAGATATTCAGTGAGGCAGAGGTTAAGTGAGGCGGATATTCAGTGAGGCAGAGGTTAAGTGAGGCAGATATTCAGTGAGGCAGAGGTTAAGTGAGGCAGAGGTTAAGTGAGGCGGATATTCAGTGAGGCAGAGGTTCAGTGAGGCAGATATTCAGTGAGGCAGAGGTTAAGTGAGGCAGATATTCAGTGAGGCAGAGGTTAAGGGCCGGAGGTTAAAGGAGGTATGGTTGCTGTACAGAAAGTTTTTTACATAATGATATGAGTGGCCCCAGTTATTAGGTCTCCCGAAGCATCTCAAGTAGAAATCTCATCTCAAATTCAAATTTTGCTCAAATCAGAGTCAGAATTTGAGATAAATTTAATACAGTAGTTGAGATTTTTAAATTTTACAGTAATAAACTGTTTTGTGATGTGAATTTTGAGTCTAGCCTCCCATGGATGTTATATATAAGATACATGACCATATTTGAAATGAGATTTGGCTCAGATTGAGATGTTTCCGGAGATCGGGACCTGGGCTGGTATTCACCAAGCATCTTAGTTGTAAACTTAAATATTTTGACTTAAGTTAAAAATTAGTATTGCATATATCGTGCCAAATTGAAGATTAACCCATGTTTTCTTAGTGATTATAGTAGCTCTTTACACAATGATTTAAACCTATGTGAAAAATCAATAATTATGATTGTCGTGTTAGGCTGACATACTTTAGAAATTTTGGTGTTTTTAAGAAAAATCTAAGTTTTCTACTAAGGTGCTTTGTGAATACCAGCCCTGGTTGTTTCTATGTGGAAGGCCGCTCTCGTGCTTATGTGGATCGATTGCTCTAGTCTATACTAGCTACACGTATGTAATCCTGTATTTACTCTAGGCACTTGTTTCCCTATCCTTAAATTCATGAAAATGAAATACCCCGGGAATGAAAATAAGCGTCAAATCCTGTAGTCTTGGACAGAAACTTAACACGACCAGCCCCGAATCTCCCGACTGATCTGAATTTTGAGCTCTTGAAAATTGACTGTAATAAATTCAGAATGGTGTTTCTGTGTTGTGATACCAAGTTTGAGCCCAGACTCTCATGGAAATTACGTCAAAGACACATGGCCATATTTTAGATGAGATTAAGCTCAAATTGAGATGCTTCGGGAGATCGGGAGCTGTAAACGCTCTTTCACAGTTTTGGAGCGGTCGCTAATACCGTACTTCCGTCGTATGAACGGTTGGCTCGGATTTTTAATGACAATTGTGGATATTGTGAAATATTCTTACGGCAGACGTGCGACAGCAATGTATACGATAATCAATTATGAGTCAGTACTATTCGTGTACAACAGCTCAAATTTATTATTTTCAAGATGGTTGATCAGGCGGCGAGGAGTTTGATCCACACAGTCTCTTATACGTTGATATAATGAGGCGTGTCATGAATACATATAAAGTAATGTTCTGTAATTTTAGCTGTCCTGCGGGTATTCACGTATTGCGTAGAATGAATTAATATAGATCTAAATATTAATTGCTGAGCTGTTTGCCTTCAGTGACTGCTGGTCATTGAATTATGCTAGAAATAGTATACTGTTAAAACATCGGTAGATATGTAGATCTATAAGAATAATCTCTAATACGAAGATCAACACTGATTTTCCCAGTCACAAGATGTAGAATATCCGTAGCACATCAAATCAAGCCTTGCTACGCCCATGGAACTAATTTAATTGGTCTCTCCACGGATGTTTGGATTTATTTAAAAGTTTAAAAAGCGCGCCAGAAGTGATCTTCACGACAAGAATATATTACGGACACCGTCGATTCGCTCTATTTGCCAACAGGATACCGTTTCGTAGCGAATTAAACAAAATGAGTCATAATCATACGAGTTTAATATTTATTTTTGCATTTAAAGGAATAAAATAGTTCTTTAACTGTAAACTTACAATAAAATGCAATGATGTGGGTGAAATTAGTACAACTGAAGTTATATTTGGGTAATATTTGGGTGTTTATGGTCCTATTTTGGTTTTCGTAGAGTTTATTTACCAAAAAAAAACTTACTATTTGACCTTTTTTTATTCCCTTAACTGCATATACATATATATAATTTAGTTTATATAGGCTTAATTGTTAATAAAATGCACATATTTGGGTAAAATTAAGGTATATTTGGGTATATTTGGGTATTTCGTGCCGCCGTTTTCTGGCTGCAGAAAACTATTTGAATTGTACTTTCCCTGTATGCATTCATTCTAATCGTGAAAGTACGGCCATTTCAGTTTGTCTACGGTAAATATTGCAATGCATAAAGCCAGGGTGATCAGAATGACATACATTTGAACAACCCCAGATCTTTCAGAGCTTTGATTCCTGTTTACCCTTAAGTACATTTAGTAAATATGTATACATGTTTCTTTAAGTAAGCTGTACATACAGAGATATGTGACCAGAGGTTGGGCAGTGGCGTCGACTGTAGCGTTTTTATGGGGAACATTAGCTATGTGGTAGAAGTCGATTGCCACAACTCTGGTATTGTACCCCGAACCTCCGGTTGCACAGTGTTCTCCAAAGTTATGTTGATGAGTATGTAATGTTTGCTATGTACATTCGTACTAATGTGATGTACATGTACTATGTTGTTGTCCAATATGGTTCAATGACTGTTTGTCATTATATCTCCCGAGTGCATCAATGTGCATCAAATAGTAAAGCTTTGTTCAATTGTCCAATGTAGCAATATATGATTGCGTATGATGATAAACTCTAATGTTGATCATTTTACTAACAATAATGTAATTACGTTAACGACAAGTCTATTTCCAGTTTCTTTCATTTATTTTCACCAGTTCCATATATCATACTATTTAATTCAATTCAATGTGTAACTTATAACTTTTTATGCTCCCCGAAAATTCGGGGGAGCGTATAGTTGCCGCTTTGTCCGTCCGTCATTCCGTAGTTCCGTCGTTCCGTCCGAATATTTTTGTCCGGAGCCTATCTCAAAAAGTATGTGAGGTATCATCATGAAACTTCATAGGTGGATAGATCTCAATGAGTAGAAGTGCAGTGCTCAAGAACCACAACTCTACATAACCTATTTTTGGAGTTATTGCCCTTTGTTTTTTTTCATACTTAGTTTTTGTCCGGAGCCTATCTCAAAAAGTGTGTGAGGTATCATCATGAAACTTCATAGGTATATAGATCTCAATGAGTAGAAGTGCAGTGCTCAAGAACCACAACTCTACATAACCTGTTTTTGGAGTTATTGCCCTTTGTTTTTTTTCATACTTAGTTTTTGTCCGGAGCCTATCTCAAAAAGTATGTGAGGTGTCATCATGAATCTTCATAGGTGGATATATCTCAATGAGTAGAAGTGCAGTGCTCAAGAACCACAACTCTACATAACCTATGTTTTTGAGTTATTGCCCTTTGTTTTTTTCATACTTTATTCATACTTAATTCTTGTCCGGGCCATAACTCCAACAGTATTTGAGATATCAATTTGAAACTTCATAGGTGAATATATCTCAATGAGTAGAAGTGCAGTGCTCAAGAACCACACCTCTACATAACCTGTTTTTGGAGTTATTGCCCTTTGTAATTTTTCATACTTTATTCATACTTAATTCTTGTCCGGGCCATACATGTAACTCCAATAGTATTTGAGATATCAATTTGAAACTTCATAGGTGAATATATCTCATCGAATGGCAGTGCAGTGCACAAGAACCATGACTCTTCATTGCATATTTTTTAGTTATTTCCCTTTGTAATTTTTCATACCTAATTCCTGTCTCATAATGCCATAACTCAACAGTATTAGAGATATCAATTTGAAACTTCATAGGTATGATCTCATTGAGGGAAAGTGCAATGGCTAAGAACCATAACTCTCTTTTGCATATTCTGGAGTATTTTTTCTGTGACAAACATCCCACGGGGAGCATCACCCGTCACTGACGGCTCTTGTTATAACTTGTAAATAACTTTTAGTAACCAGATTTAACCTTTAGTAATGTTTAGTAACTTTTATAACTTTTAGTAACTTTTATAACCAGATGACTTTTAGGCTAACACCAAATATTTAAAACGATGTGTCTGGTTCAAATTTAAGTTTAAGACTAATGAAATGTAGTATGTATTTGATATTCAACAATTTGGATTAACCATAGCAACAATAATAATTTGACCAATAAAATGATAGTAAAGTAACATGCATAATCTTGTAAGAGACCAAAATATTAGTTAAACCTTTCACTTAAGTAAGCTGAGTATAAACTCAATTCTGACAAACAATGTTTTGAAAATGGTAGTATAAATCCTACTAAGTATATAAAATCTGAATGGTGTGATTAACAATATATAAACAATTCTAGTGACATGTCTTGTATTGACTGATATAACTTGTAATTACCAAAAGTCTTTATGCAATTATTAAATGAACAGTATTTAATGATAAGTTTTGATATAATATGAAAATGACTGAATGAACAATTGACTGTGTTTTATACTTAGTTACAGATACATACAATCTACATTAATTTATTCAATCAAAAAGAAAAAATCTCCGTTAAAGGCCATGCCTTAGTTCATATTATCTTTATTTCGAATGTACATGTAATAACACATGGTATTGTTGTATACACACTATAACATACACAGTAATTACTAGGTTTTACAGTATTTATAGTGTACCATGTACCCATGCATGATTGATTTTCTGGTGACTATCTACTCCTATACTTTGTTCAATGAAAACTTCATGTTTCATGAAGTTCTCATGCTTTCTGCGCTTGGAAGGCTTAATTGTTTTATACCTTCAAATGGTAGATATTGAGTTTCTTGGTTTTGCCAAATGTCAAACATTCCTAGGGTGTTGAGCAATGACCTAATTTGGTGTTCACAGTTTAATCCATTGTGTCTTATATTGTTCTCTTCATCATTTTGTATAGCACAAAGATTTTGACATGATCCTGACCTTTATGCATGAATATATTACAAGTTTCTTGCCTTGAATATATAAATTTACATACCTACTCCTTTGTTTGTAATAGGTCCATATCCTTTAGAAAGACCTGTACTAACAAAAGAATTTCGTGCGCGGGTCTGTTTTACGCTGACCAGGGTACTGTTTTACTAACATTGCGTAAATGTCGCGTAAGTTTACGAAAATATTTGTCACTTACGCAAATCCTTAAGTGTGTTTTACTAAATGATCGCAAGTTGTTGCATACATTTACGTAAAAATATTGAATATTGAACGTAGACTGGGCCACAATATTACCAATATAACAGGAACCAGAGTGAATAAATATACATAAAAGTTCGATAAGTTTTGATGATTAAACAGGTTTATATTACTAATCACGGTCTATAACAACAAGTGACGGTCGAAAATCAACAGTGCGTGGCAAAAACTCCTCACTACGTTCATATTTGCTATTTACGCTTACTCCGACCTTGCGTAGAATTACGCCAATACTTACGACAAAACATGAGAAAAAATATCTTAGTAAAACGCATTTGCGCAAATATTATCGACGTACGCAATATTTACGGAAAACTTAGAGTTACGCTAGCGTAAATGCTTTGATAAAACAGTACCCAGGTCTGTATTTGAAATAAAATAGACCTGCCCATGTGAACAACTGACTAAAACAGACCTGCGCACATAATTTTTTTGATATAAAATACCGATTTTTCTAAAGGTTACGGACCTACTCGTGTTTATCGTTTGTATAAACACTGTGTAATCGTTACTTGTATGCGTTCGGTCAAAAAACGTAATTAGCCGTTAAATAGCAATTAAGCACTTTCGGTACTAAGATAGCATGTGTATTAAAAGCTACGACAAAGTAAAAACTAGCTAAAACTACATGTGTCATACCAATACAAACTTAAAAGTAATTATTTGATAATTTAATTTGTTTCAAATCAGTGCATGACAGCATACATATGCATTTCAGTTTGAAGAAAAACATTTGAAAAACATGCACTATCCCACAATAGATTTTACTCTATCCCACCTAATGAAAACAACAGAAAATGAACAGGGGTAAATGTACATTCGGTAAATATAAAACAGTCGAGTATTTTGGTGTATTTGAACCTTACATTTACCATTGCAATACTAATTTAAAAATGCAGAAGCTACTTGTTTAAAGGGACTATTGATTGACTTTGTTTACTTTACATAAATAGGTCAAGAAATGTCTATTTTTAACATCAGAAACGAAAATTCCGAAATTTTACGAATATTTACGATGTTTAAGTCGACTAATAATATTCGCGTATTGCACATTTACCGAAACCGCTGATATCGGAAATTTCCGGAAGCGCGTCCGTAAATCTCCGTAAAAATCCGACTGTGACGTCACAATCGGTACTCGCAATTTAATCCGCCATATTGTTATTACTGGAAATTGATAAACATTGGAGGAAAAGTGCAATTAATTCGCTATGGGACGATCGCGGTGTTGTGTTGGTGGATGCAGTAATGTGCCAGGTAACGGCATAAGTCTGCATACATTTCCAAAGGAAGAAAATGCAAGAAGGAAATGGGTGAGAGCCATACAGATGACGGGCAGCGACTATTCTAGAACCGGTTGGTGTGGGCCCCAGAGGAATAAATCTGCAAACGCACAGTTAGTGTGCTCAGGACACTTTGAACTGTCTATGTACACATCGACCACAAGAACAAATTGGCAATTAGGACTTACATATCGCCCTGTTCTAAATGATGGAGCTGTACCTACGTTGTTTGGTGAAAACGTTCGGACGAGCAACGTTGAGGAGACAACACCAACACGACCAGTTGTGAGAAAACGGGAAGTTGGAAGGGTATGTTTAATTGTTTTAGTTGTAATTTGGTCATCAAAACATAAGTTATTTTATGTTAACATTTATTTGGATTTTTTAATCAAAAATTGAATATTAAAAATCTCTGGCCCAAAGTTTTCTTTGAAAGCTGTTTAGTGATTATTCCCTCGACTCGGTTTGACATACTCTTGAGTCTGACATAATTATGAAGTTAAACAGTTTTATGTCACTATAATGCAAACATAATGTAGGAAGAAAATGGCTCTTTGCATTTGAATCAAACTACGACACTCACCCTAGAGTATACTAGTTCAATAGACCGATAAGCTGTGTCCAAGTACATGTAGCTGCTTATAGAAAATGGCTCTTTGCATTTGAATCAAACTACGACCCTCACCCTAGAGTATACTAGTTCAATAGACCGATAAGCTGTGTCCAAGTACATGTAGCTGCTTATTAATGGCATTTCAGAATGAGTTTGTCCAAGTGGGTCATTTTGGAAAAAACTGCCTTCCATAGGTTGTCCAAGGAGCCTTCGTTCACTGTCTGTCCAGGGGGGGGGGGTCGAATATGGTTTGTCCAAGGGGGTACTTCAGAGGGTATGTCCAAGGGGGGTATTTTGGGTTAAAGTGCCTTCCATAGGGGGGTGCGGATATTTTCTGGAATAGCCCATTCTGACGGTCCAGGTACAATGATCAGGACTAGACACACTGGTCCGAGACCAGTGAAAATTCTGGAGGAACAGTAACTGTCCTATTTACAAATAGTACAATATACTTTAGTTTACGGCTATTTTTCCCTGCTATTTTGGCACAAGAGTCGAGCCTGTCCGTACCAATCAGCAATTGATTGTGGTCAGTTCAAATTTGAAATGCAGCAAACATATAGCCCCACTCTCACACGGCAGCGCAGGGACATTGTAAAGGTAAAAACACTGGACTGTTCTCGTCATATCCCCCACATTAGCTCTGCCAACTGAGCTTGTCAGGTTTATGTCGTGATTCAGTCTCCATAGTCACTGACACTCCTTCCATTTTATTGTTTGGCTATCCTGCCCGAGCGCTGATGTCTCTGACTGTAACGTTGGAAACAGTACAGTATGCTTAGTTACTCCGTAACAATGTCAACTAAGCTAGCCGGTACCTGTCATGTGTTAGCGTCCCCAATAAGTACATTGGTCGGGGACCTGTCCTGAGTCTCTGAAGGGGTTACTCACTTATTGTCCTCGCGTCCCAGATGGTCTGTGTTTAGTTCATTGCACTTGAGCTGTTAATGATACTGAGAAATAATAACACTGTTGTATTGTCATTTTTTTCTGATTGAGTATCAATACACATTTAAAAATATAAATACATGGAAAGAACTTCAAAGAAGTTGATCAAGCTGAATCCTATTTCCTGTAAAATATTAAAAGTAGGAATGGATTTTCCCCCACCAATGGGCCCAGACCCCTTTCCCCATTAAGAGACAAGAAACACTGGAGAGTCATGGGACTCAAACTTTAAAATCATGTTAAGAACTCTGAAAATGACCAGATGTTTTTAGTAAAAATTGCAGAATTTGTTACATGTATGAGGTTGTTTTTAGGATCTAGTTCATATGGTATCAATTAGCATGCTATAATAGTCAATATCCATAAGTTTTGAACTTTCATCCTGAGCACATCGTAGGCTTCCGGGGGCTTTGCCCTCGAGTCCCCCTGACCACGGGGCATTTGCCCCTTGGAACCCAAATCTCACTCTGACCATGTCTAGGGCCTTGACAGCTATGCGAATGATTGTTATTTAAATAAGTGAATCTTGAGCCCATTTTAGTATTTATTTATATTGAGTATTACTGGTTCAGCTTTAGGCAGACTTTAAAAATATGTTTGTTTCCCCTCCCGTGACCCTAACCAGCTAGGGTAGGGTAGGTAGGTAGGGAAAATATTTTTTTATTGTAGAGGTAGACATACAGGTATAATTTGGCAGTCATTGAACTTCTTATTGAAGCATAAATTATGAATGTCAAAATTATTAATTAATGCTTTCAGTTGTTATCAATGTCCAACTGACCAAGATTGGCCCTATTAAGTGCTAAACAGACCAAGACAGGCCCTATTAAGTGCTTAGAAGCTATCAGGGACAGTATAATATTATTCTTCCCAGGAAGCTATCTTCACTGGTTGTCGTATGTGTGTTGTCAATTTGTTCAAATGTTTGAAATGCCGTTCGTTATAAATTCCAATACTGTGTAAATGACGTCATATTTGTCGACCGCGTATGGCTGAGTATCGTTTTCTCGGGCCCACACTTCGCATGTTACTAAGCCTTTTAGTTTATTCAAGTCATCATTCTCATTCAGATGGCTGTGAGTTTTGCCAATTACCTCATTCAATAGATCATAAAATGTTTATTTGGGCGACGCTTTGATAATACACCTATTAACAAGTATCCATGTATAAACATCGTTTTTAACACTCAATGAACTCAAATTGTGTGCTGCGCCGCCATGCTTGACGCGTTTCCCTACTTCAACCCATTAATATCGACAATTACGCTGAAATTACAGGAACCAGAGAGCAGCTACTAAAAACCGTACCAGGCCGGATTGGAGTGTTTCGTACCCAATAATAATCGTATCTAAAATATTCGCACCCGGGCATTTTTTACGAAAGAAATTTTTTTTTGTGGCCAACTTCAAAAAAATATTTACGGTCGCTAAAAATTTCACCGGTCGGTCGTGGGAGGAGAAACAAACAATATTTTATTATTGGCCTTATGTGCAAATTTAAACGTCAATCTGAATGTACCATTGATATTTGTCTTTGAAACATGTACCGGTATATGGGTTACTGTTCGGTATCATCATTATGCCTCAGACAAAAATGACGCCGTAAAAACTTGACTGAAATGGATATTTTATTGATTTAAATATGATGTCTAATGTCAAACTGATACATACAAGTGTACCGGGAATCACTGGTTTACCTGCAACCTGGTTTTCATGGAATTTCCTTGTCTTATCAGATTTCTTTACTACAAATTTATTCTTATATTTTACTATATATATATATTGGTTCTTATAAACAATTTCCTATGGAATAAAATCAGAGTACAAATTTATTATTTTTTCAGATACTGAATGACTACAAGTACAACCAGCAACTCCAAGTCTCCTGTGGTTCCTGATCAACCATCTGTGGATATACTTAGAGTAAGTCTCATTAAAATGAATACTAAATAGATTGATATATTTTACTCAACTCTTAACAGTAACACTGCTAAGGCAATGCGGTCATGGTTAGTCACATAGTGTAATTTCGTTTTGTAACCCGGCAATCTGGGTTTTATGACATTTTGATTTTCATCCACATGTGGAAAACTGCTTCACCATGTGGATCGTAACTTAAGTTGCTTGTTATTTGGAAAGAATAAGTGTGGACCATAATGAAAATTTGTTTGCCAATTACAGGCCTAGACACTAACTATTTTGGGCACTGGCCTGACAGGGCAAAAGCGCCCAATTTGTAAATAGGACAGTTACTGGTCCTCCAGAATTTTCACTGGTCCTTCTGGATGTTCACTGGTCTCGGACCAGAGGACCAGTGTTAGTGTCGAGCCCTGCCAATTATGTTATCCACAGAAAATAAAGATGTCATTATTATTATAAATACTCATTACTGGTTTAGAATCAGTCCAGGAAAAAAAGATAGGTGAATCTTCTATCTTATATAAATGAAATTCGTGTTGTGTTATACCCAAATGAACAACATGGGGTTGGCAAAGTATTGGCTGTGCAATTCTCCTATCAGGGGTCCTACCATTATTCCAAGTAAAACCCATATTTTCCATGTATTGCCCGAACAGCTGGACCCGTTTTTTTTGCAAACCAATCAACAAATATCTGTCATCTAAATAAAGAGTCGGCTCCAAAAAAGGATCAGTCAGATGACCAGAAACATTTGTATTGGTATTTTGGGTCAGAATTGCTTGCACACTTATTCAAATTAATCCTACTCCTTTTCCCTTTACTACAGTTATAATTAAACACGTCTTTTTTATTTACTACTTTAAACCTATTTTGGTTGACTTAAAATTGAAACCAAGTTTCTCATTTTTTCACTACTACTGTATGACCCCCTAACTTTGCAGCTACTTTCTCCTTATCAAAGTTATTACAATAAACCAATATACAACCCTTTCAAGTGTAAGGAGTTTTATGGCCTATTTCCTGTCTCTCACAGCTTCAGTAAATGATTCACAACAATGTCCTTATAAAAACTAAAAAATCCTTGATACCACTACATGACCCCTAATTTATGCAGCTTCTGTCCCCAAAACAGTAATTAACGAGCATACCAATATACAACCCTTCAAGCCAAAGGAGTTGCATGGTCTATTTCCTGTCTCCTGCAGTTTCAAAACTTGGTAATGTCTTCCTTGTAACAACAAAGATCTCCCTTTTAGGATTTCATATAGGATTATGCAATATTACATAATAGGGGAGGAGCTAATTAACAGCTGCAAAGATGATACTACACATTGTAAATGTGGGAGGAGCTAATTAGTATGGCTCTGTGCATTATGGGAGTGTTCAATTATCAATATGGTTTGGAAAGAAAATAATTTTAGATGGGCAATTATGTTGCTGATATTACAACTATTTAAATTTCAGTCTTTTGTTCCTTACAATCTCAATCTTAAACTATTTCTAATGAATTAATAGTGGGTATCATTAATTAAACAATTGAACACAGTCTAATTAGTGAAACATCCCTATATCTCATATACATATTATATTTATTTATAACATGTTGCTGTGTATTGCCAGTTCCCCTCTATGTATATTGTGTCCATCTCCTATTTAGTGCTCAGAGAATAACATAGATGGAATGGTTAAATTATTAAACAGACTTGTTTATTAAAAATATTAATCAATTGGTATTTCTATGTATTAAATGTCCAAACCATTAGCTGACCAGCCTTATATAAATACTAAACTACTAAAAGAAGTTAAGAACTGCAAATGGGCATGATGTGCACTAGGCATTTAAACAGGCAATAACTGCACCATGAAAATGTATCATGTATCAGATTGTCCTATTAGTTATAAATGCTTAGTATTTGAATTGTTCTTTTTTAAAGGTAGATACACTGACTTCCCCTTCTGTAGATGTGGCATCAACAACAACCACAAACACATTACTGAGAGACTTGCTAGCAGTCAGAGAGAGTAACATTGATGACATCCAGATCTCCCCTCCTGTATATGTCGAGTCAACAACAACCCCAGACCTGCAAACAGTCAGAGAGCCTTATAGTGGTGACACAGAAATCTTCCCTACCCTACATGATGATCTCCACTCAACATCCACCACCACTACAGAATTGCAATCAACCACAGTGACTAGTGATTGTGCCAATGGTATTCACCAGGTAATGAGCGAAGGATAGTTTTTAGCATAGATTATAAGTTCTTTCTTACTTATAAATAAAAAAAGTATTTTAGATGGCAGTCGTCACAGTCGTAATGTTTACTGACAGCAAGAAGGGGGCACTGAAACATTTTGTGATTTATTGTCTTACTCATTTTTGCGTTGTGTAATGTTTGTGCCTGTACAATTAATTGTTCATTATCTAACAAAATAGTACATATATATTCACACAGTTTTACATATACATTATGCACATTGGTCATACATGTAGCACAAACATTTGATCACCACAAAATAAGCTGATCATCATGTTATATTAGTTTGTCATGTAATGATACAAATTATGACAATTTCTATAAAAAAGCGAAATTTCCATATTTTTCAGGAACTCAAGGATCAGAGAGTAAGGAAGAAGGATAGACACCATGCCATGAATAGCACCAAGAAAAAGGTAATCTTAACTTCAAGGTTTTGAAATTAATTGTCTGTGGTGCCCAGGTTGTCCATATTACAGAATAGACATTTGTTGATATCCGTTATTACAGTGGGGTCATTACGTCACCATTACTTCAGTGCTGACTGGTCTGTAGACAGAATAAATATCTACAAATCCAGCTGAATAGCCAGGGCAAGTGTGCCATAGTTGTGGTTAATGGCCTTTACTTATATTGTTTTGTCTGCCAACAAGAATACTCTAACACATAAAAATAACACACACTGTCTATAAACGATATTCGGTATCATCAAACATTCCGGTAAAAATGTATGAAGAGCATAGCCACATGTATTTACAAAAATAATACCTGGTCAGTCTTATTTTCGAACATGTAAGTACACATGTCCCCGTCCTCTGACATGTGCTAAACTAAGCTATTACCAGCTGCTTTCATGAACTGTTATACCTTTGACTGCACTGGGGAAAAACAAAATGTGTGCCATACTGATGATTACGATTTCAGGTGAGTCATAGAGTTGTGTCAATGGTGTTTTAAATTTTTTTATTACCTGTATTGTTTTTGGAATTTTCAGACGGATAAATGCCCATGTGAGAAGTGCTGTGTTACAACATCAGTGAAGGGAACTCAAATAAATCTGAAGCCACCACCCATCAAGCGCAAAACAAAAGGTATTCTATAACTTTCTCACAAACATTGCAAATATGCACGAGTCAAAAGAAGTGTAAGTAGTACTTATGACCTTCTCATTCATCTGCTGAAATATGACAGGCATATGTATGCCTCCACCCATATTTGAATCTTGGTCGCCAGATTAGACGGCCATTGCGCTAACCATTGAGCTACGGAGCCACACTCTAATAATGACTGATTGAATGATCAAATAATTTTTTATGTAATATGTACACTCTAGCAAAAAGTATAAAAAGTACAAGAATGATGTAGAACCCTGTGCATTGTTATGAGTTTGCAGAAACCCTCAGTTTTCACAGCTTGTTCATAACACTTAGTTGGAATGTCTACTATAGAGTTTGAATACGGGTCTGTCATATCTGTTCAAAAAAATAGTTAAAGCGCCCAGGAACCAGAAAATTCTTAAGAGAAACTAACACAGTAGAAGCTTCATTTGTTGATAAACATAGTCATTACAACACTTTTGTTTGTTACAGGGACAGAGACACTGATGGAACACCATATCACCTATTCCACATCAAGTACTCAATACAGTGAGAGTGACATAGCAGCTCAGAAGACAACCTCCTGCCCCGATGTTCCTCCAACTACACCTTATCTGGCCACTCCTCTACATCCACCCACCTTCATCTCCACACCCGTTAGGAAAAAGCCTGTACATGCTGCTATTGGTTCTCCTCTCAACAGATCGTTCATGTCCCTGTCATCATATGGAATGGTTGACGATGACAACTCTGATCCAGACTATGAGCCAGAAGCCTCTTTCTTTAGTGAATCAGAAGACGATGAAGGAAAGCAGTGAGTATATTATAAGTGTTCATTTAGGGGGTTATAGATTTGCCTTTCTCCTTCAGTCCTAAATGTTGTGTCGTCTGTTACTTGAAAACTGATTGTTCTCTAGTCATCAAACTTCATAGGAATATATATATCAACATGAGTTGTTGTGTACCTATATATTTTAATTCCGATCCGACCAGTCTTAGCAGAGTTATTGTTCTTGGAATTGTGAAATTTGATGTAATTTGACTTGTGTCATCTGTAATTTGAAAAGTAATTGTCCTCAAGCTTCATTGGATGGAATTATTAGTCAGCATGAGCTGTTATGCACATACATATATTTATTCGGATACAATCATTATAAGCAGAGTTTTTGTCATCTTGAATCACATAGTTTGTTTACGCTTTCCAAAAGATTATCTATTTGGCAGCTTAATTTCAAACAATTGTTGTTCTGTCACTCGTCTGATGTAACGTGTGCTGTTTATCTTTTAAAAATTAATTTCTTAGTTTAATTTGTGTCAGTTATTACATTTGTTTCACTATTTTCAGGTCAGATGTTCGTGGGCAGCAGAAATTTCTTGTGTTTGAAGACAATCTAAGGGAATTGTTTCGGCAATGTGAACTGTGCCATGATGCTACAGAAGGAACTGTTTGTAATGTCCAAGGGTCATATGTGGCTATCCGGCAGACATGTGAGTGTGGACATACCAGAAGATGGGAATCACAGCCAAAAGTTAAAGGTGTACCTGCTGGGAACATTTTACTAAGTGCTGGAATTTTATTTTCTGGATGTTCGCCATCAAAAGTGCTAAGGATTTTCAGTTTTGTGAACATATTGTGTATAGGTTTGGCAACCTTTTTTAAGCATCAAAGAACTGTGTTGTGGCCAGCTATTGAAAGAGTATGGACCAAATATAATGACAAATTGATCAACTCCCTTGTTAGTCTAGAAGATGAGCTTGTGGTTGCAGGAGATGGGCGTGCAGACAGTCCTGGACATTCGGCAAAGTTTGGGGTCTACTCAATGATTGACATGAACTCTGGGAAAGTGATCGCCCTTGAACTTGTTCAGGTTAGTTTGAAAAAAACTTCCTATGTTTGGTACATTTATTATGTCCCCATCTTTCATGAGGGATACCCACCGGTATTGCTTAGCCATATGTTGGTCTGTTGTTGGTCTGTCAGTCAGTAGAGTCTAGACCAAATGGTTTCTGTGCAACAACCCTTTGCCCTAGGATCGTCAAACTTTACATTGATGTTGGTAATCAACAGTAGATGACCCCTAGTCAGTAGGTCAAGGTCAGTGTGACCTTAATCAATTCTGATTATTGGGCTGCTATGGAAGCATACATGTTTTACAAACATCTCTTGCTTTGTCTATAACTCTTATGGATATTTATATTCAAGATGTTTTATTTAACAGGAATTGAATTTCGTTCTAGACATACATTTTGTAACACTCCTTTATTTATATATGCCTTGATAATTAACTGTCTGTGTTTTTATTGTGGTTCAGACTGAGACATTTAAAAGTTAGTACTTTTTAAACAACTAGGTTGGTCACAGACAACTGAACTATACTGAATTTACACAACTGAGCACTCGCAGCGATTTACCTAAATATTATAAATGGTACAGCAGTCCCCTTCCGAAGCGTGTTGAACACAAATGCCTATATTAACATAGCTGCTGTGGTCCAATCAGTGGTTAGTGTGCTTGTTTCGTAACCAGGTGACCTGAGTTGGATTCCCGGTCGGGCAGGCCATATACTGCATTAAAATTTGACAACAAATCCAATATGTTAATTTTCCTCGACATGTGGAGAAGTTGCTGGTTCCTTGTGGAAGAGTCCGTACTGGTTATGATATCTATATATATATATTTATTTGTACAAAAAACATTCATTGCTATTATAATATTCAATCTGTCTTTCAGTCAAATGAAGTTCAATCAAGTTACCACATGGAGTTGGAGGGCCTTCGAAGAGCAATTGACCGTCTCCATGGACATGGCCTGTCCTTTGGTGAAATAATTACCGACAGACATCTACAAATTCAGAAGTGGATCAGAGAGACATTACCGGGTACAGTCCATTCGTTTGACGTGTGGCACATTGGAAAAGGTAATTGAAGACAAGTTCAATAATATAATATTTCCCTTTACAATATTTCCAATTGGCAAAATAATTGTGATATGTTTCATATCGAGAAATTGCAGTGATGCCATGTCCTGAATCAGAACTTATTCATGCACGTAGTTATTAAAAATGAATATAAATAGTACTTTAATTTCCAACATCTGTTTGAATGATTTTTGATAATTTGTGTGAATGTTGACCATGTCATTAATGATTTTTCTTGGAATCAGAAATCCTTGAGATTAATTGGAGTTTCATAATCGGACAAAAAAGCCAATTGATAATCCAAATTGATCAGACAGGTCATTTCAATCAATCGTTGATTACATATAATCGAATGATGCACAAAAATAACCTGGCTCTTAAATACATTTTGAGTTTGTCTTGCATGTAAGGCATATATCCAGGCAAGAAAAAACATTTTAGCCTATTTATGCTTAAAATTTAACAATCTAATTTCTACATGAAGTGTTTTGTGGTGTAGTCCTATAGTTCATGAAAGATTGTTTTTCCTGTACTTAGGAAGCGATCTCGGTTCAAGTAGTTACTTCCCTTTAAAAGTAATAGCGATGATCGTTGATGGACAATGTCAGGGTCATTCGATCAATCATCTAGTATACTCAATCATCGTCTAATCCCTAGAAATTGCCTCTCCACAAAATTTACTTGTTCACTAAAACCATGAAATTTTGTCCCATTGAAATTATATGATTTAACAGTAATGTAACCAACATGAAACATTTTGAGATGGTTAAAGATACATTTAATTTATTGCAACGTCATACCGTTGTCAAAGGGGGTGCCTTCTGTAACTGATAAGCTTATCTGAGTTGCATTAGGTCATATGTCACTGGAAAAGGTAATTGGCCATTGTTCCACAGACAACTGAAGCTTGTTTGATTTATGATAGCATGTAGTCAACAACCTTTCATATATTTTTCAGCGGTAAAGAAGAAAATCCTGGCTCTTTCCAAATTGAAAGATTGTAACCCCGTATCAAAATGGATGAAAAGCATCACCAATCATTTATACTGGGCAGCCTCTTCATCAAAAGGTCAGGATGGTACCATTGTGGAAGCGAAATGGTCATCAGTTGTCAACCACATGCAGAAAATACACACTGGCCACAGTGACCTGTACCAGAACTGTGAACATGGTCCACTGGAAGACAACCGTGAATGGCTGCAAACGGGATCTAAGGCAGCTGTTAAGTTAGAGGATATTCTTCTCAACAAACGGCTGTGTAAGGATATTAAAAAACTTTCTACCGGGTTCCAGACTTCAACACTTGAGGCATTTCACAGTGTTATTAATCACTTTGCTCCGAAAATGTTGGCATTTTCGTTCCATGGACAGATGTGCCGCCAGTATTTAGCGGCCCTTCATTTTAATGAAAACATACACAGAGAGCGAAGGGTTGGAATTGATGGAAAATTACATGTGAAAATAGTTTTCCCCAAATACAAAAACAATGATGAGTTTTCTGTTAAATTTGTTAACAAAGAGATGACATTTAATTATGTTAGTGACTTGTTGGACACAACGCTTACAATATGTGGAGAAGCCAACCAAGTCCAAACACCAGCACCACCTCCTCTCACTTCTGGAAAGAGAAAGCCGTCCAAAGTGGAAATAACAAGATGTTTGGCAACAAAATGCAAAAAACTAAAATATTAGATGCCTGTGTTGTTATAATGAGTGTGCTGTGTTAGACTGCAGTATTTGTGAGTGTTGTGAGTATAAGTTTCATGGTCAGGAGTCAGGAAACAGTGAAACACTCTTGATAGAGAGATGTATAGTTGTTTGATAGTGTAAAATATTGTTTGTCAGGAAACAGTGAAACACTCTTGATACAGAGATGTATAGTTGTTTGATAGTGTAAAATATTGTTTGTCAGGAAACAGTGAAACACTCTTGATAGAGAGATGTATAGTTGTTTGATAGTGTAAAATATTGTTTGTCAGGAAACAGTGAAACACTCTTGATACAGAGATGTATAGTTGTTTGATAGTGTAAAATATTGTTTGTTTGTTATTATACCCCCAGATATAGTTCAATTTTGAACTCTGAGCCATGACCTATCGGACTAGTCCATTTCGGCGGGTAGACCATAGTTTGTTACGTTCGAATGTCATTATTTAATGATGTGATTCTTACATATATATCTGTTTGTTATCGAATTACAGTTTAGTGCAGTCGGCAACGTACAGGATTTCTAACCCGAAGTTTGATTGTTCAAATTCCCAATTCGCTCATATTTTTAATTCATTATTTTATTTCATTTAAAAAGTATAGATTCTTTTTTTAATTAATCCATGAAAATGTGTTGATTCAATTTATTTTTCATTTTCACTTAAAGCAATCGTTTCCATATTCCGAGTTTACTGACAACCTGTATTACGTTGATTAGCCGTCATAACATTCTACAATACACATGAAAGATCTAAAAATATTTTGAAGCTTGTAACAAATATGGCTTGTCACATACTGTTATAACACGGATATTGCAAGTTATGTGCATTTATAAATTAAAAAATGTGTAAATATAAATTAAAAAAAGAAAAATACATTTTTTTGGTGAGATTCGAACTTGCCCTGGTCAGACAAAAGTTATTTTACAATGTATCAAGCGCTGTACCGTCACGACCATTCAGACACATCGGATAACTGGCCTTAATTCTATTACTTATACTTTCCATTAAACCTATACCAACCTATATCGATTAATGGTTAAAACGTTAAAAGTGCAGTCACGGCTCAATGCTCGAAATCGAACTATACATAGTATATGGGGGCTATATTGGAGTCATGCTTGAGGTTGGTTGGTCCGTATTATTTTGTCCGCACTATTTCTCTGTAACCATTGGATGGATTTTAACAAAACTTTGTATGAATGATCAGTACCAAGTCTAGTTGTGCATATCGTCAGAACACGTTGGTCTTATCAATTTTAAAGGAGTTATAGCCCTTTGGTTTTTAGACTTATAAATTTTGTCTGCGCTATTTCTCAGCAACCAAGTCGGATTTCAATGAAACTTTGCATGACCGATCAGTACCAAGTCTAGATCTGACTGTGTCAAGCAGTTTCTGGGGGTAGTCATCACATTCACTGATATTTCTTGTTGAGTTTGTCAAAAGTTTTTGATGAGTGTAAATACAGAACTGAACCAGTATTACTTTTATGTTCTTTATTTTGAAGTGACCAAGTCTGTGTATTTGATACTTGTTTCATGCTTTGTATAGCCTGCCGATGATAACACTAGCCTTTGTTGACAATTATTTAAATGCATACACTTTCTAATGTTCATTTTTGTTTGATCTCGTTTTATGTCTAGACTAATGTATAATTCACTTTTAATGTATCAACTGTTTCAATCAACAATGATAACAAGCAGTTGGTCGACTCTGCAGTGTTGATATTATCTATTTTTGTTTGTACACAAGGCTAGAGTTATCTACTGTGAGCTATATAAATGGTTTGAGAGGTAGTTTACAGTCGGCAACTTTATTCAGAACGAATTGATTAGTTGTTAACCTTGATGTGCGCATAGCATGTTTCAAGTCATGCTCAGACTATTGAATGAAGATAACCAGGCGACACAACTTGAACCCATGCCAGCTTGGCATCTTATATACTGTTTCTCGGTAACCTTCCAACTGGTATATGATGAGCTTACTGGTAAAGCTCTGGTTCAATAAAATATCGAATTCCTAACTAAAGTTATTGAGCAGAATGATGACACCAGACCCACTTTCCATCGTTGGCGACATTACTACACATGCTACATATACCAGCAAGTTTCAATATCTTTTCATAACAAACAGACCGACAAGCTCACTCCTATATACCCCAAATGCTTGGGGCATAATGATGTCCTGTGTTACTTAACTCATTGGCACTTGTGTTCTGAGGCATAATTCCATGCGGTAAACCTTACCAAGACCATCACAAATCTGAGACCTCCATTTTGAGGTCAATGATTACTGTTTGGCTATTAACAGCACCTCAATAAGAGCAACGCCTTCATGAGACTATATTTCAATGGGGCCAAGATCAGTCTCCTAATTGAGGTTTTACTGTTCATATCGCTGATTTAGAATGAGGAGGTCGTACATGTAAGTGCGACTTACGACATTACAAGACTCATGCATATTTGAAATCTGCATCACAAAACGCTTCTTATGAGCCTATTTGCATGAAAATCAGAACTGGTCATGTTGACCAAATGAAGTTGTAAACGCCTGTTTTTCATACGTAAAGAGTAGTTTTCAGACAGATTTTCTTGTTTTCTCAAAATATTGATTTTGTACTTACGACCTTCTCATTTCAAGCCAGCGATATATAATATTCATATTGATTAAGAAATGAAATCAAAATATGTACATCTTTTATTGCATACAAGAGCAAGAGTTAAAATGCATTTAGATTCAACTTACACTGCAAAAATATACACACTTAATTGTAGTTAACATTCAACAGTAATGTGTAAGGCCAAAGTAATAGAATGTGGTTCTGGTAACTGGAGACACTTAATACTGACCAAAGTAAATTTGGAAGAAAAGATCTGGGTCGCAAAAAAGTTTATTTTGACCAATACAATGTAGTACAGTAATTTATCAATACACATCTTTTATTCTATCTGTCTCTATAAAGTATAATCAGATTATTGGTAAAAATTTAAAATAAATTATCTTCTGACCTACCAACCGTAATGTTATAATGTCACCTGAACCACACGCATTTTTTATTTTGCCTAACTACTACCAATGAAAAGTTGTCAACGAAACACAAGATTGACTTTATACATCCTGAAAGCCCCGATAGTCCATGGACGGGAACTGGACGCGAATTTTCTTCACTGCACATGCTGGAAGAACAACACGAATGTCTTTTCCAAGATACCCCCAACACCACCTCACTAGCTGTCTGTAAGCCACATATCTCTGTTGTCTGTAAGAAATAATCATTTTGGTAAAATGTATAGTCAGGACTGTGTAACCTCGCCAATTTGACAAATTTAATTGAGAATTAAAATCAGACAAAAACTTGTTAATAATTTGCCATGATAGGATTGATTTATGATTAGTCTGCCTGAATAAAATCTTTGTATGGAGATTGCTCCTATCAAAGTTCTCAGAAATAGCCGATGAATATATACTTTTGGCCATGAGATTTTAATTTTTACCCGTAGTATTCAAGAATTATATATGTCACTGTTCACAGTATGGGTTAGGGAGTGTGCAGACAGACAGCCATCTAGCTGTCTGTAGAGCATTTGTCCTGTAAGCGAAGGATCCCAGGTTTGAGCCTCGGTCTGATTGCACATTATTCCCATCCTGTGACATTTGGTGCTTTTAAATGGGGTTCGTGGCATAGCATTCAGGTTGCTTTACAATGCCTGTCCTCAAATAATTTTATTCTCTCTGAAATTGGGCCAAATTTCTTATTCAGAATATGGGTGGGGATGTGTGTAGGCAGCTGGCTAGCTCAGTCAGATGAGCACTCATCCTGTGACATGTACAATATGCACTTTTCTTCTATGGGGAAAGAGCTCTGGTCAACATTTCTTGTAATCATATTTGGGTCAACCTTGACTCTCAAACTTGTAAAACACAAATAGAGAATAAATGTAGCAATATCTTATCAGGCTGATTCATTTCACAAACAATACAATAACTATATTTTATTCAAACCCAGGTCTACTTACTCATGGTCTTGGTGTGGTGGGATCCCATACTGCTGTCTGTACTGGTAGTATGCTACATCAAGAACATAACGGTCTAAGCAGACGGTGTTAAAACCTGGATGGTCTGTAAGGCATTCAATAGCATGACCTTCTTCGTTGAAGACCTCCAACTTGAAGTTGATCTGTTCTATCTCCCGACAACAAACAGATTCTGTCTGGGTCGGCATGGCTTCACAGCAGTTGCATCTGCACCTGGAAGTTATGAAAAAAAACATATTCAAAGTTTAAAGGAAAAATATTTTATGTCTGAAAGAATAATTAAATAGCCAGGGACTAAAGTTTCAAAGCCTTACTATACAGAGGAACCCACCAGCAAGCTGTTGGTGAATGACAGGTTTTTATTGTTCTTCCAATAGATTGACGGTGGGCATTTAACATATACGACAGACACTCTGCTAGCTCAGTTGGCAGACTAGCCGCACCTCAGATGCACCTAAGTCACTTTACCTGAAACTCTATCTATTTATAGTGCCTAACGCCTCTTCAAGTATTATTGGCAGGTGTGTCTGTTGAGGGCAGACTTAAAATTAATAAAGAAAAAGAGGTGCAATACAAGGATTCTGGTAGCATTACCCTAGCTCGTTTCTAATAGCCTCCTTGTTCATTGATACAAGCAAGAGTACCTCTGGGTTTTCAACCAGTTTAGTTCTAGTTCATGAGATGGGTGGTGAAAAGCGTTTCAGAAATGACCAAATGCATCGTCCGAGATTTGAACCAGGCGCCTCTCAGAAATGACCAAATGCATCGTCCGAGATTTGAACCAGGCGCCTCTTGATAAGTAGTCTTTTTCAGTGGGTCATTTACAAACATATATCTTTTTTTAAACAAAATTATCGATACAGTAAAGGATTCTAATTTGTGAACACCAGCCCTAGCCAGGTAGACGGATTTGGCCTTCTCAGGGACAGTATTTATTCTTCACAGGCCTTCTTTACCCCTGGGCTTTATGTAGAATTGTGCACATGCATTTAATGGTAAATATATTGAACGCATCCCGTATGATGTCCAAAATAAATAGACTATTTCAAAATTGAAGTTACGACAAAAACTGTCAGGGTCGCGAAAACAAAACAAATAGTCGGAAAAACAATTACCAGTCCGTGTTGCCAATGCGGTCAGCGATATTAACAGTCTGAATGTCTGGCAGATTTTCTTCGCCACTGTTATTATGATTTCGGATAGGTTCGAATTGATACGGCAAAATATTATCATTGCCATCATAGTCTGTATCCGAAGAATTTAACGATTCACTAGCTGAGTCGGAGAAATCTTCGCTGTCGGACATCTTGTTATTTTCACGATTGTGACGTCACACTACATTCGGAGCGCTTCGTTTTCAACTTCGGGATTTTCCGGAGATATTTCCGTCCCTTTCCGTACAGCAGGGTTTCCGCTGGAATTCGCCATTTCCGTTTTTTGCGGAAAAAAAATAAAAGTGGCGAAAAAAAAAAATTCTCAAAGCTAACATTTTTTTGTGTGTGTATAAAAGTCAATCTAAAGTACAGTCCAGACAACACCAATAAACAACTGATAATTGCCTCTGGCCACAATACAAACAGACTGTTAATCCCATCATTAAGGGTCTGATAAGGCGATTAGAAGGTGTGATAAACTGATAAAGATCTCCAATTATCGTGGTATCGGGTTGTGTTTAAAACCAACACATTTACGGTCCGTATTGTGATACGGGATTAATTCGTTTTATTTCCGATATTCCTGGTTCTGTAAACATTTTATCAATGCAGCAATCATTAAACACATTTTTTGATAATTAATGACAAACTAAACACCAAAATGTTCTCCAGAATGATTTATTTAGAACTCTATAATTTACTCCAGCTGACCGTATGGAGAACAATTTTACAACGTTGGTTGTCATTTGATACGGCTATTAAAGTCAATCTAAAGATGTTAACAATCTGTAACTCTTCCAGAAGATGGCATATTTCATTTAATTATAATTATAATCCAAAATTTAACTCCGATAAAAAATCTCAGGGGAAATTGTATCTTACAAACTTGCATAATATTCGGACGTCAAATTCGGATAACTTTTTCTCCATTATACGTTTTTATGTGGAAATATTTTTAAGACAATCTGAGATCGAACACACAATGTCATAATACAGATTACTCTTGGTTTCTAGGAATTGTGTTGTCCTGTCTTCATTCAATTTCCATAAGAACAAGAAATTTGATAATATAGCTCCAGTAGGCCTGTAAGTTGTAACAAATTTAAATGCTTCACTACTGAAATGGGATGGAGCTTCACTTCCATACTTAAAACCAGACGCATAACTTCCTATAGGCACTGTGGGCTAGTGCCTACACATTTTCCCAGATATAAAACAAAATGCATTGCAGCAAATAATAATCTCTACTCGAGACGGTCAAAAACAGAAATTATGCTTTTCAGTGTTTCCCACCTAACATAACTAAAATTACTAACAGTCTATGGACAAGACGTTAAGCGAGGTCCCATGTATGATGCATTACATCGGCACGTAAAGAACCAGGGATGCTTCTAAAACTGGGGCATCTTCTGTATCATGCACTATCCCCCCAAATCTAAAAGTTACTAACCTCTTCTGGGGGCCTCGCCCATATGGATTTCCGGTGGGGAGAATAAATAAAAGCAAATAAACAAACAAAAATAATCAATGGGATAGCCTATTAGGGGATGTATAGGTGTGTTGAACTCCATGGAATGTTCTTGATTTTAGTCTTGTGACAGTCACAAAGTAGAAAAAATGTGTGTGGTGACAGTGTTGAAAGCAACAATTTACGAGGAGCCTATTTTGGTACACAAAGTCGGTACTTGTTAGATTGAGGACCTGTTCTAGAATAAGGGCGTATATGTAGGCCTATAAAAGGCTTTTCCCAGAAGCATGCAAACTTTGCTTTAATAGTTTGTTTGGGCTATAAGGTCAAGATGATTGACTTTTATGTGTTGTATATTGTGTCTCTTTTCTCTATTATCTAAGTCTTAGAATGCATAAAATTTAACCATTTCACTTGTATTTTTTTAAAAAAATCGATAAACGGTAGGGTGTACACCCCCTCCCGCACCCACCCCCTATGTCGTGTCGCTATAAATAATATTGGCGGAAAAAAATTTGGAGCCAGTGGAAACCCTGGTACAGGTATAACAATGGACGTGAAATACCGGATGTACACAGGTAAATGTTCGGCAAATTTCGGGGAAAATGTTACGAATAGAATCATGATGCCGAATAGAACTGTTACACAAAAGTTTAATTCACCAGTCAATATTCCCTTTAATGACTTGTTTAATATTCTGTATTGTTGAGTAATTTTCGCTTGTACAGACGTGTTCCATGAGCGCGATAAATTACGATTACAAATCAAAATACTGCAAGCCATCAAGCGTCATGCGTTGCTAAACCATTGCTCTAAAATTAGGTTTAGCTTTTAATTTTAGTTAATTATAAACGTTATATTTACTTGTTCCTTACGACACTCTTCACAAAAGTATAATGCCAGTGACATGTTCGCCATATCAATTGGTCGTATGGCATGTAAGTCGGATAACAACCTCGTGCATCGGTCTATCTGTGTAGGACAGACCTGGTCACGGTATTCACGAAACACCTGTTCACGTCAAAACCTTGACCAGGTCTGTCTTACCCAGACAGACCTCCCACTCGGTCGATATCCTATACTTACGCGAGCAAATAGTGCAACATTGGTCCATTAAATTTGTGTTGGTATTACTCCTTGAGCGTCTTCGTGATACTCACCGCTTATGAAAACATACAACCGGTATTATAAATAAAGACAATAAATCAGCTGTTAAATTATGCTAATTAAAGTTCGAGAGTCGTGTCAAATTTTCTGGACTATAGCACTTGATAAATTAATTTAACAGTTGAATCGTTAGGTAGTTTATGTCAAAGGGATTCGACCCCGTAAAAATATCCATTAATTCTATACTATAGGTATAGTAAGGGAAATTAATTAAGACTGATCCTCAAATACCCAACTCAAAATTATGTCCAATATTTTAAACAGGTTGAATGCAATCATTTGATTTGTACTGCGCACTTCACAACAATATACACTACGCCGAAGTTCTAATTGGCCACCCTATAAAATTTGATCCAATCAATACATATGAAGTTGTGTTATGTTTTCATTCCACCCATTAATCTATCAATTTACAGAAATAAAACACGTGCTCAGGTACAAAATCATTCACGCGGAACGGTTAGTTCGAAATTGGTTTTATGCACGTGGTGCGTGTGCAAGGTATGAAATATGTCTGTATTTTGTTGGAGCACATCCTCTGTGGATCCCCTTTTATGAAAAACTTAAAACCGTGCGAGCATGAGCAACGGGAACGTGCTCAAGCCATCAGATGTATGCATGCACTTCAATAAATTTCTGTTTGACCACGTGTTTTTTAAATGTATTTTAGAAAAAGTGTTTGCAGAAGAATACAAATAATCCAAATCCCGATGATGTCTACTTACATTGATAGGAAAACATGTTTCCCACAGTAGTTTGCGCTAAATTAAACGTAATTAAAGAGTTTGCAATTTTTTAAAAAGGCGTGTGGCGCACTTCACTGTTTTGAGTGGCGGTACTCATCATTCGGAGGGCTTTGGCGAGTTACACATTATTCAATCTTTCAAAGTTTGATGTTTTTCGTAAAAGGCTATCCACGGAGGATTCATTCCAACAAATACAAACATTTTTCATCCCGTGCACGAGTACCACGTACACAAAAGCCATTTCCCACTAACCGTTCCGCATGGATGATTTTGCACAAAAACACGTGTTTTATTTCTGTAAATCGATAGATTAATGTGTGGAATGAAAACATAACGCAACTTCATATGTATTGATTAAATATATCACATAGGATCAAATTTTATAGGGTGGCCAATTAGAACTTCGGCGTAGTGTAGTATCATACATAAAAACATGACTTTTATCAATACACGTACGCAATGTCGCCTGTGTCGAGCATAGAATGGTCGTGAAATGCGTAAATTTGCCCGTTATATTTTATCGATGATCTTACATTGAGTACATACTTTTTAAAGCATTTAGTACCATTTTCGTACTGATATTTTCTTTAATAAATTTTTGCCATATTTTGGTTTATCTTATCGAAACATTTTTCGTAATCAATGAAAATTCTACCGGTACATAATATTTTACCGGAATGTAAGGTTTTTGTAATAATTGAATGTAAAATAAATATGCTGTCTATTGCAGCTTTTTTGTTTTTGGAAACCAAATTGACAATTTGATAGTTTTCGTGTGTTTCACTCCATAAAGTTAACCTACATGATGATATTTGAGAGTAAATTTTGGATAGGATATTGCTCAATGTAATACCTCTATGATTTTTGGCTTCTTGTAGGCACTCACCTTTAAATATTGGTACTATACATATATATCCCTGACACCTGCTTTCTTGGTACTCTGCAGTATTGAATATTTTGTTGAATATTATACCAAGGAAGTTGGATATTATATGGTATGAGGATTTCATTACTGGGGGGAATTGTATTACATACCAACTCTGAAATCACTACGATTTTAACCATGGAATTTCTCCACAACCAATTCATCCAAGCAGGAAACAAGTGCCAGCAAATCTCAACCAATATCTTCATTTTCAACAATTTTAAAGAAAATCTGTTTATAACAATTGAATTATTTGTTTAAATTGTTTGATCTTTTTGAAAGTTTTTTTCGATGAGTAAATGTATTTGTGCAAATAAATTCTTACGTGCTGTAAAATGACTAATGATTTTTGAGCGTTGATAAATATGTCACTGTTAAAAGTAACCCGTTGATTAATGTCACTTTACAATTATTCAATGTTTTATTGCAGTACAACAACTAGAACTGATATAATAACATGTATATTTCAGTTTTCAGTATAGATCTACATGTGCATATATACATACCAGTGTACATAAATGTACATCTCGCTGCTCTACTACAACCGCGTAAGTCAATTTGGCCACTTTTCAGGAGACGAAAAACCCGTAATATGGGCTTTTTATTCGGGATTGGTGCATATTCAACTTGTGATACAGGAATGTTGACTCACTAAAGTAGTTAAGCCAATCGGACACTTACGCAGATTTTCCATTAATTTTGATAGCGTTTTGACTTACGCGATTTTGAAATATGCACTTGCGCGATTTTCTCATTGATCTTTACAAAATTGTTGATTTCCCCGTTTTTCAAATTTTGTAATATTGAAAGACAGAAAACTGTTTAATGGCAATTCCTTTTCTTAAATGATTGTTTATAGTTGTTCAGATATCAGTACTTATGTTTTGACTCACATTTTCAAATCTAAACTCTCCAAAACTATTTCAAACCCTCAGTTCGATCGAAATAAAAGCTGTTATTTATATGAGCAATCTCCTATTGTAAAACCATTTGGTTGCATTATTATTATTATCATATTGTTAATTTTACAATACTTAGTAACTTTGGGCCGGTTTAAATTGTATTTAATGGAAGCTTTACAAGAGACAATATGTATACCACTGATTCTAGTATCATACCAATGTATCTTTATAGCTGTCTCCAGAAATTCATTGAAAACTGGTATTATAAGACCTAAACCGACAATTATGCGGAACATTAAACAGCTGTGGTTACCAATTTATTTTTTACTAGTATCTATAAGATTGGAAATATCTGGAATAGAAGGAAAGGAAAAATTACAGGGCTCTGTAGAAATATCCCATTAGAGTCTACATCAAATTTCCAGAAAGCTCCACTGTCTCTTAGTAGACAAAAGATGCTACAATTGCAGGACGGAGAAGCAACCCCTCACATAATTAGCCGCACTCCAGCCATCTGAACAAAGGGAGAAGAGACAGATGGACTCAAGGTCGGCACTGCCCTTTCAGCAGAACCATTGTATACCATAACGAGACTGCTACAGTCAAACTCCAGTATCATATCTGAACACAACAATGGATTACTGCACATGTGCGCATAGCCAGAAAAGGTTGGAGTATAATGCAAATCTACGATGAGGCGGTTCATGGTATAACTGGTTATGATGCCATCTGTGACCAGAGGACAGTAGTACTGATGATGAGGAGGTTCATGGTATAACTGGTTATGATGCACATCTGTGACCAGAGGATGGTAGTACTGATGATGAGGAGGTTCATGGTATAACTGGTTATGATGCACATCTGTGACCAGAGGACAGTAGTACTGACGATGAGGAGGTTCATGGTATAACTGGTTATGATGCACATCTGTGACCAGAGAATGGTAGTACTGATGATGAGGAGGTTCATGGTATAACTGGTTATGATGCACATCTGTGACCAGAGGACGGTAGTACTGACGATGAGGAGGTTCATGGTATAACTGGTTATGATGCACATCTGTGACCAGAGGACAGTAGTACTGACGATGAGGAGGTTCATGGTATAACTGGTTATGATGCACATCTGCGACCAGAGGATGGTAGTACTGACGATGAGGAGGTTCATGGTATCACTGGTTATGATGCCATCTGTGACCAGAGGACAGTAGTACTGACGATGAGGAGGTTCATGGTATAACTGGTTATGATGAACATCTGTGACCAGAGGATGGTAGTACTGATGATGAGGAGGTTCATGGTATAACTGGTTATGATGCACATCTGTGACCAGAGGACAGTAGTACTGACGATGAGGAGGTTCATGGTATAACTGGTTATGATGCACATCTGCGACCAGAGGATGGTAGTACTGATGATGAGGAGGTTCATGGTATAACTGGTTATGTTGCACATCTGCGACCAGAGGACAGTAGTACTGATGATGAGGAGGTTCATGGTATAACTGGTTATGATGCACATCTGTGACCAGAGGATGGTAGTACTGACGATGAGGAGGTTCATGGTATAACTGGTTATGATGCACATCTGTGACCAGAGGACAGTAGTACTGACGATGAGGAGGTTCATGGTATAACTGGTTATGATGCACATCTGTGACCAGAGGATGGTAGTACTGACGATGAGGAGGTTCATGGTATAACTGGTTATGATGCACATCTGTGACCAGAGGACAGTAGTACTGACGATGAGGAGGTTCATGGTATAACTGGTTATGATGCACATCTGCGACCAGAGGATGGTAGTACTGACGATGAGGAGGTTCATGGTATAACTGGTTATGATGCCATCTGTGACCAGAGGACAGTAGTACTGACGATGAGGAGGTTCATGGTATAACTGGTTATGATGCACATCTGTGACCAGAGGACAGTAGTACTGATGATGAGGAGGTTCATGGTATAACTGGTTATGATGCACATCTGTGACCAGAGGACAGTAGTACTGACGATGAGGAGGTTCATGGTATAACTGGTTATGATGCACATCTGTGACCTGAGGACGGTAGTACTGATGATGAGGAGGTTGGTATAGGTGAGGTTGACTGTGATAATAATTTGGCTATAGTCGATGATTTAGAAAAAAGTAAGAAATTTTAAAATGCCCGCTGTTGTAATTTAGATTGCCGTAAAAAGTTTTCAGAAGATCAAATTTTTAACTATACAATGTATATTGAACATTCAAGAAATGGATAGAGAAATCAAAGAAATTTACATCATGGGATTAATGAATGATAACTTAACGGAGAAGACAAAACGTGGTAAAAAACGATCGAGGGTTAGAAGAAGACTGACATTCACAGGGACAGGTGTATGCAAAAAAACATTTCTATTATGTCATGACATTGGAAATTTAAATAAACTCATGTCAAGTAGGGGTGGGCCAATGCATCAAACTATCGATGCATTGCAATCCCGAGTGTCCCAATAGTATGGATCGATAGTAAAAGTCTGGATCCAATAATTATCGCCGATAGTTAGCTCAACTATCGATAGTTACGATAGTTTCCTTTTTATAAATAAAGTGTATTATTAATTTAAAACGACTTCTATTCTTGTTAAAAAACTAATTTTAAATAGTCCTAAGCATCAAAACAGCAAACAATGCAGTATTTAGATAAATTTTATTAATCTATTTCTGTCCAATTAATTTTAAATCATTTCCACAAATAGTAGATTGGTATGTTGTACAAGAAAGTGGTATCTTACACAGTGCAAATTTGCATTTACAAGTTAATCTCTGGTATTCAAATCTTGGCAATAACTGTTGCAATAGTATTGCAATAGTTTCCAGCAATACAATAGTACTTTCAGCATTAGCAATTGTATTGCAATAGTCAAAAATGGACTCAATAGTCACCCCTAATGTCAAGTAAGGGACTTTTTCCTCGTCAACAGTTATTTGGTAACACAGGGCGAAAGCCACACAATGCTCTTATTAAATTATGAAGATGTTCAGCGTGTAGTAAGTTTTCTCTCCAATTGTGCAGACGAAAAAGGTATTCCACAACAACAATTTTGATCAAATTAATTTCGACATTGCTCCTAAAGAACAGTTATAATGAGTTATTAATTTCCTGTTTATCAATTTACCTGATGAAGGCACAATATCTGTGTTCAAAACGTAGTACTAAATTAATAGAGTTAGTTTCTGTTTTTAGCTCACCTGTCACAAAGTGACAGAGTGAGCTTTTGTGATCACTCTTCGTCCGTCGTCCGTCCGTCGTCCGTCCACAATTACTTGTGTAGACACTAGAGGTCACAGTTTTAGCTTAATCATTATGAAACTTAGTCACAATGATCATCTCAACAAAATCTAGGTCAAGTTCGATATTGGGTCATCCAGGGTAAAAAACTAGGTCACAAGGTCAAATCATAGAAGACCTTGTGTAGTCACTAGAGGTCATAATTTTGACCTAATCTTTATGAAACTTTGTCACAATGATCATCTCAACAAAATCTAGGTCAAGTTCGATATTGGGTCATCCGGGGTCAAAAGCTAGGTCACAATGTCAAATCATAGGAAAACCCCTTTGTAGTCACTAGTGGTCATAATTTTGACCTAATCTTTATGACATTTGGTCACAATGATCATCTCAGCAAGATCTAGGTCAAGATCAATATTGGGTCATCCTGGGTCAAAAACTATGTCACCAGGTCAAATCATAGAAAAACCTTGTGTAGTCACTAGAGGTCACCATTTAAGCCTCATCTTTATGAAACTTTGTCACAATTATTATTTTAACGCAATCTAGGTCAAGTTTGATATGGGTCATCCTGGGTAAAAAACTAGGTCACTAGATCAAATCATAGGAAATCCTTGTGTAGTCACTAGAGGTCAACATTTAAGCCTCATCTTTATGATAATTGGTCACAATGATCATCTCAACAAAATCTAGGTTAAGTGTGAGGTCACTAGGTCAAATCATAGGGCTTGCATGCACTACGATGACAGGTGAGCGACCTAGGGCCCTTTGAGCCCTCTTGTTTATTGTTATTTTTTAGAAGATTACCTGTTTATATAATATATACTATACATGTATATTATGTTACAGGCGCTTGGATTGTGACTGGTGGAACACATGTGGGTGTGATGAAACGCGTCGGCGAGGTTGTGAAGAATTTTGGGATAGCGTCAACTTCTAAAAATCCTGTCATAGCCATTGAAATAGCACCATGGGCTGTATACAGAATAAGGACTCCTTAGTGAATGGGTTGGTACGTTCTTTAGTTTGTAACAAATGCTGGCATACAGTAAAAGATTATCTCAAAATGAAGATATTACAGTTTTAAATTCCATCAGGTAGTGTGTGGGTTAGTCTGTCCATTCAAAACATTTGTGTCACTCATAGGTAGTACTTGAGCTACAGTCGTAAAACTTCATAGGAATATTAGTGAATATGTGTAGTGGTGTGGCTAGGTACATTTGTACTGTTATTAAGTTTTCTACAATATAAGCTGGCATGTGGGGGGGGCGGCATGTCTGTATTTCTAGTTAGAGCCAAAAGGATTCGAAAAATCAATCAGTTCTACACTAGGACGTAGTAAGGGGAATTAAGGGGATTAGTGGTGGTAAGTTGCAAAAAAAATGTTCTGCTATCAAATTGTCTTACTTATTTCCTGAGATCATACGTAAATAATGATTTCTTTATCAGAGCCCGTTTTCTAGTTTCTGACGGCTCGCACGTATTTCATCAAACCGGTTTTTACGCATTTTGTGAACATTCTATGCAAGACACTGGCGACATTGTGTACAGATTTTGATAAAAGTTGTGTTTTTTTATGAATGATGTTATATTGCCATGAATTGTGCAGTACAAATTAAATGATTGCATTCAACCTGTTTAAAATATTGGAAATAATTTTGAGAAGGGTATATGATAGGGATGCAACTATTCGGTCAATTTGCTAACCGGTTAACCGTACAATCTTCCGAACGGTTAACCGGTTAACCGATTAACGAATCGAAACTTGCCGACTTTTCGACTGTTCTAATTCTGACGTGTATATATTTACTGTAACACCGTAAGTTGCAATCGGGCATCCTCGTATATTACCCCCAAGGGAAGTGTGTCGCCGGTTCTCAATTTCTCAGTTTTTTTTTTTTAAGTAGATACCCTAATATATAAACAACGACACATAAAATCAATTAATAAACTTTAATATTTACATTTTAATAAACACTCAGTTAAAGCATCAAATGACGAATTTCGGCCTCGAGTAAAGCATTAAACTGCCTCCAATTAATATTAAATTACGTCTGCTTGCCGAATGTGTGAAAAACAACGTCGGTCAACAAACTAGTCCCGACTACCATATGAAATTAACGGCAATTAAGTGACCCTCTTGTCACAACAATACGTGTCAAACTGTTTATTGCGGATTATAGATCATGACCCCCTTTTGACGAGCGTTCGCACCTTCGATGGGTTAAACTTGTCGGCGAATTTCTCGATATCTTTTCAATATTTTTATTTTAAAATTTATTTAAATTTCTCCTTTTCGATTTTTTTTTCGATTAACCGGTTAGCGATTTTGCTAACCGATAACCGAACGTTCGAACGGTTAACCGGTTAACCGGTTAACCGTTTACAACCCTAGTATATGAGGGTCAGTCATAAAGTAATTCCCCTTGATATATCCTAGTGTAGAAGTGGTGGGTTTTCAACCAGGTCGAACCCCTTTGGTTAGAGCTTGGGTTCTAAATTTGAGCGCTTTTACAAACACATGCTTGGTGTAAGAATGACAATTTATAATTCAGTTTATCTTTGCTGAGAAAATAATAAGATACATGGCAGTTTAGACAGAATTTATGGGCTAAAAATGTTGAAATATATTATAGTATTGTGTCTAATATTATTTTATCTTTTCTGCACAATGTAGGATACAGGACTATGGCCAGCAAACTACAGAATCAACAAGGAAATGAAACCAAAGGAGAGCTTTCTGGATCCTAATCATTCACATTTCATCTTTGTTGACAATATGCTACTCAACATAAACTTGGTACTGAAATTCCATTCAGAGCACGACTAGAAAATGAGGTGTCCAAGATCTGAACTGACACAGGAGAAAGTATGAACCATGTTTACTTTTTGTATACATCTATATTTCTCCTTGCTAATTAGAGAATGTTGGAGTCTACAAGTTCTCAAACATGATACTGTAAGATCAGGCATTTTTCGCTATGGATTAATTTTTGCTATTATTTCGAAATAAGTAAATCATTGTGAACTGAAAAGATGGTGCTAAAACAGCCGAAAATAATTCTTTCAAAATTTCAAAAATCCCAAACTACCACATATTAGCAAAGTATTTACCTCACGAAAATTCTGAATTTACAGTAGTATGGTTTGTTACACTAATCGCCCCATTATACTGGTCTTATTTAATACAATTATGCATGTATGAAATTTTATTGATTGAAGGGAGGCAACTCAATATACTTATAAACACTGTTTTTCAATCAGCTGCAATACATATTCAATGTACAAGTTTTTTAACTTCTTATATTTTCAAAGTCCTTGGAGATATTGCTTTCATACTATGCATACTTGTTCACCATCATGACCCCAACCCATATGCAGGAGTAGGTAACTCTATCAGGCATTTTGTTGAAATTATGCCCCTTTTTCTACTTAGTGCAAATAGTGCAAATGTAAAAGTTTAGGTATAGGTATTTTACCCTCTAATATCTTTAAAGTGCATTGACATATTGCTTTGATACTTAGCATACTTGTTCACCATCATGACCCCAACCCATACACAGAAGTAGGTAACTCTATCAAGCATTTTGGTGAAATTATGCCCCCTTTTTTCAACTTAGTGCACATGTTAAAGTTTAGGTACAGGTTTTTTCACCTCTTAATGTTTTCAAAGTACATTCCCATATTGCATTGCATACTTGTTCACCATCATGACCCCAACCCCTACACATGGGTAGGTAACTCTATCAAGCTTTTTTTTGAAATTATGCCCCCTTTTGGATGTAGAAATGCAAATTTTAAGTTTAGGTACAGGTTTTTTATCCTCTAATATCTTCAAAGTGCATTGGCATATTGCTTTGATACTTTGCATACTTGTTCACCATCATGACCCCAACCCATACACAGGGGTAGGTAACTATATCAAACATTTTGTTGAAATTATGCCCCCTTTTGGACTTGGGAATGCAAAAATTAAAGTTTTGGTACATGTTTTTTAACCACATGAGTAGGTAACTCTGTCCTGCATTTTGTCCAAATTATCTCCTTATCGACTTAGAAGCCCAAACCTCTACTCAGCAGAGGGTAATGCTGCTGATATGAAGCATTTTGTTTTGAATATATAATGATTTTACTATCCTAGCATGGCACTGCGAATAGTGGAGCGCGCTGTTTGTGGACAGCTCTTGTTCACTATGATCTTTTATGATCACTCTTCATCAGTCGTTGTGTGCGTGCATCATACATGACTCGTATATTATTCGTGTTTGTTTGAATTATACATGTCTGAAATAATGCTGTCCTTTTTGTTGGTTAAAGGGAGACTACTGAATTTATTTTTAAATCACTATTTTTAGCTCACCTGATTCATGCTCAAGGTGAGCTATTGTGATCGCCATATGTCCGTCTTCCGTCGTCCACCGTCTTTTGTCCGCCAACAACAATTGGACTGTTAACACTCTAGAGGTCACAGTTTTCACTTTATCTTTATGAAACTTGGCCACAATGTTTGTCTCTATGAAATCTAGGTCAAGCTCGTAACTGGGTCATCTGGGGTCAAAAACTAGGTCTAAATCAAAGAAAAACCTTGTTAACACTCTAGAGGTCACAATTTTGACATAATCTTAAATCTAGAATGATATGAGTTTCAAAGATCAACAATTCAATTTAGCAAATACACTGTATTCTTTTTTATTTCAAATGGTAAATTTAATAAAAAGAGCCTTTCCTTAAAAAGTGATTGCATTTGAATGCCTCTAACTTAGCATCATTTCTTGGGGCAATTTGATTTTTCTGGGACCAAGCTATTGTGATCACTCTTCGTCCGTCGTCCGTGCGTGCGTCAACAATTCATTCGAACGACTTCTCCTCCTAAACCACTTGACCAATTTCAACCAATTTTCACAGGAATGTTCCTTGGGTGGTCCTTTCTAAAAAAAAGCTAAAATAATTGTATTCTATAAATAACTTTGGTTGACATGGCAACCGATAGGATAATCTTTTAAAAAATCATAAAAAATCAACAGCTGGCCAGATTTCAAAATAATTTTACAGAAATAGTTGTTGGGTGAACTGGTTGGAAACCCAGAGTTAATCTCGTGTGTATTGGTGCTATACACCGGGCCCGTTAAAGAACCAGGGAGTCTTTTCGGAACGAGCTAGGGAAACGCACCCGGAATCCTTATATCACAACTTTTTCTCTTCTACTTGCTGTCCCTTCAGCAAAATCACAGGACCCCATTAGAAATAAGTGCTTGCACTTACATGGATTATCCTTGACCGAAAGGCCTAAATAATTACATACAAATTTAATCTATTTTCAGCTGTTCCAGCATGTATAACACTGTTTGTTCACATTGGAAACAAGAAACGTAGATGGGAAAACTGCTCGGAGATATTGAGAAGATATATGTTGATGGGATGTTTTTTCCAGCTTTTAGGAGTGTGTGGATTTGTGAGTTACTTGACTTTAGCCATCACAGAAAAGCAGGGTATATTTCTATTTTCAAACTTTTTCAATTTATTCAAGTTCAATAGTTTCATATGCAAACGAATTGTATCCAATTGACCAAGTAATTCTCCCGGTCCTAATGTGTATAGTATAAATATTCTTGAAATAATTTTGGAACTTTTGAACGTCTTCAATGCTGTAAATTCGCATATTTTTGTTGGTATTAAATTTCATGGATTTTTATAAAAATCAATTTTTCGCTTAGTCGTAAATTTGATTGGTGGAACCATGTTATGTACTTTGGGAGTTCTATAAATCATTGGCATTACATTTTGTGGTCGAATTTAACAACCAAATCATCGGAAACTCCTAAAAAATTAATGATTTTGCAGTACTTGTAATACTTCTCGGAGATATATGGTGCTAATGTATCGATACACAGTTAGGTTTTTGTACTGTTGATGCTTATATATTTGCATTATTTAGAGTGTAAAAATAAAGTGTTTAACATAGTGTCGCACCTATTTGAAGGTCCAGGGTACTGGTTTATCTAAGCACTTACGGAAATCCTAAATTTATGCTCAAATTTAAATTCCTTATTATGCTTTTGAAACTACAAATAGGGATACGGTTTGTAGGATTTTATTAACTAGAATAGCATGATTTAATAATATCGGTCATCTCTTTACCACTATATGAATTTGTTCAAGAATTATAAAGAATTTGAATAAATTATGTCCCTATGTGTAAGCTTTCTGGAAGTGCACCTATGCAAACTGTAACTGTAATTTTACTAGTCTGCAGCTCACTATATAAATGGCCATATCAGAATGGACGGCAGGACCCCATCCTTGATTCAAACTTTCAACCTCCGGTTCCCAAGGTGCTTTAACCTTCAGCCGTGAATGATAGATATCATACATGTATATTTTGGGGATGAATACATCGTGTGACATGCGCCTTACATAATTATTGTGTGTTCTCCACTTCTATAAATATTCAAGTGACCTATAATTCCTAAATGATCATGCAGTAACATAAGTATTATTATTTATTTCAGGGTTAATTATACATGGTAATGGTTTCTATTTGACATGTGTCTGGTGCTTTATGGTATGGAAATGGGGTTTTCTGCTCTTCTATTTTTCCCGAGTATATTGGCGTGAACATCAATGCATGTATACGGATCTTGGACAAGATACGACGAAGGATGTTAAACAATATGGGACCAATCAGTGATTTGTTATATACGACAAAGGAAGTAAAACAATATGGGACCACTCAGTGATATATGAGGGGTGATCAACAAATACGCGGAAAAGTGCTCTGAAATCTTTGTAACGTGACCAATATTGAAGAAAATCGGTCTGGTGATAGATTGGAGTATTACAAATACACATCTAGAAAAACATTAAGCCCAAGAGAATATTTCGTGAAAAAAACGTAGAAACAGTAACGTCACTATGGCTACACTTTGAAACTTGCATCTAAATTATGAGAATTAGCTGCGGGGGAACATAGATACTGTTGACGTAAGTGACGTCGTATAGCCCATTCGCATGTCGGCGTTGATTTCGCATGGCTACATACATGTATGAGAGGATATGCAAAATAGACACCTGTTATGTATGCTATTACATATTTGTTGCATTTTGCAATATTGTCATTGGTATTTTATAATATTTTATTCGCAACACGAATTTTCGTTGCCGATTTCTGTATCACACTCATTTTCCAACAATGACTTCGAAGCAAATAACTCTAAAACGGAATTTTGACGTAAAACATTTCTTTTAAATAATGAATGTAATGTTATATCATTGCATATTCATAACCCACCCTTTAGAGAAGTATAATATTACAAACGCAGCAGTGGTACGTCATCGTTTGCTACGTATAACGTTGGAAAAGATGAAAATTTGGGCCGCATGACATCGAGTGACGTTGCCATAGGAAACTGCGTTCGATCTGAATGTGGTTAATATTAATGGTCAGCGGTGAATCAATTTGAAATAATTTGATCTTCATGTTTAGAAAGTTTCAACTTCTTACAATGACAAATAAAGAAATGACAGCACTTTTCCGCGAATTTGTTGATCACCCCTGTTATGTGTCATTATTATAACCTTTATGAACAAAATAAGTCATCTGTGATACGAGTGAATAAAAAACAATATTGCTCTCAAATGAAATCAAAACTCGGTTAATCAGGTCAGTCACCAGTTTACATAAGATTGTGTATATAAACCGTGCAAATTCTCTTATTAATCTATTATTGTATTAATAGTTATTTTGTGTATTAGTATGTGGCTTAGTGAATAAGGTATTGGTTTTCACTGCCTATTTCAAAAATTTGAATGTTTAAAAACCGAATACAATGTTTTGATATTGCAATGTTTGAAAGCAAGTGACAGACCTGAATAAACTGCTGTATCTGCACTGGTAGAGTATGCACACTATAGTGTAAAGTGCCTTTGAACATGTGTTCGCATGAAAAAGGCGCTATATAAACCTGGTATATTTATTTTACACTCAACCAAAATCCTAAGCGGTCACTTTTTAAACTGATATATTTTTGTACACAACAATAGAGAAATATGGATCATGTACTTAACTCAATTGTCTTTAAGCTCCTAATCAAATTTAATTTTTGTTTTACACAGTGTCGTCAGCTATGCCGAGTTAACGCCCATTGTTTACAAAAAGGCTTTTGATGCGTAATGCAACGTTTTTCATTGGAAATGTAACAAAATATACACAATGCCACTCAATGACGATCGCCAAAACATAAAAACAGTAAACATTTCTAAAATAATTACACGTTATAACAATAACGAGCTTTTAAGTTCAGAAAATTGAAATTACCTCCCTTTTAATTGAAAATAGAACAAAATAAAAGTCTCAATTTAATGGCACCACGGAGTGATAGCTAAGACAAATTTCATGCACTGTTTCTTTTTTCAATTGTCTTCTCTTTGCTTCAATTAGAGCAACCTATTAATGCATTTGAACTTTTCAGGCGACACTGTATACCTATGGTGAATTACATTGTATCTATCAAAAATCAAGATAAATCTCACAAATCGATGATTTTAAATTTGGCATATCTCATCAACTAAACAACCTATCACAGTGAAACTTTGCAACTTGCTTAATTGTTGTCAAATCGTAAATATAAACATATTATTTATTACATTTAATGTTTTAATAAAAGGGTTACTGATAATGCATTTAATGCTATTATTATGTGATTTCTAGTTTTGGGGGTTGTTGTTTATTAGAGTCAACAATTATGTTAATTAATAATAGACTCATCATTAATTTTTATTTTGATGTTGTATCCACATAGCTTATACATTTAAAACTGATAAAACACTTTTTAAATAACTAAGTGACAGAAATTCTGGTACTATGTTAAGTGACCGTTTAGGAATTTGGTTGGGGGTATATTTATAAACAAGTTATACATGAACTGTAAAGCACTTTATGTTCCCATGATCTTTATTTCACAAATTTCCATGACATAATTATTTCACTGATTTATTAATTTACGGTCACACTTTATAGGATAGGTGTTGATATCACGAAAGTATAATTATTTATTTCCATTAAAGTGAGAGTAGGTCTGGCTCTTTGCTAACACCTGTTTTATTCCTCGACTGATTTCAATTAAGGAGGTATAATTTTAAAGCTGAATAATGAATCTATTGCATAAACAGCAGAAACAAGGTATTAAGAACAAACCAGATTGAAGACTGCCGCAAGATGTTGTGAGATTTGGTACATTTTTTAAATCTTTGTATAAATAGATCTTTGCCTCGAGAAAAATCAAAACTTACATATTTATAGCCTTGGAACTACTGTTAAGTGTAGACTTTCCAATTTGTCAAAACTGGTACTGGTATGTAAGAAGTTTCGGTTTATTTTTGTTCATATATCCATGCAGATAAATTTCACCGTTGCCGTAGATGTCATTATATATTGTTACGACGATCATTTCACAAATCTACGTTATACTATTGAATATAAGTCACGTATCCATTTTATAGATTATTCAATTACGTATTCGTCTCGAAATCACTCCAGTTCACGATTATCTCGTATAGTGGTTCGGAACACTCTTATTATCGATCTATATGCACGTATGTCAATTTAAGGTGCCATCATATTACCTTATATACCTGTACATCCCAAAGTATCTATATTGATACCTGTCTTAAGTACATGTCGTTCCGAATCACTTTACGGATAACCCCCCATGTTAGTTGGGGTACTCTGTGACGTCATTGGTTCTACACCAAGACGTCACTCGGTGTAACGTCACATGACTGTTCTATCGTCACGTGGTACAAGGCTATATAAGCCGTTGGAATTTTCAGCTCGGTGTCAATTCTTGGCCTGAACTCGGCAGAGGCAGTCCCCGTATACTAGTTTACAAATTACACCAACTTCATTGAATCAGAAAGATGGATCTTACTACAACAGAGGTAGTTATCCCAACGAATCTAAGTCTTATTCACACACTTGATTAGAATTATATTTACAATAGATCTACCGTACAACTTGGAGTGGTTTCGGGGACGCCATTATTGTTTACGTTTTTATCCTTGGATATATATGTCGTACATGTCATTTCTCGTATTTAATGAATCCTCATTAAACATGTAAACTGGTTATGATCTTCGTTTTTGTGTTACGAACTCACTTCAATCTCCGAAGAGCCAACCGAACCCGTTATATCTCGACTCGTCATGGGAAATATTTACATTGCTACGGGATCTACCGGGAACCTTCTGGGATTCGTTTATGCACTACGTGGTCGAGTTATATGACGGGCCAGGCTGGGTAACAATATACATATAGAATGTATATAGTGACCTTACGAAATAATACTTTTCTGTGATTCAATGTCTAAATAAAGATTATTAGTGCTAACTGCTCGGACACTTTCTTCGTTTAAAAGCAAATATTTAAAGTGGAAATTTACTGGCATTTCATAATTATTGCCAAAACATTTTATAATATCAAAATTGTTGTTTATGACTGAAATACACCCGGACATCTGATTAAGGTGTTAATATGGATACTTGTACCTGCCGCGTAATTTGAATTATGTTAATTGTGGACCATTATGCAAATTGGTTTGCCAATTATGTTATCCACAGAAAATAAAGATGTTATTATTATTATTATAGATTTGCAAATTTCATTGAAAAATCATCAAAATATTTAGTATTTTGACTTTCATCTTTTACTTAGCGGTGAGCTTTTGTGATCGCTGTTCATCCGTCCGTGCATACACACGTAAGCAACGTTAGGTGGTCGGAGGTGTAGCCTAACAAAATAGAATTCTATTCAATTCATTCTTTGACTATACTTAATTCATTTGGTATTTAAATAGTCACTCCTTTGTTTTTAAACATTGGAAATACCACCTAAGGTAGCATACATTGGGAGTCAGTCCGTCGTCCGTCCGTCCGTCGTCCGTCCGTGCGTCAACCATTCATTCAAACCTCGTTTTCTCTGAAACCATTAGGCCAATTGTTTTAAAACTTAACAGCAAAGATCCTTGCATGGTCCTCTACTGGATTCATTGAAATATTTTTGATTTGTCTAAAAACATGGTCGCCAGGGGGAGAGGCTCTTTTTCCTATTTAGCTGTAAAGTGAAGTTTTGAAAATCATCTTCTCCAAAATCACTGGTCCGATTTCAAAAAATTTTCACACACATGTGCCTTGGGCGACCCTCTACAGAATGTCCTTAAAATATTTTTGATTTGTCAAAAAACATGGCCGCCTGGGGATGGGGCTCTTTTGTCCTAGTTAGCTATATGGTGAAGTTATTAAAATCTTCTTCTCCGAAATCACTGGTCCGATTTTAAATATCTTTACACACATGTGCCTAGGGTGACCCTCTACAGAATTCCTTGAATTATTAATGATTTGTTAAAAAACATGGCCGCCTGGGGATGGGGCTCTTTTGTCCTAGTTAGCTATATGGTGAAGTTATTAAAATCTTCTTCTCCGAAACCACTGGTCCGATTTTAAATATCTTTACACACATGTGCCTTGGGTGACCCTCTACAGAATTCCTTGAATTATTAATGATTTGTCAATGAACATGGCCACCAGGGGTGGGGCTTGTTCTATAGAGTAACATTGTGAAAACTGCTAGACCTACTGCATTGATGCATTATAGCATTTTTCTGGGACTCCCAACAAGCTAATCAGTCCAATGTTAATATTCACAGTTTGTACATGCTTAAATAGGGACATAGTACTCAGGTGAGCGATATAGAGCCATCATACAGGGTAGCAATTCCACGTGACTTTTGGCTACAGTTACAAGTAGAAATTTGTAAACATTGAATCACGAATATAGCTGTAAGTACAAACATGTATGTATTTCTTTATCGATTTATGTAAATTATTTGCTTTCCATGAAATACAGGATCTTTTTCAGCCATTTGGTCGTTTTTTCCAAAACCCTGTGAAATCTGTATGGTTTCACCGGATGTTGGACAAAACGGCATATCTGTTTAAAAGGAGCTTATATGTCTTGAATAGCAAATAATTTTCCTCTTAGCTTGCCATATATTTCATACGAATCATAGAAGACATAAAATACTTACTTGTATTCCAATGTTTACAAATTTCTACTTGGAACTGTAGCCAAAAGTCACATGGTAATGCTACACTGATCTTAGCCCCCTTATTATTGCTTTACATGCCAATGATATTTATATTGCATTAATCTCAGTTAGCCAGATACAAGATGCTTACATACCCACACCAAAATGGCAAGCTTAATTAAGCTTGCTGGAAGATTGCGTGAAGGTTGCGGTTACAAGCTTATTAAGCTTGCGCAATTGAAATATCAAGCGTGCGCATGCTTGCATTTGGAACCGAGGCAAGCATGCAGGCAGGCGTGCAGCACGCTTGCAAGCGTGCAACACGCTTGCAAGCTTGCGAAAATATTTAGGATTTGCACGCTTGCAAGCTTATATGCATGCTTACTAGCGTGCAGCATGCTTGCATTTGGAACCGAGGCACGCTAGTCGCATGCTTGCAAGCTTGCTGCACGCTTGTTGAATTGCACGCTTGCAAGCGTGCAAGCGTGCGTTTAAGCGTGCAAGCATGCAAGCGTGCGTTTAAGCGTGCAAGCGTGCGTTTAAGCGTGCAAGCATGCAAGCGTGCGTTTAAGCTTGCAAGCGTGCAGCTAGCGTGCAAGCGTGCAGCTAGCATGCATACTTTCAGAACTCATTCATAGAAAGGCTGCTGTCTGAAACGTAATCTGTATTAAACTATTTCAGAGATTCATATAGTCAAGCGTGCAGCTAGCATGCATACTTTCAGAACTCATTTATAGAAAGGCTGCTGTCTGAAACGTAATCTGTATTAAACTATTTCAGAGATTCATTTTGAGTTAATTAAAACTTTCAAAAATCTGCATATCAGAATGTTTTATTGTCATTGAACTGCATACATAGTAAAACAATGAAGGTATCAGATAAAAAATGTATTAGCAATTCATTTCTTACCACTTAAAACAAAAGAACACAAAATGTCCCTTCCTCATGGATGACTTTTATCCACACAAACTCCACTTTTGATGTACTGACACTAAAAGCAGGGGGAACAACAGGAAGTCACACAATGTGTTTTATGCATTCTTTGTGTCAACATTTTTAAACAGTTTATTTCCTTAGGCTTCCTCTCCCTATTGCACACTGCATAATGGTTACTTCACTGAAAGTAGGGTCAGATGTAGCAGACAAACCACCCTCACCATTTCCTTTAAACACATTCCTTAATGACTAAGTGGACAGCTTATGGTAGAGGTATTGAAGAGTTTTTGTCTGAAGCATTGTGGGCTTGCTTCTTCCTCTTAGCACAGGGCACAGCCTACACTTCATTTGGATTTTTTTTTCTGTCACTGCTATTGTTTACCGTCTTGTGTTTTCACCAATTGTAGCTTAGAACTGCAATTTGGCCAGGAATATCTGATGCCCAGGAGTGAATTGAACTTTCTTTAATCCTGTATTCTGAAACATAGAACATTATATTGATGGTTACCATTCATTTTATAGACGTTTAATTGCAAAGCATACAATGTACTTAGTAATCAAAATATTGAACTTTACACACACAAAAACCCTCTGACTCTGCTGTCAGCAGACCTTATTAAATTGACTATTTAATTATATCCAAATACAAGAATATTATATGATTAATAATACAATATATCATACCTTTGATGTACTTTTGAGGTTCTATCGTCTGCACTTGAAAGTTAAAAACATTGGATGGCCTTGCTACATGTATGATAATTCCCAGTTTAAAATTTCTCATTCTGAACTATATATAATTAATAATTTTTGTTGTAAGATTCACTTTTCCCTCACATAGTCCTTGTCATGGTCTGTGATTGATTCCACTCATTGACAAACAGAACATCTAATTGTTGTTAACCTGAAATATGCAGAACATGTGGTACTTATATTATTACATTAAGGCTATTAAAATGATAATTCACTGTACATATGTATATTGCCACATTGCCATTGTTTTTTAAAACAATATATATCTAGTTGACATACCCATTTTAAACATATTATATATAAACTAATAGATAAAGTGATTTTATCTATCTTCATATTGCTCATCTTGATTATGCATTTACTAAAGCATATTGGTGATCAACAATAACAATGAAAGCTGTTATAAAATAGCATTATGTATTAGACTTATCAAAAGCACTTTGACAAAGACCACTGAGGCACATGTTTGGTATATTTAAACCTAGCTAGCAAATGTTTGGATTGACAGAATCCTTAATACAAAATAAAAGAATATACACAACATCAATTTGTCTGCATCATTTTGTGTTATAAGCTTTTATTTATACCAAAGGCAACAACAAAATCATATTTTAAAATAAAAATGTACCTGGCATGTGGAGTGTAGTCCAATTGTAGAAATCCTGCCACATCATTTGCATCTGTATGTCCACAAAATCAAAAACCCACCACTATTGCAAATAGCTAACACACATACATTCAAATCTCCTGTGTGATCTGATTGGCACTGACCAGACCAGTCCAATAATGCAGGTGAAATCCTTTCTATGATCCATTCAAACAGTCAAATTCTACTTGTTAATAACTATGAATTTATGAAAATTAGCTAATATATACACAAATATGCCTTTAGTAAGTGTATTAATATTATGAGCAACACTTGATCCAAATTAATCTTATATTTTTGGGATCTTGAAATTATGATTGCCCCAAGTTCAAGATAAATGGATTGATCCAGTGTTGTAGAATGACTATTTGTTCTTATCAGATCATTAGAAACAACCCCCTAGTATTTATTGCCCAGTGATCTCACTTCTCTGCTACCTGACCAGCAGACAAACTTATTTCTGTTCCACTAGTGATAATTATTGCAAGCTGCATGCTTAGCAACCTTGGATCCCCTACATGCTGATTAAGCGTGCAGCCTGCAAGCTTAAATTTTTGTACAAGTGTGCAAGCGTGCGGGCTGCAAGCTTAAATTTTTGTACAAGCATGCGGGCTGCAAGCTTAATTTTTCTGCACGCTTCCGCAATCTCAGCTGCAATCTTAATCTAACATTATAAGCTTGCGAGAAGCTTGTGGGAAGCGTGCGCACGCTTCCTGCAAGCTTCCCACACGCTTGCATTTTGGTTTGGGTAGCCTAGGATATAAATGGAGAACTGAGTTTACCAATGTCGGTTGTAAAACATTAGGTATGTTTGTATAATCCAATGGATTTGCATGATAACCATTGACAAAAAAAATTACAGGGCATTCATTCTTTACTCCGATGTCAGGTCAATTGATCATGCTAATATGTGAAATTATTGTTCAGTCTGTGATAATTTATTCTTTGATCCTTTATGTTATTATGTCTCCCACATGACATGTACGTGGGTAGATCCAAAAGTCACTGGTGCTGTAAAATCGCTTACTGTAAATAAAACAATGCAATTTTACATGTAACTACATTAATCTATTTCCAATATAATGACCAAATTTCATGATAATGCAATTATTTGTTATTGAGATAAAAGTATACATAGGAAGCCTACTAACGGACATCACCGCAAGCCTATGACGTCACAAACAAAATTTGATGTTACTTATTTCATCCCTTTTCAAAGTATCATCATTGATGTTCTATACAGCGATCATGTCTGTTCACCCATTTTTTAAACACATTTACCTACTAGAGTCTTTATGTAGTGAGGAAAATACATTGTTACGGGCCTATCTTGATTCAGGGTCATTGAAATACACCCATGTCTCATCAACTGTAATTATACGCTGCAAAAATAATGTCATGTTCGTGTGCGGCGACATGACCTCAAAGGTATATTTTGAATGTCTATTTTAATAGACACAACAATATGACAAATGATATTAATCAGAATTGAATTACTTTACATTTTGATATAAATTTTATTGACGTACGCCAACAAATAAATTCACCAGCAGAACAGTGACATTACTTTTGGATCTACCCATGTATTATAGTGGGGAGAAACGTTGATTTTGTGCTGGATGGACGTCACAAAGTTTGTCAACACTTTTTTCTACTTAACTACTTGTTGAATTTCAATGAAACTTCACATGAATACTTTGTACCAAGTCTATTCGTCCTTATTGTCAGGAAGTTTAGGTCTGATGATTTTTGCCAGAGTTACGGCCCTTTGTGGGAGACAAGCGTTCTTGTTTACTACCAACTGATGAGACTATTGTATTGTATGAATATCATAAATGTTTTACCTGATTGTTTGTTTATTCTGGTAAACGCCATTTTTCTACAATTTTTCAATTATATATAGCAACCTGTTTACTAGGGTACTGTTTTATCAAAGTATTTACCAAAAGCTTAAAGTTACTGCAAATTGGAAATGGATATCGTTTGTAAGAGTTCATTAACAGAATCATTATTAGTACATACATGCAGACCCATTTGTGTGAGATTGGTGATGGAAATGCAGATTTCATTAAAATGTGTGAGATTTTCCTGGCTGAAACTATGAACTTAAATTAATGAAGTTGGCATGCAGTTTTGATTGACTTTAATTTTATGTCAATACCATGTCATTGCTTCAGAAAGCAACTTTAACTTAGTCTAATATTTGTAATCATTTTCAGAATTTTAACAAAAAATGTCAAGTTCCAGTATGTTCAAGAAATGCGTGAGATTTGATCAATTGACCTCCGATCATGCATGAGTAGGGTTTCAAATGCGTGAGACTCGTGCATGATGCGGGAGATCTGGCATGTATGTTAGTATCGCAGCTCCATTTTAATCGTATGTTACGATATCTGTAAGTGCTTTGATAAAACAGTACCCAGTTTTCCTGGACTTTATCCTTACCCGCACTAAATTACCCTTCCACATGGAACAATCACAACTTTTCCACTTGTGGAGAATAATCAACCTGCCATGACTGGGAATCAAATCAAATGTATAAAAAAAAGTTTGATTCTTTGTAACATATACATTTTGTAATCTGCATTATTCAGAATAAAATTTATGCAATGTTTAATGTTTAGTCCTTTTTTAGCATGGAAACTTGCGAGATGAGTTGTTTCGGCTGAGTCTGCACATCAGCTAATTTTGGAAGAGAACAATGTAGTGTAAGAGTTCCCTTGATATTAGGGGAGAGAATTATGTAGTGTAAGGGTGTCTTCCCTTTTTCTACGTTGGAATGTTTTTGACGGTCAGGTAAATAAAACCAGTGTTTACGAGTCAAGCGATGTCACTCCCCCGATATAAGGGGAGAGAACTGTGTGACTAACTCTAAATCAGTAAGAATTACTTCAGGGCCGTTCAGCACATCACGGACAGTGGAACACACAAACAATCCCGAGCACTGTTCTTTCCCGCCACAGAGGTGGTGCAGCCAGAACAGTCACGTGATTACAACAACAACAATGGCCGCTTTTGTCATAAAATAGAATTTATCACATAACCTGCGGTCCAGGAGAGCCGTAAAGCCGTGCCGTAAATATTGTTCGGCACTCCCAGACTGTGCAATAAATACTTAAATTAGCTTGACGTGACTTTAGCCAATCTATGCATTGATCCGTCAATGACGTCAGGAAAATATCAACGACGCCATGATGTCACGCACATTTTACCGCTGAATTTTGGCTAAAACATATGCGGCGTACATCATCCTTTTCAATAATAATGTGCATTTTTTAATTTTATGTGATAAATAGAATCTTACATTTGTGCTCATTTCATACAAGTTTTATTAAACTTGTTGACAAAAACAATATGACACTATAAATGTCTGCTCAAGTGCTTAATTTCTCTGAGCAAGAATAACCCACATGCTTCACTTGACCAAGGTTTGAATTGATATCTGTGAGGGCAGTCTCTGAAAATGTTCGACCTTCCTGGTTGCTGTATCTCGATGTTGGCTGCACACCAATCAGGAGAGAACTAGCATCCCCAGGGAGACTCGAAGCCAGGCTTCATTAGGTAGCTCGATGACCAGGGGAAGTTTAAATGTCAAAGGGTGGCTGAGCGACCCTCGAAAACTGATAACTTTTTTTTCTTTCAGCTGGTATGCCTGTCTATTCTCTACAAAGCCAAACAGATGATTAATGAATCAACGGACACATCAACAGTTCTACACCATCTAGGGTTTATGTATCCAGGTATGAGTTTCTATGTCGTCGCCATGTGTTTCATTAAGTTTCTAAGCTTACTTTGATGTCTTGTAAGATCAAAGCACTGAGAGTATTGTTGGGAGGCGATCTGGTTGCTGCTACTAAAGCTTAAACCGACTTTACACGTTTAATGTTCGTTTTCTTACTGCCGATCTTGTCTTGAATGTCAAAATAGGCATATGTGACTATATAGGCATGTTGGGTATCTAAATAATTGTTAAAAGGTGCATATTAATTTATATGTAATACGTGTATTGAATGCGTATATCAAAAAGGGGCCTTAAAATAGTACTACGCGCATATTTATCAGATTCTACAGTAACGTCTTGTAATCACTTCCTTCACAGCGTGAGACAGTCTTTAGAAAGCGGCTAGCTAGTACAGCAACACCATATGATTGCGTAACAATACTTTGCAGACCGTATACGATTCATTGATAAAACCATCACTTGACCGTAGTCTGAAGTTTCTAAAAATAGCTTTACAGCCGGGACATTTGATGAACACGTCATTTTCGTATTATAAAACAAGTTCGGTATCGGCCGATGTAGTGATTTTTTTTGCAAAAATATCGATTTAACGAACAGTTTCACAATAATTTTTATGCCCCCGTATCGATAGATCGGGAGGCATATAGTGATTCACCTGTCCGTCCGTTCGTCCGTCCGTTCGTCCGTTCGTCCGTCAGTCCTGGTTAACCCAAATTGACAGTTTCTTCTAGCATCATTATGGCTTGCTACAAAGCTTCCAAACTTGCATGGATGTTGTATATGAACACTCTCCACACACCTGTATAACCTGACCCCATTTTGACCTTCACCTTGACCTAATTTTGGACTTAGACTTATTTATGGACAAGGCTTCCACAGGGGGCATAAGCGTTTATTGAACGCAGTCTTGTTTATCTTAGAATAAACAAATGTTGCTGATTGGCTTAAATCAGTTAAAAAATTTGGAGAAACATATGTAGCAGTATTGGGAATGTTGACAGTTTCTGGAACTATTTGAATGCGGATTCACATAGCAGCCTAAAGGCGGTTAATTTTGTACTAAGAAATGGACAATGGTAGTAATGAGAGGCTTAAATGCCTCCCAAAAAATGTATTACTGTGTGCAACGTTTTTTGTCACAAATCTGCATTGTTTTAGCTCAATAATCATTTTGTTGATCGTTTATTGCGAGTTTCGTAATTGAGTGATGCCACTGACATTTCAGCAGCCGACAGCAATGTAATGTTACGTCAGATGATTCTCGTCTGATTTGGCGATTTATGTTTTTAACATAATGCATGAAAGAAAATTGATATGATAATGAAAAATGTACCATTATTTTCATGTGCGGCGACGTCACGCCATTGATATATTTTGAATGTTTGTATATTTCAATTATGATAATCAAATACCACTGCACGTTTTATGTTAATCAGACATGAATTACTGCACATTTTGATATTGTTTTTATGAACCTGCGCCCTTAAACAAGCACACAATGGGAGCAGTGACATTACTTTTGGATCTACCCACGTACTTACCTCTTAAAACATTTGGTATGTTGCTTTGCACATGTCTGTTAGATATAAAGTCGGTCTGATTTCTGGAGTCTGCACTCTATAGGGATAACCATGTTGCAGTCTCAACCTGTTTTGTAATAAGCTTTTCGAAGGTGGCAAGAATGTTTCATTATGTCTTGAAGTGACCTTTGTGCAGATACACCTACTGTCAATACATCTTCACTATATGGTAAAAAATTATCTGTAGTCTCAACTACATTTGTAATTTTGGCCTCTGTAGCTCAATGGTTAGCGTGCTTGCCGTCTAATCTGGCGACCCGAGTTCAAATCTGGGTGTAGGCACATATATATGCCTGCCATACTTCAGCAGAAAGCTGACTGGTAAATAAAGGCTATGCTCAGCATTTTTTTTAATGTAAAAACTTTATGTAGCGAAATTTCTTCAATCTCAACTAGTTTTGTAATTTAAACTTTTGTGGCATCATGTGTCTTTATGCGTCTTCAGAGCATTATGGAGCTGTGTTCTGGTTGTGAAGCTGTTTTTGGAGCATGTGTATGTGGCATCATGTGTCTTTATGCAGCTTCAGAGCATTATGGAGCTGTGTTCTGGTTGTGAAGCTGTTTTTGGAGCATGTGTATGTGGCATCATGTGTCTTTATGCAGCTTCAGAGCATTATGGAGCTGTGTTCTTGTTGTGAAGCTGTTTTTGGAGCATGGGTGTGCATCAGAGAAAGAGCAGTCAAGCAGTGTACGCCACTTTGGACTGGTAGTGTTTTTACACCTAATACGACGGGTGTTCAGAAAGTTTCGGTAAATTTTACATGATATTTTTATTTCTTTGTGTTTTTAGCTCGACTTGTCGAAGAAAAACAGTCGAGCTATTGTTGTGACGGGGTTGTGTGCATCTGCGTTGGTTAACGTTATTGTCATTTTCTCTGTCAATTACTCAAAGACTATCAAAAGTATCAACTTGAAATTTAACATAGTTATTCATCATCACAAGTGGAGTCCATACTAAAAAAACAGATAACTTTGTAACCTATATTTGGAGTTACCTGCCCTTGTTTGGACTTAGTACAAAGAAATAAGTGCAAATTTTACACATAAACTGAATTTTCTCAAACACTATCAAAGCTTTCAAAAAAGAGATTACATGTGCCTGTTAACTGGTTTCTGTAAACTTTTATGCTTGATCTTTTGTCAAAAATGTTCATAACTTTGTCATTTTATGTCCGATTTTGAAATTGTTTTTTTAATGTTCATTGGGAATTTCTCCCTTCAAATTTGGGGAATTTATAGCCTTTTTGAAATTAGGGAGGTACCGTTTACCGGTAGCAAACAAAGAAGAAAAAAATCACTGGGCCACTCTGAAAGTCAAGAAATGAAGACTCAGCTGATGATAAAAGTTTAATACAAGTTCTTACAGTATACACATAAACAGACTACACATCAGTATAACATCACATCATTGTCACAATATACAGACTACACATCAGTATAACATCACATCATTGTCACAATATACAGACCACACATCAGTATAACATCACATCATTGTCACAATATACAGACTACACATCAGTATAACATCACATCATTGTCACAATATACAGACTACACATCAGTATGATATCACATCATTGTCACAATATACAGACTACACGCCAGTATGATATCACATCATTGTTACAATATACAGACTACACGTCAGTATGATATCACATCATTGTCACAATATACAGACTACATGTCAGTATGATATCACATCATTGTCACAATATACATTCTACACATCAGTATAGCATCACATCATTGTCACAATATACACACTACACGCCAGTATGATATCACATCATTGTCACAATAAACAGACTACACATCAGTATAGCATCACATCATTGTCACAATATACAGACTACACATCAGTATGATATCACATCATTGTCACAATATACACACTACACGCCAGTATAACATCACATCATTGTCACACTATACAGACTACACGTCAGTATGATATCACATCATTGTTACAATATACAGACTACACTTCAGTATAACATCATATACAGACTGCACATCAGTATAACTTCACATCATTGTCACAATAGACACATTAGTATAACATCACATCATTGTCACTATATACACACTACACATCAGTATAGCTTCATATCATTGTCACAATAGACACATCAGTATAACATTACATCATTGTTGGGATAAAATTAAGTATCAAGAAAACATTTCCATGTCACAACAGAAACATAAATCTGTGGGAAATATATGTCCCAACATCAACTCATACATAGAAAAGTTTGAAAACATGTCAAACATTAAAGAGACGTGTAGAATTCAGTATTTGCAGTAGTTTTCATCTCTACAGACATTCACACTTCTGTTACTATAGATACACATACACACACATACATGTATATAAGTCTCACATACATTCACACTTCTGTTACTATAGATACACATACACACACATACATGTATATAAGTCTCACATACATTCACACTTCTGTTACTATAGATACACATACACACACATACATGTATATAAGTCTCACATACATTCATTCTTCTGTTACTATAGATACACATACACACACATATATGTATATAAGTCTCACATACATTCATACTTCTGTTACTATAGATACACATACACACACATACAAGTATACAAGTCTCACATACATTCACACTTCTGTTATAATACTATAGATACACATACTCACACATACATGTATATAAGTCTGACATACATTCACACTTCTGTTACTATTGATACACATAGACACACATACATGTATATAAGTCTCACATACATTCATACTTCTGTTACAATAGACACACCTACACACACATACGTGGGGTGTCCCAGAATAGCGTATAGTTCTTGCTTTATTTAGTCCAGCATAATGGCACAGCTTTGAAATTTTTCATGTGCATTACTTCAACTATTCCACATATATTTGAGTAATTTATTTTATATCAGCATACATTGTATTTCATAAATATGATCATTTGTAACCCATGGTAACAGTATGTGCATCAGCGGAATAAAATAAACATTTCAGAAATGAATTCAAATATTTAATGGCAATAATACTATTTGCCAAATCCAGACAAACATTTATTTGCTTGTTGCTGTGTGACGTTTCATGGTAATGATGTCGTGTATGGCGGGTTTATGACGTAATATAGCAACGTTGTTACGATCAGACTATAAAAAATTACGACGTCAGACGACGTTATCGAGCGATCGTCATTTTCTAAGAATTGCGCTATACCGTGCGTAGCGTAGTATAACACCAGGACAGAAGATTAATGAGGTGGAATCAACAGCACAGTACAGCAGCGTAATAAGGCAGCTGTTTTTAAATGACATAATCTTTTTGTTTGGCACAGGAGGACAGGTGAACGAAGTAGAGCAGACCAACCAAGCTGAGCAAAAACTTAAGTCAGATTTTTCCGACACTATCCGCACATATCGTCAACTCAAGTTGTCCATTGTACAAAAGCAATTAATGAAATTTTGATAGTATGTAAAGAAATAAATTCTCATTTTGTTTATTACAACACCGGTATATGATATTAAGGACGTTTGATACAGTTGTTTATGCGCATCATTTCTTCGCATATACCTTAAACGCGAATAGAGGCCGTGTTGGGCACTGGATCGTCATGAAAATTGGGCAAAATGTTTGTCGTGATACTATCTAGGGTTAGTAAAAATACGGATATTTCGGGGTTAAAAAATAATTTCACTGAGCAAATAATATGAAAACACTCTGCGTGAAATAGCGGTTACATTTTCATTCATTTTTATGAAATTAGAAATTATTACTTTGGTTACCTGTACCAATTTTTAATGAGTGCTTGTATTACCTGGGACTTAACAAAGATGCCCTATTCTTGATATATAGGGAATGAATTAATGACCTCTTGACTAAAATTGTGAAGATTATTCAAGTGAGCGAGTTAATTAAGGCCCATCTATGCCCCCTTGCTATATGGAATGCGACGTCACTGACAAATTGGGAAAAAGGGGAGATAATCCAGTCACAATAGCACAAAATGTAGTGTGAAAACCTATGTTTTATTTTAATCAACATCTTTAGCCAAGAATAAATTATGACAAGACTTAAAATTATGAGAAAAACATATATGCAAAATGTAATAATTTGGCCTGTTTTGCGCCATTTTACCGCCATTATACCGCAAATTTCATTGCAAAGAGACACAATTACGACGTAACTGCACCTAAAATTATTCTTGTTACACGTCAATTTCTTCTAAGTTTATATTTACTATACTTTCATGTACATAATATACAAATGTGGGTACTCTTTTGGTTTTAGAATATTTTTTTACGCGCAGATATTGCGTCGCTTTTACTAAGGTTTTTATGATATAGGGGGACAATAATGACGTCATAGCGCAAAAAGTAGTCCCGTGACCTATCTTTTTTATTTAATATTTGGATTGAGTACACTTTTATCAACAAAATTAGCAATAAAAAATATTTTGGTCATCGAGGTCGTTTTTGAGCTACGGCCGATTTTGTGTATTTTTTTCTCCTTTTTAAGTCATTTTTCGGATATTTTGACAATTCTTTTTTTGTCAAAAAATTGTGAATTTTCTTATCAATACCAAAAGTGCAAAGGAATGTTTGAATAATATGTGTTTGTTCATACAAACCCATGGAAATGATTTTAATAAGAAAAAATATTGATTTTAATGCAAAAATGAATACATAGCGAAATTTTGGTAATTTTCTTGAAAAATGATGTTGCAAAAGGGCCCATGACCCCTTAAATAGTACCGTGACATACCTTTTTTATTTCACATATTGCTTCAGTATATATTAAACTATAATTGTGCCTATTCTTTGGTATCATTGAAAAAAATAATAACCCTATCAAACGTCCTTAAAAGTGTTTAGCTCATGAAGGGAAGTACTTTGGAGAACTGTGCTAGCATTACGTCGTAGGCGAATGTTGACATTCTGTGACGCGCCTAGCTTCACTTGGCGTTCGTAAAATGTACAAAATTTGTAGGTTTTTTGATGATATGTAATGTAATTTTGCCGGTTTGTCGAGAAATAAATTCTCTAAAGGTTTATTATAATTTCGACATACATTATTTGATAGTTCTCATGATATAACGTGATTATACGCTTTTCTGGGACAACCCACGTACATGTATATAAATCCCACAAACATTCATACTTCTGTTACTATAGACACACATACACACATACATGTATCTTTGTCACACATAAGACCACCTTTTGTCTTGAACAAATATTAACATACAAATATATGTGAAAGTATGAGAGTGTCAATTGCAGGCTTGTTCTCTGTAAAAGTCATAAACTCATCTGGTTAATTGAAATATTTGTACCTTATCTGCATTGTAACCAACTAACAACTGACATCCCTGTCTGTCATAACACAATGACAGTGGAAGAGATAACATATCTGTACTAGGAACCAGCTCACCCAGACTGTTGTCATCTCTATCAAACATAACTACATTGTTAGAGCGCCAGCCTGCTACCAGTACAATATCATCCTCTGTGATACATATACAACGTGTTCCATACAGTCGTTGATCATGTAACTCAGTTATAACATCACTATTCTTGTTGAATACAACCACCCTATCTTCCCATGCTGCAACATACACTTTGGTTCCATCATTGTTTACTGCTATATGACGAGGCAAGGGTTTGTATTGATGATGTGTGGATCAGTCCTAGGGTTTGTATTGGTGATGTGTGGATCAGTCCTAGGGTTTGTGTTGATGGTAGATGGATCAGTCCTAGGCTTTGTATTGGTGATGTGTGTGGATCAGTCCTAGGGTTTGTATTGGTGATGTGTGTGGATCAGTCCTAGGGTTTGTGTTGGTGATGTGTAGATCAGTCCTAGAGTTTGTATTGATGATGAAGGTCCCTAGCTCTGAGGTCAAATTCACACTAAGAGGTCAACAGTTGAAAAGGCACAAATGAATTTACCACATTAAGATGAGGTGTCAAACACACAAGCCCAATGTATGTAGCTCTAAGGTCTAGGTCACACTGCAAGGTCAAATATTGTGAGTGCTTCATAAAAGCACATACCATATTCATATTTTAAGATGCATATTTTGTTGCCTCAGTACCTATCTTCACATGTATGCCCTAAAAGCTGTGCATATACACCAATGTAATTGAGGTGCACCTTCATTGTCCTGGAAATATCTTTATTCCAATTAGATGCACTTCAGTGCCTGATGAAAATACTAACAGGAATGACCATCTAAGTCGTCTCTACACATTTCCAGTTTTAACAATATATTAAATTGGCTTAAATTGGCTGAGTACCAGTGATTTTTTTTGCTTCTTTGGGAAAGGGTCCGGTCCGTTCAGATTGGGAATTTTCGTGTCGTGACAACTTGAAATTTGAAATTTTCATGAAGCCGAAAGGCCAAATAAAACAGAAAAAGAGATTATGTGTGACTGTTTACTGGTTTCTGTAAACTTTTATGCGTGACCTCTTGTCAAAAATGTTCAAAACTTTGTCAGTTTATGTCCGATTTTGAATTTTTTTTAAATATTCATTGAGAATTTCATTTTCCTCTTCAAATTGGGAAAATTATAGCCCTTTCTAAATTGGGAAGGTACCGTTTACCGGTAGCAAACAAAGAAGGAAAAAAATAACTGGGCCGCTCTGAAAGTCAAGAAAGAAGATGAAAATGATGATAAAATTTTAATACATGTTCTCACAGTATATCATAAAAAGACTACACATCAGTATGACATTACATCATTGTCACAATATACATACTACATTACATTATTGTCACAATATACAGACTACACATCAGTATGACATCACATCATTGTCACAATAGACAGACTACACATCCGTATAACATCACATCATTGTCACAATATACTGACTACACATTTGTATAACATCAAAGCATTGTACCAATATACACACTACACATCAGTATAACATCACATCATTGTCACGATATACACACTATATACACATCAGTATAACATCACATCATTGTCACACTATATACACACTACACATCGGTATAACATCACATCATTGTCACAATATACAGACTACACATTTGTATAACATCAAAGCATTGTACCAATATACAGACTACACATCGGTATAACATCACATCATTGTCACAATATATACACTACACATCAGTATAACATCACATCATTGTATTAATATACACACTACACATCGGTATAACATCACATCATTGTCACAATATATACACTACACATCAGTATAACATCACATCATTGTATTAATATACACACTACACATTTGAAAGGAAAGATAGAAATTCATGTACTAAGGGTGGGGGATCCTTGTCTACATTTCAAATGACGTTCAATATACCCGTCGTTATGACATAGAAAGTGACGAAGTAGAATCACTTCGACTTCAAATAAATATTGCAAATAGTAAACCATTTTTCATAAATTTTGTTTACAGACCACCAAACTCTAAACAATGTTGGATAGATAAATTTGACATGCAGCTTGATGTATTAGACAATTTAAAATCTGAAATTTACATTCATTTACATTCTTGGTGATCTCAACATAAATTACTTCACAAATAAGACTGTTGAAAAATAATCCAACAAAAGGTGGGAAACGTTAGTTAAAAAATTCGGACTTACACAACTGATATGTTGTGCAACAAGAATAAGTAAAAGAACTTCTAATATAATTGATCACATCTATACGACACAACCAAGTTTGGCTAGTGAAGTAAGTGTGCCGTCATATGGCATAAGTGACCATTTACCTGTGTGTTTTACAAGACTGTACAAATCCGATATTCAAAAGAAAAACAAACTTAATCATATAAAATATCGGTGTTTCAAAAGATTTGATGAAACATGTTTTAGAAACAACTTAGCCTCGTCAAATATTGATACTATTGAAAATCTACATGATCCTAATGACTTATTACAGTTTTTATATAAAACCATCAATACTATATTGGATAAGCATGCACCGGTAAAGGTAAAACGTATCAAACGTAATACTCAACCAGAGTGGTATAATGAAGACATTAAAAGGGCCATTTTACATAGGGATCGACTGCTTAAAGCGAAAGATTTTGACAATTACAAAATAAGTCGCAATAAAGTTACATTGATGATAAAGAAAAGTAAAAAGGCCTTTTATAACAATGCCGTTAAAGATAAGAAAAACTCCTCTGAAATATGGAAAGCACTTCACAGTATAAGTCAGCAAAATAATGCAAGTGAAGAAGGAGTGTTGATACTATTATGATTACAATTTCATCCTATTTTACATGGCTTTTAAAAATGTTGATTTGTTGTGATTACCAATTATTATTACACATTCATTCCATCTCTAAACTGATTATTATCCTATTTTAGTAATTTTAGCCTCTGTGTGTCTTCATTTGTCTTCATGCATTTTCATAGGACTTCTTTCTAAGTATATTATCTTGCATTGTTCTTTGTGAATCAGGTGATTAAGTCAATCCAGTTTGTGATTGTTATTATTTCTTAAATGGTTATCATACTTTTATTTCAAGTTTTTGTGTCGCCTGAAAAGGCGACATATAGGTGTTACTTTGGCGGCGGCAGCGGCGGCAGCGGCGGCGGTGGCGGCGGCGGCGTCACAAATTGCTTGTCCGGAGCATAACTTTGTCACCTTAAGTTCAAATGACTCAAGAATTGGTATGCATGTTTCCTGCAATAAGCCGGAGTGCAGTGCGCAAGAACCATAACTCTACCTGTCATAGTTTTTGAATTATTTCCCTTTGATTGATTTTATTTGAGCATTTCTTGTCCGGAGCATAACTTTGTCACCTTAAGTTCAAATGACTCTAGATTTGGTATGCATGTTTCTTGCAATGAGCTGAAGTGCAGTGCGCAAGAACCATAACTCTACCTGTCATAGTTTTTGAATTATTTCCCTTTGATTGATTTTATTAGAGCATTTCTTGTCCGGAGCATAACTTTGTCACCTTAAGTTCAAATGACTCTAGATTTGGTATGCATGTTTCTTGCAATTAGCCGAAGTGCAGTGTGCAAGAACCATAACTCTACCTGTCATAGTTTTTGAATTATTTCCCTTTGATTGATTTTATTACAGCATTTCTTGTCCGGAGCATAACTTTGTCACCTAACGTTCAAATGACTCAAGAATTGATAGGCATGTTTCTTGCAATAAGCCGGAGTGCAGTGCGCAAGAACCATAACTCTACCTGTCATAGTTTTTGAATTATTTCCCTTAGATTGATTTTATTTGAGCATTTCTTGTCCGGAGCATAACTTTGTCACCTTAAGTTCAAATGACTCTAGATTTGGTATGCATGTTTCTTGCAATTAGCCGAAGTGCAGTGTGCAAGAACCATAACTCTACCTGTCATAGTTTTTGAATTATTTCCCTTTGATTGATTTTATTACAGCATTTCTTGTCCGGAGCATAACTTTGTCACCTAACGTTCAAATGACTCAAGAACTGATAGGCATGTTTCTTGCAATAAGCCGGAGTGTAGTGCGCAAGAACCATAACTCTACCTGTCATAGTTTTTGAATTATTTCCCTTAGATTGATTTAATTTGAGCATTTCTTGTCCGGAGGATAACTTTGTCACCATGAGGTTGAATGACTTGAAACTTGGTATGCATGTTTCTTACCAAAAGTCCAAGTGCAGTACACAAGAAACGTAACTCTACCTTGTGCCATTTTTCAATTTTTTCCCTTTGATTGATTTTATAAGCATTTCTTGTCCGTGGCATAACTTTGTCACCATAACTATTAATGACTCAAAAATAGGAATGCATGTTTCTTTGCTGTGACATGAAGTGCAGTGCGCAAGAATCATAACTCTAGTTTTGTCCAGAGCATCGCTTTGTCGTTTTTAGTTCAGATGACTAGAGAGCTCTTGTGAGTCTGATATGTAGCCCAATACTGGATAGTTTTCCATGACAAATTTGCATTTCGTCAGGCGACACTTGCGACTGGCGGAGCTTTTATAATTGAATTATCATAGGTGTGAAATACTTTACATATTTAGTCTGATATGTTTGGTTTAAGTAACTTGATTGGCTTCTCAGATTGAGTGAATTACTCTGTCTGCTAGAGTTAAGGGTAACCTTATAAACTTGGACTTAACTTTAGACATAAGACAGAACTTAATATAATTTGAAAAGACAGTATCTTTGTGAAGTATAGACTTTGTGCATTTGATTTAATTTGATAACTTGTGACTCTGTGAAATAATTAATATCTTTGTGATATATCTGATCTCTGTGAACTGTGTGATTGTTATTGTTACGACTCATTAAAATTAGTAAACTACAGCCGGCTTTGTGATCTCGGAACATTATTGTACTTACAACTGAGGACGTTCAGTTAAACGTCCAGCACTACACACGATTGATTAGAAAACACAAGAACAGCAACGTACACCGCTGCACTGTTCACTTGAATTTGTGAAAGTAGTGGACAACTCAACAGCAACGTACACCGCTGCACTGTTCACTTGAATTTGTGAAAGTAGTGGACAACTGAATAGGGGTCTAACTAGCTTCATAAAAATTCCAAAAACATTAATAGTAAAAGACCATGTCATTGAAACGCAGAATGATATTTTAAATGTACTGAATGAACATTTTGTTAATATTTCAGATACGATATCAAAAACAAAAGTTGTGAAAGAACATTTTAAACCTTTGCAAATGTATTTAGATGAAAGACTAAGGTATAAACATTTCAATATCAAACATATAACTCCTTACGAAGTCAAATTAATAATTGATAAACTAGATGTAACTAAGTCAACTGGCCTAGATGGTATAGGCCCCAAGATATTAAAGAACTGTGGTGATTACATAACGACAGCACTTGCTCATATTATAAATACTAGTATAAATCATAGTATTTTTCCAGACTCGCTAAAGGAAGCTTTTGTCATACCTGTTTTTAAACAGGGTGAAAAGACAAACCCTTGTAATTATAGACCAATATCAATATGATCAACTATATCAAAGGTATTCGAGCGACATATTGCAACACAGCTCCATGAATACTTTGAAACTAGCAATGTTTTACATCAAACGCAATCTGGTTTTAGGAAGAAACACTCTTGTCAAACAGCACTTATACGTTTAATAGATACTTGGTTGAAGGACATAGACTCGGGAAAATATGTTGGAGCGGTGTTTCTAGATTTGAGTAAGGTGTTTGATCTTGTAGATCATGACATATTAATATATAAACTAAAATTATACCATTTTTCTGAAAGTACCGTGAGGCTTTTTGAGTCATACCTAAGTAACAGGAAACAATGTATTAAGGTAAATAATTGTTATTCCGAAACTTTAAATACAAAATCGGGTGTTCCTCAAGGGTCTATTCTTGGACCTCTTCTTTTCTTAATTTACATCAATGACATCGGATTGAAAACAACGATGGCTAATATTGACCTATATGCAGATGATTCAACCCTTTTTAGCTCACATCACAATATTGAAGATATAGAACTTACTATTCAACTAAACTTGAATAATATCAACAAATGGTGTGATATTAATAACATGGCTTTAAATCCGTCTAAAACTAAATGCATGGTACTTAGTTCTTACAATAAATTAAAAAATGCAAAGGAAATGAAATTGTACATAAATAATATGCAAATTAAAAATGTAGAAACCCAAAAAGTACTTGGTATATATATTGACAACACACTGTCGTGGAAATATCAGATAAACAGTGTCTCAAAGAAACTTAACTCTAAAATAGCTTTATTGAAACAAATACAGTACTATTTAACTGATGAGATGCAACAAATGTTTTATAATTCTTATATTATGCCAACATCTGATTATGGTTGTACTATATGGGGAAAGGGAACTAGATCTAAAATAGAAATCAACAGAATCACAAAAATTCAAAAACGAGCAGCCAGAATTATTTTAAGAAAACCTGTTTGGACAAATACAAACGTAATTTTTAATGATTTACAGTGGCTAAATTTTGAGAACAGATGTACATATCATATTGGGCTACTTGTTTTTAAATGTTGACATGGTTTAGTACCTAAATATATGTCTGAATTTGTAACTTTTTCATCTAACAATACATACAATTTGCGCTCGATTGAACGGAATGATCTTGTTCAACCGAGACCAAGGACAAACTATTTAAAGGACACATTTGTATTTAAAGGATCTCAAATATAGAATAATACTCCACACAATATCAGACAAAGCAATTCTTTAAAAACATTTAAAACCAAATATAAGAAATTGCTCCTAGAAAGACAAAATAATTGAGACTCGTAAAACTATGTATTGTTTGTACATTGTATATTTTTATTTAGTCTCTTCATCAAACGAATAGTTCATTGTTAATGTATGTTATTATATATATGCATGAATGTGAGTCATAGTAATATAATTCAAGTGAGTGTTTGTCGGAAATGTATACAATCATGTATGTTTTTGTTTTGCTTTTGTTTTATTCTTGTTAAAATGTTATTTCAACGAAGGCCGCATTGGAAATAAGTGTATATATTATGTATGTAACTTAATGTGTTTTCACCTTCGGTAAATAAAGTCTTTATTATTATTATTATTACATCAGTATAACATCACATCATTGTCCCACAATATACAGACTACACATCAGTATAACATCACAGCATTGTCACAATATACAGACTACACATCAGTATAACATCACATCATTGTCACACTATACACACTACACATCAGTATGAAATCTCATCATTGTCTCAATATACAGACTACACATCAGTATAACATCACATCATTGTCACAATATACAGACTACACATCAGTATGAAATCACATCATTGTTACAATAGACACATCCGTTTAACACCACATCATTGTTACAATAGACACATCCGTTTAACATCACGTCATTGTTACAATAGACACATCCGTTTAACATCACATCATTGTTTTTTGGGATGAAATTAAATAAAGAGGAAACATTGTCATGTCACAACACAAACATACATCTGTGTGAAATATATGTCTCAACATCCAATCATACATAGAAGAGTTTGAAAACATGTCAAACATTAAAGATACGTGTAGAATTCATTATTTGCAGTAGTTTTCATTTCTACTGACATTCATACTTCTGTTACTATAGATACACATACACACGCATACATGTATATAAGTCTCACTTACATTCACACTTCTGTTACTATAGATACACATACACACACATACATGTATATAAGTCTCACATACATTCACACTTCTGTTACTATAGATACACATACACACGCATACATGTATATAAGTCTCACTTACATTCACACTTCTGTTACTATAGATACACATACACACACATACATGTATATAAGTCTCACTTACATTCATACTTCTGTTACTATAGATACACATACACACACATACATGTATATAAGTCTCACATACATTCACACTTCTGTTACTATAGATACACATACAATCATGTATATACATAAGTATTATATGTATAATACAATTCTCACCTAAGACCACATTTTGTCATGAACCAATATAAACATACAGAAATATATGTGAAAGTATAAGAGTGTCAATTGCAGGCATGTTCTCTGTAAAAGTCATAAACTCATCTGGTTAATTGAAATATTTGTACCTTATCTGCACTGTAACCAACTAACAACTGACATCCCTGTCTGTCATAACACAATGAACGTGGATAAGATAACATATCTGTCCTAGGAACCAGCTCACCCAGACTGTTGTCATCTCTATCAAACATAACTACATTGTCAGAGTAGTCTGCTGCTACCAGTACAATATCATCCTCTGTGATACATATACCACATGTTACATTCAGTCGTTGATCATGTAACTCTGTTATAACATCACCATTCTTGTTGAATACAACCACCCTATCTTCCTGTGCTGTAACATACACTTTGGTTCCATCATTGTTTACTGCTATATGACAAGGGTCAACTTTAGGGAAGATTTTCCTACCATTGGAATCAGATTCTATTGTCTTCATTAAACTACCAGATAGAGAGTAAACATATACAGCTGCATCACCAGGTATCCATAACTGGTTATTACAGTATGCCATTCCACTGAAACCTGCGTTAGAATGTTTTATAGAGACTTGTTGTTGATAAGTGAGTGATTTACCCACAGATACAAACTGTACAGTATTGTTTACCAGTTGTACAGCTACTTCAGTGGCTGATACAGAACAAAGACCTTGTGGTGGAGCTTCACAAGACAAGAAATCCTTCACCTTGAGTTGATCATCAAGTCTCTTCAGTTCATTGTTTCCATAGTCAATCAGTAGAATTGTTCCATCAGGTAGCTGACACATGTCAGTGATTAAACAATCATATTTGTCTGATTTTACTTTAATGTTTATATTCTTCTTGGACTTCACAGAGTAGTTTCTAGGTTGTATATGTGTAGGTTTGTTCTCTTGTTTGGTGATTTTACCAATGTTGTCTGATTTCTTGATAGCATTACAAAGTTCATCATTTTGTTCAAATTTCAATGTAGGATGCTTTGATGAATTAGCATTCTTCAAGAAGCTGTCCGCCTCTGTGAGGACAACTCGAGCTAACTTTTCAATGATAAACATTTGTGTTTCATCGTAGTCAGACGTCAGGTCAGGCTTACGTTGGGTGGATACTATTATTAAATCATCAGCTACCTTGATGTCGGCGTTGATTTCTTTTTCCAGTTGATTTTGTTCTGCATCAAGTTCGGCAATAATCTTCTGTTCGAGTGCGTCTAAATGTTTATTCATTCGTTTTCTTACTGAATTGATTTCTTGAAGAAGGCTAGCTTTCTTTTTCTTGATAAGTTTAAGGTTATTAGATTTCTCCATCTTTGCATCAAGTAGTTGTTTACCGATCTTGGTGATATCAGTCACTAGCGTCTGTAGTGTAGAAAGCTTGGATCTGTGAGCCACTTCTTTGATCTCCTTCACATTTACACATGACCTGTAAATTATGTAATATCATAAATTTTGTTAATAGGTTTGTTACAAAAATCAACATATTCGCAGCTGATTATGGCCATGACGTGGCAGATTATCACCCATCTGCCTGGATCGCAATGTTATAATCATAATCAGACCAGTTGAATGGGCACATGTTATGTTATTCAAGTAGACGTGATGTCACTTCAATTGGAGCCAAAATGACATGCGTTGCCTAGATGTAATATTTATTTGACAATTTTATTGACTCTTAGTGCATTTAATTTGTTAATCTAGATCAGTACTACACAGTGTATTTACTTTAATTGTTTTCCATAGATATTTAGCGTTAGAGCTACTTTATCCTTCCCTGCAGGGCTATTTGGAACGATGGCAAAGTGGTTAACACACTTGACTACCAATCAGGAAGTCCCTGGTTGGAATCCTGGCCGGGGCACTGGAAAATTCTTTGCAGTGTTACCCACTCAACTAGCGATTTATTGGATAGAAACCCATAGGTAGTCTTGCGTGTACTGGTGCTATAAAGAACCAATGAGTCTATTCAGAAAGAGCTATGGCACGGTCTGTTTCTTTTTATCACTCAAACTTTCTGTCTCTTTCCTTGGTCATGTAATATATTCATGCATTAATGTCAAGATCAGGTTAAATTCTCCGTGCTATAGGTAACAAACCTATAAATAAAATTGTTCTTTAGCTCAATGTAAAGTGACAATTGTCAGCCCCAGATTATATCATGTTAAAGTCTATGGCCAGTTGACTGACCTATATCATTGAAAAGCAGTATGTTTCAGCTACAAAATAAGACCAAAAAAACAGGGGGTCATGTTTAATATAAGAAAGATTTTGTTCGTCAAAGGCGGTCGACAAATTTTTACTGACGCGCGGACTGATCCAATGTGAATTTTACCCTAGTCTACTTTCGCTTTGTCAAATATGCCAAAATCTCAAAATATTCATGTTGAAACACGTTCACTCATTCAACTACATGTATAGAATACCTTTAAACTCAATAACATGATTCTAGTTCCATTTTGTCAAGGCATATCACCATTTCCAGGTAAACAGAAGTTTCTGTAAGGACTATTTGAGTGTATCCGATTTTGGTTCGCGTATGCATTTAGTGGTTTATGACCTATACAATGTAATATTATGACAGATATCTGATATAATTACCTGTGTTCCTTGGCTACACACAGACTGCAATACACCATATCATGAGTACCACAATGCATCTCAATATCACGATCTGGATGGTAGTGACATTTAGCAACTAACGGAACTGGTCGAACTGTTGGTTGGGTTAATTTCGACTGTGACATTGTTGCGACGCTCACTAATGTGTGAGTTTTCATATATCGGATGTGATATCGCCCGCATGTCTTACATAGAAGCTGCTTACACTCCTTGCAGAATTCTGTTGCTTCTTGGTTTAAACCATGGATGTGGCATTCTGAACATTCATGATCAAACAGAAATTCTGATCCACCCTCCAGTGTTCTTGAGAAATTTCCACCTTCAGCCATTTTTCTAAAAATAATTGTTATTTATTAGTTTTCATATGATAGTCTTTAAACTTTATGCTGGGACCATGTTTACAAGCATAATATCTAGGTAAAGTATGTTTATCAGCCAAATCTGCCCGAGCCTTCCTTGCATGATTATGAATACTATAGTGCACAGACAATCCAAAGCCACACATAAATGGCGGCAGTGCCTAGCCCAATAAAACCTGATATTTCATGCAAGCTCATAGACTCACCCTGCAATGCATTACATACTGTGGACTTTGAATTTTGTGCATAATAAACCATAAAGGGAGATAATTAAGGCTGATAGCCATACTAATGTTGTTAAAAAAGTGTGACAGTCTATTGGTACCTTAAATATGTGTTATAACTGCTCTGGCTGACAATGTCTATCATGCCAATTATTTTCGATGAGGTGTATATTGCTTTGCACAGTCATGTCTAGATACAGTAAACTCCCTCAAAACCGGACCCTGTTTGGACCGGACCAAAAGTCTGGTTTAATGGGAGTTCCGGTTTTCTGGAAGATGTGTTTAATCTCACTTTGATATATTTTCATAGGGACAAGGAAATAGTTACATGTGAACTATGTTGTGTGGCATTGTTTCAAATTATGCAATATGAGTTGTTGACGGTGTAAATATCAAATCAGTTTAAGAATTATTTTAATCACATTAATTTTTTTTAATGTTCATGATTACTCGAATTACTCATTTTTTCGTCGGTTATTTCAAATTGTTCAATGACATAGACTGTGCAAGCCTACACATCCCGAATTTTCAATTCTGAAATATGATCTAGTGCAGTGTATGTTTAATTAAAACTAGATGATATGTTAAGCTCTTCTTTATTTAAATACAGTTTGTCACAATACCCACCTCAACAACAAAACATAAAACGAAAGGATCGTTGCTCTATTATGTTCATATTTTAAAAGTAATTATTTAACATCATGCAAAATTTTACTATTTTTAGCTCACCAGCCACATGAGCTTTTGTGATTGTTTTTTGTCCGTCGTCCGTCCGTTAGACACTTCACCGTTAACACTCTAGCACTCTCAATTTTGCTTTGATCTTCATCAAACTTGGTCAGTAGTTGTATCTCAATGAAATATAAGTCAAGTCCGAAGTTGGGTCATGTGGGGTCAAAAACTAGGTCAAAAGGTCAAATAATAGGAAAACCTTGTTAACACTCTAGAGGCCATATTTTGCTTCAATCTTCATAAAGTTAGGTCAAAATGTTTATCTTGATGACCTTAAGGTCAAGTTCGAAGTTGTGTCATGTGGGGTCAAAAACTAGGTCAAAAGGTCAAATAATAGGAAAACCTTGTTAACACTCTAGAGGCCATATTTTTGCTTCAATCTTCATAAAGTTAGGTCAAATTGTTTATCTTGATGACCTTAAGGTCAAGTTCGAAGTTGGGTCATGTGGGGTGAAAAACTAGGTCAAAAGGTCAAATAATAGGAAAACCTTGTTAACACTCTGGCGGTCACATATTTGCTTTGATCTTCACCAAACTTGGTCAGTAGTTGTATCTTAATGAAATCTAGGCCAAATACGAAGTTGGGTCATGTTGGGTCAAAAACTAGGTCAAAAGGTCAAATAATAGCAAAACATTGTTAACACTCTAGAGGTAACATTTCAAATAATAGCAAAACCTTTTTAACACTCTGGAGGCCTCAGTTTTGCTTTAACCTTCATCATGTAAAATCAATATGTTTATCTTGATGACCTTAAGGTCAAGTTCAAAGGCCACGTTTAGCAGGTGAGCGCCCCAGGATCTATAATCCTCTTGTTTAAAGATATTTCTTGTTCTATATACAGTCAGATCTCGATACAACGACACTGTTTGTTCCCGATCAAAATGTCTTTATAACGAATTTGTCGTTATACTGAATTTCACTAGTGACGGGAACTTTGATTGGGAGATTGTTTCATAAAATTCAATTATTGATTAACATATAATTTCTTATGTCATAAAATTGTCATAATCAGCAAAATCAGCAGTATGAAATTATCATAATTGCTTAAAATAATATTTAAAATAAAATACAATGTTTTGAGAGAGCTCCAAATAACGTGCGTCCGAATTTAAAGATGTCCGGATACTACTACAGTAAACTATAAAATATAACGCTCTGGAGAATAAATTGGTGATTCATTTTGTTACTAATTATACCCTATCGACTTCAAGAGTTGATGAATTAAATCATGTCGAGAAATCTCGATTGACATCGTTTATTTCGTGACCCGTACGATTTTATCCATCGTCCACCGTGCGCCGTCAAAAATTGGACTGTTAACACTCTAGAGGTCATAATTTTCACTTAATAATTTTTAAACTTGGTGACAATGTTTGTCTCTATAAAATCTAGGAAAAGTTCATAACTAGGTCATATGGGGTCAAAAACTAGGTCACCAGGTCACATCAAAGAAAAACCTTGTTAACACTCTAGAGGTCATATTTTTGATGCAATCAGAATGAAACATGGTTACAATATGTGTTTTTATGAAATCTAGGTCAAGTTCGCAACTGGGTCATCTGGGTTCAAAAACCAGGTCACAATTATGTCACATTGAAGAAAAACCTTGCTAAACTCTAGAGGTCACCTGCTTTACCTAATCAATTATATAACTTGGTCACAATGTTTGTCTGTATAAAATCTAGGTCAAGTTCGTAAATGGGTCATCTGTGGTCAAAAACTAGGTCGCAATGTCACTTCAAAGAAAAACCTTGTTTACACTCTAGAGGTCACATTTTTAGCTCACCTGTCACGAAGTGACAGAGTGAGCTTTTGTGATCACTCTTCGTCCATCGTCCGTCCGTCGTTCATCCACAATTTACTTGTGTTGACAATAGAGGTCAAAGTTTTAGCTTAATCATTATGAAACTTGGTCATATGATCATCTCAACAAAATCTAGGTCAAGTTCGATATTGGGTCATCCGGGGTCAAAAACTAGGTCAGAAGGTCAAATCATAGAAAAACGTTGTGTATAGTCACAATTTTGATCTAATCTTTATGAAACTTGGTCACAATGATCGTGTCAACAAAATCTAGGTCAAATTCTATATTGGGTCATCCAGGGGAAAAAACTAGGTCACAAGGTCAAATCATAGAAAAACGTTGTGTAGTCACTAGAGGTCACAATTTCAACCTTATCTGTATGAAACTTGGTCACAATGGTCATCTCAACAAAATCTAGGCTAAGTTTGATATTTGGTCATCGGGGGTCAAACACTAGGTCACAAGGCCTAATAATAGAAAAACTTTGTGTAGTCACTAGAGGTCACAGTTTTGGCCTGATCTTTACGAAACTTAGTCACAATGATCATCACAACAAAATCTAGGTCAAGTTTGATATTGGGTCATCCGGGGTCTAAACCTAGGTCACAAGGTCAAATCATAGAAAAACCTTGCGTAGTCACTAGAGGTCACAATTTTGACCTAATCTTTATAAAACTTTGTCGCAATGATCATCTCAACAAAATCTAGATCATGTCCGATATTGAGTCACTGGGGTCAAAAACTAGGTCGCAAGGTCAAATAATAGAAAAATAGTTTTGGCCTGATCTTTACGAAACTTGGTCACAATGATCATCCCAACAAAATCTAGGTCATGTTCGATATTGGTTTCTCTGGGGTCAAAAACTAGGTCATTAGGTCAAATCATATGAAAACATTGTGTAGTCATAGAGGTCACAATATTGGACTAATCTGTATGAAACTTAGTTACAATGATCATTTCACCAAAATCTGGGTCAAGTTCGACAGGTGAGCGACCTAGGGCCCTTTGGGCCCTCTTGTTTATGTGATATCAATGACGATTGGTCCCAATGTGTGGCTTTATGAAATCAAGTTCCAGTTCGCAACTTGGTCATCTGGGGTCAAAAACTAGGTAACCAGGTCACTGATTCTGCCTAAATAGCCAGTCATCAAGTGAGCGCTATAGGGCCAATGGCCCTCTTGTTTAGTTGACTTAATAAGTAGAAAATTTGGGACCAAAGAAGTCGTCCGATTTTATGGGGATTCCGGTTTTCAGGGAGTCCAGTTTTCAGGGAGTTTACTGTATTCTTGATTTTCATTTTAGGTCAAACAATATACAAATAACGTATTTACAATGTACATATCATGACAGAGACAGAAATGTAACTACTTATATACATGCATAGGACCTGCCCTACGTTCAAAGAAAGCTATCTGCAAACATATTAAAAAACAAAGGATTTTTAACGCTATTATAAATTCTTCTGTACGCTTCGTTGCAGCAAACAATTTGAAACTGTATAAATCCCCGTTTTTCCGTGCTCAGTTCGAAATTTGTACGGATGCACGAGTTTTACAATTCACATTCTTTTGTTTGCCTCTGTCCTCCATTTTGTTTAATTACACCAATACACGCACACCACCTATGGTAATGGTTAGCCAAACTTGGCGCATGTGTCAAAACATGTCTTTTTAAACATACCGTTCAACGAATAACAGGTACGTACCGACCTTGTGTTCAAGGAAAAATTACATGGCGTACATTTCGTACTTGGTACAGACATGTGATTTTTTTAACTGTATGTTTAAAAAACATGTTTTTCATGTAAGTGAAGTTTGGCTAACCATATCTGGAGTTGGTGTGCCTAAACTGTTTAATTTTAACAAAATGGCGGACAGAGGCAATCAAAATAATGTGAATAGTAAAACCTGTGCATCTGTACATATTTCGAACTGAGAACGGCAAAAAATGGGGATTTTTACTTATAATTGTTTCCTGCAAACGAAGCATACTATGAAGGATTGTAGCGATAAAACCCCGTGATTTTTAAACATGTTTACAGGTAGCTTTCCTTGATCGTAGGGCAGGTGGGAAACGTGTGTCACATAATTTTTCGTTAAACGCAGGGCAAGTGTCGGTCTGTGTGTTTGTTGGTCTGTCTGTTTCCAACAGTTTCCAAACAATAACTCAACAACACTCAACAAACACACAGTTACCAGAAACATTCATGATAGACAGGCTAAACTTATTACTGATGTTAACTTATAAACCTCATATTAATTATTGTTCATATCTTTCTGTGCATTTATTGGTTGTGAAATGGATTCTAAATGCTGTGAATTAAACATAACCCATTTTAAAATAACCTACATAACAAAGGAAACTAAATGAAATTTTACTTACTTTTTGTTCCAATGTTACTGAAATATGTCAATTTTTCACAAAATATTCTAGTTTCGTTTTCACCACTGACTTCTGTCCTCTATCTGCAAAAATACAAAGTCCAATTCAATGTGTTCTATATAATATTCTAACACGATCTGCGGATTAATCGTTTAAATATAGAGCGGACCTAACAATGTTTTATTACCCCCATAAAACATACCTATCAAATTGGCTGTTTCTATTTACGCCCAGTATCACGTGACATATTTATGAATGAATGAACGTAAACTTTATAGTAAATTTTCCTCGAGTCACGATGACAAGGCGAGTTGCACGAGAATCCAGTGTTACAGCTATGACGCATCTATTTTTAGAAACTCCAATATACTCTAGAAACCAAGTTTTATTAAAGCTTCTGATAATCAATTCATTTATATTTTTCATTTTATGAAATAGATACCATATACTCGTGTTATTAAAATTGTTTCAATGTTTAAAATGTGGTATTTCCTTCAGAACATTGCGAAGGTCGTTTTCATTAACGAGGGAGGTAATTGTACCAGCTAATAAGCCACTCAATTTCAGCGTGGAATTATGTTCAATGTCAAATGGGTGAAAATGGAATGCGCGCAGTTAAATAGTGCGGGATATTATCGTATTTAGAATCGAAATAAAAACTCTGTTCTTGTATATTGTCGGTGAATAAAACACGGGCAGGAGTTCGGATGCGGAAAATTAAATCACTCGTGCTACGCACTCGTGATTTAATTTTTCCGCATCCGAACTCCTGCCCGTGTTTTATTCACCGACAATAAACGCGAACAGAATTTATTTCTTAAATGATAGCAGCAAATGACCTTGGTAAAGGTGATAGTGGGGGTGACAATTGGCGATTTTTTGGGTGAGGTGACAACTCAAGTAGAACAAGCAATGTTATATACCAAAATGTTTGCCTATTTCTGTACTATATGGAACTGCCGGCATAAATTGTCAACGCGTGGTGCGGACATGGAAATCCAAGATGGCGTCCAAGATGGCCGCCATAATTTACACATTCACTTAAAAGTCTATGTTCTCATGCATTTTTTTTATTTATGTATGTAGTCACAAATATTTGCTTGGATATTATTCATTTGATAATGTACATCAAATGGACATACAAGACTGACCACGTTGAGGTCAAGGTCACGGTCATGTCAAGGTCAAATTACAAAAAATGGCTGAAAAAATTATGTTTCCTCACTTGTTTTCTTGTTTTAGCAGATGTTTTATATTCAAGTTGGTATTAAAAGTGATAAAAGTGTTGGTAAGCACATATTCTCTTATTATTAGTTCAATTTTCAGTTCAAAATATTGAAACTTTGTCAAAACTGACATTATTATGCATGTACATGTTGGCCGAGATGGCATTCTTAGATTGCTGATTCCCTATTTAAAATTTTAGTATTCAACTATTGACAGTATTATTTCTGATGGTATGATTAAATGTTTGTCTAAACATCATTAACTTTGTATTGTACTCCAAATGGACTTGAAAAATGACCACTCAAGGTCAAGGTCATTTCAAGGTCAAACTACCAAAAATACCTGAAAATTTGATATTTCGTCGCAAATTGTTAAATTTGATCTTTCATTGCATTTTTTCTTATTACCCGGTATGAAATTTGGTGAACGTTATATTTTGTTGTAGAGCATTGATGTTATCAGAGTTCTTTCATTAAAAATAATAATTTATACTGGAAGTAGAAAAATCATTGAACATTATTTGACAAAAAATTATTTATTGGAAGTTAATTTCTACCTAATGTACAATATGGCAGCCATAAATTGGTTTTCCGTTACAACTGAACTCCTATATGTGGCATCCCAGACCATATGGGGTACATAACACTGTCAAGTACAACCACCCCGTGCCATAATGGGTACTCACTACTACTTGTTAAAGTCATACTAAGTCCTAAGGGTACTATATACAGTACAGTCAAACCAAATCATCACCATCACATACCAGGCCGGAATGGGTTCTAACCACCAACAAGTACATTCTGTAGCCAATGGAGTACATGTCATGTTCTTACAACTGCACATAACAACCATTCCTATCTGGGTCTCAATGCCACTAGCTATACCTGAGGCCCAATGTGGTACTTACAACCACAGAGTAGAGCCAACCAAGGCCATATTGGTTAATCACCACCATATCAGTCTCGATATGGTACTCACAATCACTGAGCACAGCTGTAAAGGTCCTATGGGTTACTCATTAGTTCAAATCACAGCCGTATAAGGCCCAATGGGGTACTCATCCAAAATAATTACAACTTTCCATGCCCAATAGGGGTGCTCATAACCAATGAATTACAGCCATACCAGGTCCTATGGGCTACACCCAAGTCACAACAAAGGGTTTATCAGCTAAATCTGCCCGAGCCTTCCTTGCATGATTATGAATACTATAGTGCACAAACAATCCAAAGCCGCACATAAATGGTTTCTTATTAATATTCATGTAATTGTCTACGATGTTTATGAGCATAATATCTAGGTAAAGTATGAATATCAGCCAAAACACCAAATTATGAATACTATAGCGCTCAGACAATCCAAAGCCACACAGAAGAGGCGGCAGTGCCTGGCTGCAAATGTCTATTTTGCCCATCATTTTTGATGAGGGTATATTGCTTTGCACATGCCAGTTTCTATCAGTTTCCATTCAATAACTCAACAACATTCAACAAACCTGATAAATATTCATGTATCATGACATAGACAGACATTGTTAACTTATAAACCTCATCTTTATAATAGTACCTGTATCAATTATTTGTGCATATCTTTCTGTTCATTCTTCATTTTTTGTTTGTGACATTGATTCTATACGCTGTGAATTAACATTCTGAACCAACACACAATCTTAAAAAATAACCCTTTTCAAAGGACTCACATAACAAGAAGACTATAAATGAAGTTTTACTTACTTTTTGCTCCAATATTGTAACTGAAATATATCAAACAAGTTTTCACAAAATATTCTTGTTTCGTTTTCACCACCGACTTCTGTCCTCTATCGGTAAAAAAATACCAAGTCCAATTCAATGTGTTCTATATAACACTAATAGCAGCAAATGACCTTGGTAAATGTAAACTGAAAAAACACTACCTCTGTCTATAATTTACTTTAGTTACTGCACTTATGAATTATTTACTCAAGTACCCATAAATATGTTGAAAGATGAGCTGTATGATCAGGTTTATATTTAAATCTTAACAATATTTGCATTGTTCAGGTGTAAAATAATCAATATAATGATATTATCAAAACGGAAGATTTTAAATACGTTTCAAATTGCGAAGGTTATTTTATCTGCTTATACTTAAGTCAACATGTATACAATTTAAAGCCACGTCCTTGGTCCTGGTATAGTGTTTGTCGTGTGAGGATCTGTTTATGGTCGGGGCACGTCATAGCACTCCATGTAAATGGCCCTTTTATAATGAGCTTAAATAAGTTTATCTGCGCTTTTTCTGCTTAACTATGGCTGGATTTCAATGAAACTTCACATGAATGGTGGTACCAATTAAGCCTAGTTGTGTATACATGTATTGACCGGAGTTTTTGTCAGAGATTATTGTTGGAGTTATGGCCCTTCTTTAATGATCAAAGGCATGTTTTTCCACACTTATTTTCTTTAGGCATCTGTCGGATTTCAATGAAACTTCACACGACTACTTGATACATTAACCTAGTGGTGTTTAGTGTAAGAAATTTTAGGTCGGAACAGATGAATATTCCCGGAGTTACCATTTTTTTGTCGAAAACCCTCTTAGTTTTTCTCAGGGGACCCAACAAGCTAATTTTTCTCAGGAAGGGGTCTAACCAGAAAGCTTCTTTTGAGGGTTGTTCTGATCAAACTCACCCAAAAATATAAGATATTAACACATTTTTGTCAAAATTTCAGGCGGGGGGGGGGGGGGTTCTGGTCCTTACCCTGATCCGCACATATGTCATTGTTTGAGGCCTATAATAGGCTATATCTCATACTTGGTATTATCTGAATATATATTTCCAGGTATGGAGACTATTTCTGTATCACTTAAACATGGAAAGGAAAATAATGAACTCAGTGGCACATTGTGTAGTTCTAAAGTTTGTGGTGACCGGTGAGAATTTATTTTATACTGCGTACATTCAACATAATACCTCTGTCCATTGAAGTACATCCTCATACATCAGTACTTAGTCAAGTTCCCTGACCAGGTCAAGTTCCCAGACCAAGTCAAGTTCCCAGACCAAGTCAAGTTCCCAGACCAAGACAAGTTCCCAGACCAAGTCAAGTTCCCAGATCAAGACAAGTTCCCAGACCAAGTCAAGTTCCCAGATCATGTCAAGTTCCCAGACCAAGTCAAGTTATCAGACCAAGTCAAGTTCCCAGACCAAGTCAAGTTCCCAGACCAAGACAAGTTCCCAGACCAAGTCCAGTTCCCAGACGACCAAGTCAAGTTCCCAGACGACCAAGTCAAGTTCCCAGACCAAGTCAAGTTCCCAGACCAAGTCAAGTTGTTCCCAGACTCAATAGTCAGCCCTAATTTTTATGGAACTTGGTCACAATGATCATCTCAACAAAATCTAGGTCAATTTCGATATTGGGTCATCTGGGGTCAAAATCTAGGTCACAAGGTCAAATAATTGGAGACCTTGTGTAGTAATTGGAGGTTACCATTTTAGCCTAATCTTAATGAAACTTGGTAACAATGATCATTTTAACGAAATCTAGGTCACATGCGATATTTAATCATCTGGGGCTAAGAACTAGGTCACTAGGTCAAATCACAGGGCTTGCAAGCACTACTATGACAGGTGAGCGACCTAGGGCCCTTTGTATCCTCTTGTTTTATTCATATATGTTTTGTTTGGGCTTTTCCTCAGTAACCATTGGTTGGATTTCTATGAAGGTTTGCATTACTTATCATTGCGAAGTCTAGTTGTACATATTGTCAGAGCACATTTGAGTGGCTGTGTCGAGCAGTATCTGGGGGTATTCATCACATTCAGTGATATGTGACCGGAGGTTGGGCGGAGGCGTCGACTGTCGCGCTATTTGTGGGGAAACTCGCTTAGTGTGTCTTAGTCGATCACCACCCGTAACCTTGTTGTTGTTGTATTCCAAACCTCCAGTCGTGCAGTGTTCTCAAATGTTAACTTAAAGCTAAAGTTGTGATGTTGGCTATAGTACATCAGTAATGGTAGATGTACTATGTTGTATTAGCATCTCCAATGTGTACCAAGTAGTTCTCCAATGAGTATGAAATAGTTCTCCAATGTTGATTCTTTCAACAATATTATAACCATGTTATAATGTTACAACGACAAGTCCCATTTAAGTTTTCTTCATTTATTTCTTTACATGTATTCAACAGTTCCAATGATAACAACTTCTATTATATATATCTTTTGTAACCAGATAAATTAAGTATTAGTAACCAGATGACTATAAGCTAACACCAAATAATTTAAACGTAGATGTTAACTGTTCAATTCATAATTTAAGACTAATTCAATAATCATTATTTTAAAATTACATTAAATTATTTCAACATACCTGATTGGTCAAGTGTTCTTAACCAATCAAAAGTCTCTATTTATTATATAAAATATTAACATATTAAGTTTTGATAAAGATCATTAAGTGACAATTCTAAAGACTATAAACAATATATTTGACCATTGGCAGTTTCTAGAAACAATACTTGGTCTGCTCTTAGATTCTTATCAATAGACATTATGTTGCCATGTGTAAATTATGGATCATAATTATTTAAAACCACAGATCTTATCTAATAAGAGTCTGACTTTTAGCTTGAGGCTATAAAGTGCATTTTGGTGAAGTTATTAATTAAAGTCAAGATTATTAATTTATTTATTAAAATATAAATTAATCTATATGATTTTTATAAAATATAGCATTGAAGTTTGAAAGCTAAAAGCCGGTTCTAAACCTTGTTACATGTCACCCTTCCTTCTAAAAAGATTGTCCTCAATCTGATAGTAACAACAATTTATCAAAATGAAATTAACGTATCATCTGTAAAAATACCTATCATCTCTTATACATAATTCTAGTAAGACAGAACTGCATACACAATTATAACAATAATAATAATAACAACAATACCTGAAATAAACATATCAATTAGACATAATGTAACTTAATATTTCAATTCAATTATTAAAATATTTTCTTTTGCATGGTGTTGACTTCTCAAATGCATATTTCTAAAACTAATGACCCATTTTGGTCAAAATTTTCTTATTTAAATACATTCTCAGCCACGCACATCGAATATATTGTGCTTATTCCATAAATGTTAGAGTTAAATAAACATAGTGTCCCAGCAAGGCTGAAACCGGAAAGTTTTGAAGTTTTCCAAATTTCAACAGTTCATTGTAACCATGTCCTAACATTCTGGATTTTCCCAGTTTGTGATGCTACCAATATATTCAAAGTGGCAATGTAAAATCTAATTAACTTTTCTTTATCAAAGAACTGAGTAATCAACTCATAACCATTGGCAACTGGTCAAAAGCCAATTAAACAATTCATTTGAAAGTTCAATTGAATCTGAATAGCCAGCTCACAACTATTTGCCACTAGCCGTGACCCAACTAAACAAACCACTTGAAATAACTTCATAAAAAATTATATGCATGATTATGATAAGTCAACCACATTTCACTTGCAATAATACCAACAGTATTATCAAGGCATTTCTTCACATACAAAAATCATTAAAATAGCCAAATTTCTTTTCTGGATCCATTATTTATATGCCTTATGTTTGAAGAATTTGCCCTGAGGCATATGGCTTTATGTGAAAATAAAAATGTACTATCTAAATTGAAATTCACCTGCAATAATTATACATTAAGAAAAATGTAAAAGCAGTAAATAAATAGTCAAACAATTATGACTTATGTTTATGAAAAACTGCATACTTAAATGAATGACTAAAATGTGAAAATCCAATGATCAGATAATGTACTTCATTAAAATTCACCTGTATTTAACATACATTAATTACAAATGTACATACAGTCATGCCTATGCCTGGCATTAACAATCTATCTGATTGCATTCTGATATAAACAAAAATTATAGACATATTTAATAACAATAAACATAATATGATTCTTGCCCAATTCTAATATCTTTGCTTTCTGCACAACTCAGGCTTAACTGTGCAATATCTATTAATTTCATAATTTCTATTACTGTTGCCTTTTGCAACTTTTCTCTGCCTTTTTCAACTTCTCGGACTAACTGCATGATCAAATCGAGTATTATGCAACCTTGGGGATCACCAGTATCATTACTTATTTTTGTTCAATATACACTCTTTGTATACACCCTTTGTGCAACTTTTCGGACTAACTGACCAAATCTAGTATTATGCAACCTTGGGGGCCAGCAGTATCATTACCATATTTTGTTTCATCTCACAAATCATTCAACATGATTGTACCCGGATTCTCCACCATAAACAGCTGTGACCGGAGGTTGGGCGGAGGCGTCGACTGTCGCGCTATTTGTGGGGAAACTCGCTTAGTGTGTCTTAGTCGATCACCACCCGTAACCTTGTTGTTGTTGTATTCCAAACCTCCAGTCGTGCAGTGTTCTCAAATGTTAACTTAAAGCTAAAGTTGTGATGTTGGCTATAGTACATCAGTAATGGTAGATGTACTATGTTGTATTAGCATCTCCAATGTGTACCAAGTAGTTCTCCAATGAGTATGAAATAGTTCTCCAATGTTGATTCTTTCAACAATATTATAACCATGTTATAATGTTACAACGACAAGTCCCATTTAAGTTTTCTTCATTTATTTCTTTACATGTATTCAACAGTTCCAATGATAACAACTTCTATTATATATATCTCAGCCGTATCATTATATCTATATATATATATTTTTCTTTCAACAAATCATCCATGATGATTGTACCCGTTTTGCAACTTTGCTGACAACTTTAAAAACCCAGATGAATTAAGTATTAGTAACCAGATGACTATAAGCTAACACCAAATAATTTAAACGTAGATGTTAACTGTTCAATTCATAATTTAAGACTAATTCAATAATCATTATTTTAAAATTACATTAAATTATTTCAACATACCTGATTGGTCAAGTGTTCTTAATCAATCAAAAGTCTCTATTTATTATATAAAATATTAACATATTAAGTTTTGATAAAGATCATTAAGTGACAATTCTAAAGACTATAAACAATATATTTGACCATTGGCAGTTTCTAGAAACAATACTTGGTCTGCTCTTAGATTCTTATCAATAGACATTATGTTGCCATGTGTAAATTATGGATCATAATTATTTAAAACCACAGATCTTATCTAATAAGAGTCTGACTTTTAGCTTGAGGCTATAAAGTGCATTTTGGTGAAGTTATTAATTAAAGTCAAGATTATTAATTTATTTATTAAAATATAAATTAATCTATATGATTTTTATAAAATATAGCATTGAAGTTTGAAAGCTAAAAGCCGGTTCTAAACCTTGTTACAGATATTTCTTTTTAATTTTGTCTTCCATAGCTTGTCAACATGAGGTTCTTCATTTTACATGAATTATGAAAGATACTGATAGTTCTGTGTTTTCACTCGTAGGAGTCACTGTGACTGTACATATATAATGAACACAGTTCTACTGCACAGAAGAATGAACAACACAAAGATACGAGCTGGGATTACAAACAACATTCTATACAGAAGAAAACTAATGCATTCTGCGAGATGTAGCACAATAAGGCATGTAACTGTGAGTGTTACAGAGATAGAATTTGTTGTATAGATTAGGAACATAATGCATTCGGCGACATACAATTTGTTTGATATGCTGGGAATAAGGAAAAGATGTGAATTATTCTGTAATGACAATGTCTTTCTTTGTTTATACTCATTTATTTAAGGTTGATTGTGAAACAAGTTTTTCAAACTTATATTAATCACTCTCGACACCTCATTCCTGATGTTATCCATCACCATGAGAGTATGAGAGAAGAGAAACCAGCTTCCCTATTATGCTGATTTTCCAGCTAGGGAATTTCTGGTTCCATTTTAAGCTCATCTTTTCGAACAAAAAAGTCAAGCTATTGTCGTGACGGGATCATCTGAGTGGGTGAGATGGTTGTTCATTATCACAAGGGGAGTCCATACAGACAAGGCTGGTAACCCTGTGACATATATTTATGAGTTATCTTCCCTTGTTACTCTCAGAACTTCACTCACAGATGAGCAAGGATACTATCAAGTACGTGGAAGTCGAGCGTCCAGCACTCATAGGCGGTGCTCTTGTTATTTCATATTTTGGTATGACGCGGCCTTGGAACAAACCCGGGACCTCCAGCACTTGAAGCAGAAGCTCTACCACTAGGTTATCAAGGAGGACAACGTCTCACTTGACAGTGGTTTTTCATGCCCAGGATCATGAAAACCACTTATGTCAAACTGAGTTTCTAAGACAAATCACCCATGCTCTGAAGATTTTTGGGGGGTGGGGGCATACTCTTCCGCCCCCTTTATATCCGCCCGCCCTTGAACCGGTTTTAGTGACAATATCATGAAATTATGATACTATAGCATTAGAAAGACAAGATTCTTATGAACAGTTTCTGAAAATTTGAGCAAAATATAAAATCTATTCTCAAGTTACAGACCTTTAAGACTAACCACCCTTGTCTCCTTTTTGAGTGACGTCGTAAACGTCCTTCAAACGTTATTTGATGTAACATTTACAAGGATTTCATAAATCCAGTATTTGAGAAATTCATGACGTAAACTTTTCAAAATTGTATCGCATTTTAGAATTAAATTCCTTTTTAGCACATCTGTCACAAAGTGACAGAGTGAGCTTTTATGATCACACTTCGTCTGTCGTCCGTCCATTGTGCGTCTGCCCACAATTTGCTTGTGTGGTCACTAGAGGTCACAGTTTGGCTAAATCATTATGAAACTTGGTCACAATGATCATCTCAACAAAACACTGGGCCGAGTTTGTTATCATTATTATTTTTTTTATAATTGTTATTTTATACAAGATTAACTGTTTTTATATATACAGTAAAACCTCGTTATCTCGAGGACCCATCGGGACAAGCCAAATGCTCGAGTTAAGCCAGGTGCTCGAAATATCCGAAGTCTATGATGAATTGTTGTTATGACTAAGTGTAACTGTGTTTATAATGAAAACACGTATGATACATGTATTTGGTTGTAACTACGAATACTGTCATTGTTTATCAAGTCTATACGCAATTTGAATCGTGTGGACATTTGCCGAATTGAACAAATTGCATATGAAAGTCGTAATGAATCTTTTTACATTAAATATCAAACTCTGTTTAACGGTAAAATTGTAATAAAAGTTCGCATCGGCAAAAAGATAACATTACCCAAAGCGCACGATAGATCCTACATGTTTGAACAAACACCCACGCACAAAAATCGCACGTGATAAAATAAAACCCGGATGCAAAGTCGATCCAGTTTCCAGCACAGGGATACGGCTTATTGAGTAAAAAACATGCACTATATTATCTATGATAATTTATTTAGGACATGATGTTTAGCTGAATGAGTTATATCCCTGTGGTTTCCAATTGAAACGCGCGCGACAATTTGGAGACATCAAACGCGGCGGTCTTTCGACTGACTTCAAACGCGCCGCACATCAAAGAAATTGCCGGTACAGTTGGGAGTAGTGTTTAGTCAGAGTTCCATACCGCGGTATGAATTCGCCAATCGGCGCATAGTGTAGATTCAAAATGACATTTAATTTTCTTCTGTACAAACTCGGCGAATTTTGTATTCTTCAGGGTTGTTTGATAAGAATTGGATTTAATCGCGGACTTGATCTACTTCACTTATTCAGTATCAGACACGTGAAATTGTACTGTACGTAAGCTTACATTCGCTAAGGTTTTCATGAAATACGGGAAATGAAAAGTTTTTGAAATGATTTTACTTGCAGTTTTATAACGAACGGAGCCTAAATATTTAAGATTCTACATGGGCGTCGGTTTATCTTACGATAATTTAATAGTATGTGCGAGTCAGTACGTTCGAAGCAACGATGTTGCAAATAATAATTCTAGTTCTCGTATAAGTTAATGTTTCCAATTGAACTTGTTCTGAAACGTATGCGTAGTTTAAATCACGCTCATTAATTAAATATCTTCTACTTCGTGTTTAATGTAACGGATCGAAAATACGGACATCAATTTAAGTGTTAGGGATTACGCTATTGTCATAAACTGTAATTATCACGATGTGTGAAAAATACGGACCGTAACAAAATTTAGTATGACATTTTTCGGAGATGTGAAATTTCGCTCGGATGATTGCCTCGAGATAAGGTAATTAATTATCGTTGAAAATTGTTGATTGGACCGACACCTGCGCTCGAATTAGACCGGATGCTCGTAATAACTTTACTCGAGTTAGAGGGATAAATTAATGTACAATATAAAGCAAATTCGTCGGGACTTTGAAATTTGCTCGAATTAGGCCGGTTGCTCGAATAATCGCTGCTCGTATTACCGAGGTTTTACTGTACTATATATATCATGTTACAGATGCTTGGATTGTGACAGGTGGAACACATGCAGGTGTGATGAAACATGTCGGCGAGCCTGTGAAGGATTTTGGGATAGCGTCAACTTCTAAAAATCCTGTAAAAACCATTGGAATAGCACCATGGGGCTGTATACAGAATAAGGACTCCTTAGTGATGGGTCAGTATGTATTCAGTTTGTAACAAAAGCTGACATACAATAAAAGATCATCTTAAAATGAATAGTCGGGAGTCCATACGGAGAAAATATGACGGGCCATGGCATCGGAGAGTAGAATGTGGCATCCATGCTAAATGTTATCTTTTATATGTGTGTAATCTGAAACGGCCAGATGCCATCCGTGATTTTGCCTCGTTTTCTCAAAATTAGGTCTAAGGTCAAATGAGTGCATTTTTTATATATCTCACTAAAAATATCATTATATCTCTGTCAGTTTTCGGTCAAAATTTATACAAATGGTATCAAAATGAAGCTAATGCACTGGGCTATCAATAAAAATAACTTTTTACAAATTTATGCATTTGTATACTCATGAATATTGATAAGAACACCTACAATTAGCAATATTTTTTATAAAAATTTGACGTGTATGAACAATATATTTGTTATAATGTAGTCATTTTTGCTATTTGAAAGCTTAAAAGATTCTAATTTAATGGTGAGATACTACTCTATTGATATGTTAACTGGTCACTTACCTTCTCAATGATTTAAGGGCACACGTGTGCTTAGAGTGGGTGGGGGTAAAATGACACATGAACTTAAACTAACACAATTAGCGTCTAAAGTATTATAAATAAGTAATATAATTATGTTTGCATTGATTTATTGAATGGGTTTACAAGTAACAACTATTATATTGGTTTTGGAATTGACCAATTCATTTAAAATATGTCAACATTTGTTTAAGGAGGAATGAGCTACCTACACATAGGCTACACGTGCACTTCAAATAGTAATTTCGAGTTTAGTGTGATAAATAGGAACAAACATAAAATTAGGTTCAAATTATGCTATATGAATATAAAAAGATGATGATAATCATAATGATATTGCAAATTGTTCATTATACACTTTTACTTGTTCCTTTGAAAGAGCTCAAAATGGGTGGGGAATGGTTCATTTTAAAGCATGACTACTGTTACATAATATTATATTTCCATACAAAATCAGATTTATATTTTCATTCATGTCTTGTTTAAATTAGAATGAATATACAGTTAACACATGCTTTTCATGTAATAACATCTACAGAGTACCGAGAAACGACAGGTATCAATGCCCGTTCGTGGGAGCTTTGATAATTAAACACAAGGTGCATATACCACCTTAAGTGCTAAAGACAATAACGTTCTTGACGATTTTAAACTACGAATTTATATAGAAAACGCCACAAATCATTCATGAAATAACATGCTCCACTCAACCAAGGTGTGAATTGGTGCCTATGAGGGCGATGTCTGTACACGTTTGATAGTTCTGGGCGCCCAAGATAGGTGTTGGCTGCACACGCATCAAGAGAGAAATAGTCTCCCCAGAGAAACTCGAACGCAAGATTCCTAGGTAGCCCAATGACCAGCGAAGTTAAAATGTCAAAGGGTGGCTGAACAGCTGAACTGCTGAAAGCAGCCCTTGAATATTAGTAACTTAACTTCTTTTTTAATGTTTTAGCGGAAGCATTTCAAGCCTTGTTTTATAGAGCTATAACAAACAGGGGTCACCAACAAGCTTGTACAACTGTCTGTCTCATCTGAATGTACGTCTCTTCTAATATCCAACAGAAGGTCATATCTTTTCCAGCAGAAAAATGGTTTCACATCCCGCCAAAGAGAGGAACCCCACAATGATACGGTGGTCGTTTGGAGACATGTTCTGAAAATTATATGTACATCGGGAGTAAATCATCGAGGCAGTGGGACAGGCGTATAACTTCAGGACCACATCGGGAGTCATCCGATGTCTACCGATACCCCACCTCAATTCCTCACGATGACCCAAAATGTCTCATGACTTACCCGAAGTTTCCCTTCAGAACTACAATCCCGAGACCGCAAGTGTGTCCCCAAAATATCACTGCCTAGCGTATAAGTATCCATGGTTACTGGTATTCCCGAGTCTTTGGTGTGCTTCTGGGATGCCTTCCCGGGATATTCCCTAGATTACAGCGCGAATGCATCGGGTAAAAATATGCATGCATTGAATTTTCCTGAAGTATGTTCATGTACTCGCGTTATTACAAGATGTCTCAAGAGTCCCCAAAATGTTCACGGAAGCTTACCCGAGACACCGGATACCTTCCCTGAGATACATGGGATCCTAGACGCCTTCTAAGCTCTTAAATCCATCGGGAGTACATCCCCGAGGAAGAAGAATGGACGCATAAAGTCTGGAGCACATTGATAGTTTTTGCAATGCATCCCGATACTACTTGATTATCATGATTCCTCCTGATGTCACAACTTGTCTGATGACCTCCCAGATACTTCCCTTAGACCACGAGCAACCTATTTACGATGCCTCCCGAATCTCCATCGAGAGTTCATCCCCTAGACAAAGACATACGCAATGGGACATGAATAAGCTTCAAGAGTCTCAATTGATACCTCGTGGCATTAAGAGACCAAGAACAAGACTGAAAACCGCAATGCAAAGAACAGTAGAGGCCGAACCTGAGCAAAAAAGGAATCAATGAAGAGAACTGAATGAGGAGTAAGTAATGCATCCTTCGCTTGAAGCACCCAAAGCATGAAAATGACCCTCGCATCTTTTGATGACAGTTGGCATACTTCGCATCGATTCGTTGTCTTCTGTACATTGTGGTAGCTTTCTCTTACATCAAGCTCGTTCTTTCTTAGCAACGTCTCTGACCTTGTTGGCAAACTAAAGGAAAGTAACTCAGCGAGTATCGACTTTGGTTTTACTCATTAGCAAGATGTAATCGTTTGATTGTGGCATGTGCATACTAGTATCAGGACCAGATATAATTCGACGCATCGGTCGACTTTTTCTACCTCGTTTGTTTCCAAGTTGTGTAGTCTTTGTTGATGAGCTTATGATTTGTAAAGTCACAATATAATCGTTCAAAAAGGTAATTACTCCTATGTGCATTCAATACCGTCCTAATCATCATTACTTACTACACATTGCTACTGAATAAAATATCAACAAAGTGTATTAACTAAGGCTTTATAAACATTATGAAAGTACGGACAAGTCAGGGTACGAAAGAAATGAACTGCAATTGGCTAAGAACAACGTTTTCTTGTTTTCCAATACGACTCTATACATGCAACTAAAAGAACATACGTTTACCCGGTAGTTTGTTAACAAATACCAACTTATTAATTAAGAGGTTAATATACAGTATAACTTTGATGCCTCGAACAGTATTTGCGTCGAACACCCTAGATGCCTCGAACTGGTTCTTCGGTCCCTGCAAAATCCCTTCTTTAATCATATATAGTATGCTAGCATGTTTATATCCGTTCCCACTCGTCTTAAACATGTCTTTATTGTGTGTATGTAGCATTTTTTGGCATTTTTGAATGAGTAATTACATGATAAAAGAGTTATATAAATATGGTAAAAATGAAATAATTAGGAGTCATTTATACAATGTCTCCATTGACGAGTGATTGGCAATGGCTATCGGACGCCTGCTATCAGCCAGATGACTGGCGAAAAATTAAATAATTATATTCATTATATAATCTATTTACTATTGTAAAATTCTATTCACCGTACAATAAAGGTTCGGTATTTTTAAATCGGCAAAAACCTTCTCAAAGTTGAGTGTGTCTAACATGTCTATTAATCAAGAAATCTGAAAACTGTAAATGTTTTTGTTAATTACATGACAACTGTACTTGTGATGTGCCATGTGTTAGTCTCGAATAGAAGAGAATTCAATGCAAGAGCATCAAATTACACATAATTGGTATATTTTAAAAATCTTTGCGATATAATTAAGGCAATAAATCATACGCTGTAATTTCAAGATCGTATATCCTATTACAGTGAAATATCAGTATTGACAGACACTGTTAACAAAATCTTAAAGAGTAGTGTAGGGACCGTCATTAAAAAATATTGACTTGAAAATTATTTAGATCATACATGTCTTATTTAAAAGAATTCCTAACAACCTTTTAAAACAATGTATTAACAACAGTCTCTTAGCTATATGTATGTAAATAATCAATACAAATTAATAATATGTGTGTATATAGGTGCATTTTTAATATGTACTATTGCTGTGAATTTTTATTAGTCTAATATAAGTCTGTACTAGAATGGTCACATAATAATGTTTCTGTGATATATAATGTGACTGAAATAAAGAACAAATGAAATATAGTAAAACAATAGATGACTCGAACACTATCTAGGTCGAACACAAGTTTTCGCACCTTTCGTTGACTCTTGAAATACATTGCTCGAATGCAGGTAGTCGGCGACATGTGCATTAAGGTTACAAGTTGTTATAATTACTGTAATTAACAATTGTTTGTGTATGACTGCATTTGTATAACCAGTTTTTAAAAGACTTAACTTTATATAAATCTATATTGTAATTTAACTTATTTTCGTTAATGAAATTCAGAAGCAACAACATATCAGAATAACATTATCCTTTTTTAAATTAAAGTACTCGTACTTGTATATAATATCAAAAGTTTTTGTTTCATTTCCATGTATTTATAGGTAGTCGAACTTGACCTCGGTCATAAGAATATTCCGTGCGCTCCTTAACATAAATACACTATACATGTATAACAAGAAACCTTAGTAAGATTTGTCAATTATCATATAAATATTTCCGAGTATTCTTTGGATTTTTGAACATTCAAAGAGTTTGCCGAAGATAATAAATCAGACTCCATGTCAATGTTGTCAAACTATTATATTTTGTTATTATAATGAATACTGTTACAAAAATGATACACATGCAATAGTTATGTAAATCAATTATGCAATACACACACACACGATTTGTACAGTTTAACATACTGGCATCAGATCGAACTTATACACATACACATACTTGAGTACCATAGATGCCTCGAATAGGTAGATGACTCGAACTATTTTCCCGGTCCAAAGGTAGTTCGAGGCATCGAAGTTCTACTGTACCAGGCGACATTTTACGTCGACGACACTACATGTTTTCTTTGATTGGAATTGGTATAATTTGTATAACGCAGATAATTTGACATGATCCTGACCTTTATACATGAATATATTACAAGGTACTTGCGTTGAATATATAAATTTCCACGAGCAAATCGTGCATTATCGGTTCTTTAGATTTGTGTTGGTATTACACATCGAGCGTCTTTGTGATATTCCCCGCTTATGAAAGCATACAGCCGGGATTATTAATATAGACAATATATCAGCTGTTAAATTATGCTAATTGAAGGTCGAGAGTCGTATCAAATTCTCTGGATTATAATAACGGTAGAAACTAGTGGTTTGCCGATGATTATAAGAATAAATAATACAGTTCTAAACGTCATGTACAAACATATATTGTGTAATGAGACATATGTATTGCATTTTGTATAATTATTAGAAGACACTGCTTGTTTATCACTCAGATACAGATCCTTATTTGTACGCTTTTTGTCATACATGTGCAATAGATTATCAATATTCATAAATATGCAAATGAGTTAATTAGCATAATATTTGAGTAAGTCAAAATCAAATTCCACAAATAAATCATATTTGGATATAAGGAACATGTTTAATGGGTGTTTAATGTTGATTCTGACTGTATTGAGATTTTTACGTTCTGGTTTCAATTTACCCCCACCCACCTTTGGCGGTTATTCTCGGTGGAATTAAATTATATTTATCCAAAAATATACATTTAAGGAAAGCTCTATGTCCTCTCATGATTTTGGTACAATTTGGATCTTTAAATAATAGAAATAAGGAAGATATGGCATACATTTGTCAACTATACTAGTCTAGTAGATTTTTAACAAAAATTTACCAATTTTTGACTTCCTCATTAATATTTATGAGTATGGAAATGTGATAATTTGCATAAAATCATTGCAAATGAAGGACCAATTCATTAGCATCATTTTGATACCATTTTGACCATTATACCTGTAGAATTGACCAAGATAGGGTGCACTTTTAAGTTGATGCATGATATATGCACTTAATTGACATTTTACCTCTTTTATGACCTTCACAGAGGGTTTTGCGCGTGGCATCCACCCAAACCATAGACAACTGGTATTGGGCAATTCAAATATGGTATTGAAACACTTCTACTAAAAAATGCCATGGACCATGAAAAATAAGTGACTTTTCTGCTGATGGACTCCCAACTAGAAGATATTACAGTTCTAAATTCCATCAGTTAGTGTGTGGGTCAGTCTGCCCATTTAAAACATTTGTGTCACTCATAGATAGTACTTGAGCTACAGTCGTCAAACTTCATAGGAATATTAGTGAATATGTATAGTGGTGTGGCTAGGTACATTTGTATTGTTATTCAGTCTCCTACAATATAAGGTGGCACCTTGGGGGGGGGGAAGGGCTGTATTTCAAGTTAGAGCCCGGTTCTAAATGTGACCACTTTTACAAACACATGCTTAGTGTAAGAATGACAACTTATAATTTAGTTTCTCTTTGCTGAGAAAATATTAAGATACATGGCAGTTTAGCCAGAAAAAATGGACTGAAAATGTTGAAATATATTATTCCAGAATAATAATTAAGGATCCTTATGCAGGCATCTTAAAATGGTCAAATATTGTATCTAATATTATTTTATCTTTTCTGCACAATGTAGGATACCGGACTATGACCAGTAAACTACAGAATCAACAAGAAAATGAAACCAAAGGAGAGATTTCTCGATCCTATTCATTCAGATTTCATCTTTGTCGACAATGCTACTCAACATAAATGTGGTACTGAAAATCCATTCAGAGCTCTACTAGAAAATGAGGTGTCCACGATCCAAACTGACACAGGAGAAAGTATAAAAAATGTTTACTTTTTGTATACATCTATATTTCTCCTTGCTAATTAAAGAATATTGGAGTCTACAAATTCTCAAACATGATACTGTAAGATCAGACATTTTTCGCGATGGAATAACTTGTTCTATATTCTCGAAAAATTTAAATCTTTGTGAATTTAAAAGACGGTAAAACAACAGGAAATAATTCTTTCTAACTTACAAAAATCCCAAACTACCACATATTAGCAAAGTTTTTACCTCACGAAAATTCTGAATTTACAGTTGTATGGTTTTGTTATATACATTTGTATAACTTTATTTTAAAGGGAGACAACTCATTTACTTTTAAATTTCTATTTTTTTTCAATCATCTGCAATACATATACAATGTATCTTTTAACTTTGTCTTTTTATAATGTGATCTTTTATGATCACTCTTCATCTGTCGTTGTGTGCATGCATCATGTATGACTCATTTATATTGTTCTTTTTTGTTTGAATTAAACATGTTTGAAATAATGCTGTCCTTTTTGTTGGTTAAAGGGAGACTACTCAATTTATGTTCAAATTACTATTTATCATTTACATCAGCTGCAATATTTATATCACTTATAATGCGATATCTTTTTAATGTGTTATGTTATTGTGCCCTGTTATTTACTGATGCAGAGGCATACAAGTGATTGTCCGTCTGTCTGTTTGTTTGTTCGTCCATTCGTTCCATTGAAAATGTTAACCAAAACTTTCAAGTTGTTGAAACTCAAATAGTTTTGAAGTCCATCAAGGCATTGCTTTCAAACTTGACATACTTGTTGACCATCATAAACACATCACATTGTCAAGTCATGTAACACTATCCAGTATTTCAACAGAATTATGGCCCCTGGTTGACTTATGTAGTTTTTATGAACGAGGCTTCCACCGGGGCATAAGCGTTTATTGAATGCAGTCTCGTTGGTGAAGTTTTAAGCTTTGTATGCCTACTATAGTTAGTATACCTGGAGTGTTAGTAAAAGTACTTATTTTGTTGTTTGCTCATTAAAAGTTTGTTGATATTCATTTCAGTTATTGTCTGAATCCTTTTTATTTCATTGTCAGGTTTTTATGTGACAATTCATTAATTGAATGAATTACTTACCTTATTTTGTTTTCACCTGTTTACAATCTTGTTTTTATAGTTGATAGAAAACGTTTTCCTAAGGTTATGTCATCTATTGTATCTTAATGTTGTATCTGCTTATGAAAGCACCGACCAAAGTTCAATATAGGCCCACCCAGGTTAAATTGTTCCGAGTATATAAATGTTTTGTGTTCCATATTCTGTGATGTATATTTTGTGATTATAAATTGATGTAAATTCTTGTTTTCAGATGCCGTGTCTGTACCAATCGTACTATTGGTACTTGAAGGAGGACCCGATACCTTACAGTATGCATGCAGAACGACACTGCAGTTGTAATTGCGAAGGGGCTGGAAGGGCTGCCGATATTTTAGCATATGCTTACCAGAGTGCCAAAGAGGGAGAAATTTGCGCCCTTGACCAATAAGGGAAAAAGTAAAAAAGTAAGGATAAATGAATGACTGTCCTACTGTCCTTTACACGAGGAACATTCTATCAATAATGGCAATGTTGCCATTTTGTGCATGAGACTCATGTTTAGTATGGTTGATAAGTACAGAGAATTTGACCTGATTATGACCTTAAGGCATGAATATGTTTCAAGGTTCTTGTGTTGAATATATCAATTTCTGCAAAACAAACGGTGAAATATCGGTTCTTTAGATTTGTGTTTGTATTACACCTTGAGTGTCTTCATGATACTCCCTGCTTATGGAAACATACAGCTGGGATTTCATTTTAGACAACCGTTAAATTATGCTTCTCGAAGATTGAGGATCACGTCAAATTCTCTGTTCTATACATACATGACTGGGATCACGTCAAATTCTCTGTTCTATACATACATGATTAGGATCCTAGATACTGCTACCATCCACAAACTGCTGAAAGTAGTTGACATTTATGATGTCTCTTGTTATATTAAATACACCTTATAAGCTCACCTGTCACTAAGTGACAGAGTGAGCTTTTGTGATCGCTCGTCTGTCCGTCCGTCAACAATTTGCTTGTGTAGACATTATGAAACTTGGTCACAATGATCATCTCAACAAATTCTAGGTCAAGTTTGATATTGGGTCATCCAGGGTCAAAAACTAGGTCACAAAGTCAAATCATAGAAAAACCTTGTGTAGTCTCTAGAGGTCACAATTTTGACCTAAGTATAGTGAAACTTAGCCACAATCATCTCAACAAAATCTAGGCCCAAGTTCGATATTGGGTTGTCTGGGGTCAACAACTAGGCCACAAGGTCAAATCATAGCAAAACCTTGTGTAGTCTCTAGAGGTCACAAAGTGAAACTTGGTCAAAATAATCATCACAACAAGATCTAGTTTGATATTGGGTAATCAGTGGTCAAAAACTAGGTCGCTAGGTTTAATAATAGAAAATATTTGTGTAGTCACTATAGGTCACAATTTGACTTAATTATAGTGAAACTCAATCACTATGATCATCTCAACAAAATCTAGTTCAAGTTTGATATTGGGTCATTCAGGGTCAAAAACTTAGTCACAAGGTCAAATTATAGCAGAACCTTGTGTATTCACTAGAAGTCATCTTTTTAACCTTTATGAAACTTGACCTCAAGGATTATCTCAATAGAATCTATGTCAAGCTCGATATTGGGTCATGGGGGGGTCAAAAACTAGGTCACAAGGTCAAATCATAATAAATCTTGTAATAGAGACTGAATTTTCTTGAATCTTATTCAGAAAATGTATATGATTACCTAGGTCACGATAGGGGCTTTCATGCACTTCTATGCCAGGTGAGCGACCTAGGGCTCTTTGGGCCCTCTTGTTTTAAACAGCCACATTTTTAAATCGCTTGCTCCAGACAGGTATATCAGTACAGTCAGATCTCGATACAACGATGCAGTTTGTTTCCAAGAAAAATGTCGTTATAACGAATATGTCGGTATACTGAATTGATACAAAGAGCATTTTAATACTTTTGTCCCCAAATTTGATGTCAGTTTAATGAATTTGTCAGTATATCGGGTGTCGTTATATCGAGATTTGACTGTATTTCATTATACCGGTATGTTATGCAGGCATTAGTCGAAGCTATTTCAGTATTCATAAGGTACATGGTTGTCTGCCGCAGTGATTGTTGCTTGTATTGTAGAACACATCATTTAATGCATGATGCCTTGTTGCTTATATTGCAGAACACATCGTTTAATGGATAATGCCTTGTTGCTTATATTGTAGAACACATCGTTTAATGGATAATGCCTTGTTGCTTGTATTGTAGAACACATTGTTTAATGGATGATGCCTTGTTGTTTGTATTGTAGAACACATCGTTTAATGGATAATGCCTTGTTGCTTGTATTGTAGAACACATTGTTTAATGGATAATGCCTCGTTGCTTGTATTGCAGAACACATCGTTTAATGGATAATGCCTTGTTGCTTGTATTGTAGAACACATCGTTTAATGGATAATGCCTTGTTGCTTGTATTGTAGAACACATCGTTTAATGGATAATGCCTTGTTGCTTGTATTGTAGAACACATCATTTAATGGATGATGCCTTGTTGCTTGTATTGCAGAACACATCGTTTAATGGATAATGCCTTGTTGCGTGTATTGTAGAACACATCGTTTAATGGATGATGCCTTGTTGCTTGTATTGCAGAACACATTGTGTATTGGATAATGCCTTGTTGGTGGAAGTACAGGATATGGTGGAAATGGAATTTATGAATGACGTAGATCTACATATTGGTCGTATCAAAGATTGCCTCCAAAAATCTGATCTCATCTCCGTGTATGAAATAGATAGCCGAGGTGGTGTGAAGAAAATTGATGTTGCTATGTTACAAGCATTGTTAAAAGGTTTGTAGTGAATGACTTTGTACCATATTGCTGTGGTAAACGTGCTGGTATCTGCTATAGCCTTGTGGTAGATATCCACTTCAAGTGTGAGAGGTCACTGGTTCAATCCTAGGCTCTGTCATATCAAATTAGATAGTGGGTTTTGTTCTTGTCCGAAACCAACTCAAATGCCTCGGTTTCAGGCAAAAACTAAACTTTTGCACAATATGATAGTATTCGCCTTGATAGCCTAGTGGTAGAGCAACCGCTTCAATTGAGAGGTCTCTTGTTTAATCCTAGGCTCTTATATATCAGAGACATTTGTGGGTAATGCTCTGTACCACAGATCAAGAGGTCCCTGGTTCACATCTCGGTCAGGGCACTTAGTCATTTCTGAAATGCTTTTCAGTGTTTCCCAACCAATCAGAGATTTATTAGTTGGTTAACCCATTGGTAGTCTTACATGCATCAGTATGATACACCATGTTAAAGAACCAAGGAGTCTATGCAGAAAGAGATTATTCACACCTGGATCCCTTCTAGCACACAATGTTTCTATCTTAGGAGACAAGTGAATCTCCAGGACAGAAACTGCAGTTTCCCGCATAGCATTCAATGGTGGCTGCCCGAATGGCTGTTAACTTTTTCATCATTTAGTGATGTCACCTTTGCCCATTTCGAGCAAGTTCACCAATCACAGCGTTGCAACACAGTTTAACGCCTCTGGCCAGGACAGCTTATGCTGCTTGTCTGTCCTTTTTGTGGTGAGTGGAATCATGGTGCTGGAGAACTGGGTACTTTTACACTTTTTTTCCTGTCTAGTCGCAAGGTGTCTGTTGTGTTTTCAACCAATTTCCACTTTCAGCCATATCTTGCTTATTGAGGTTGGTGATGCTATCAATGACTTCCTTTATAAGGCTCTGCAGATGGCTTGGAAAAAGAAAAGGTAAGTCCAGCTGTGTGAACAGACACTCTGCCCTGGAAATTCCCATCGGTGTATGGAGAAGAGCCACAGCCAGGTTAGTGTTGAATGCAGCTCTTGTCGTGCCAGCGATCTCTGTGTAAGTTTTCATTTCTGGCAAGATAAATACACAGCCGGTACATTGGAATTGTAACTTACTTCCTAAACCATACTTGGTTTCTTTATTCGTTAGGGGTGGGCTGATGCATCGAAATATTGATGCATTGCGATCCAGAGTGTCCCGATAGTATGGATCGATAGTAAAAGTCTCGATCAAATGACTATCGCCGATAGTTAGCTCAACTATCGATAGTTTTTTTTTATAATTAAAGTTTATTATAATTTAAAAACAACTTCCGTTTTGTTAAAAAAACTAATTGTAAATAACCACAAGCATCAAAACAGCCATAATGGACAAATATCGCCATAATTTTATGAATCTATATCTGTCAAATTAATTTCAAATCATTTCCACAAATAGTAGATTTGTATTTTGTACAACAAAGTGATATCTTACACAGTGCACATTTGCATTTACAAGTTAATCTCTGGTTTTCAAATCTTGGCAATAACTATTGCAATAGTATTGCAATAGTCTCCAGCAACACAATAGTATCGCAATAGTACTTTCAGCAATAGCAATAGTATTGCAATAGTCAAAATTGGACTCAATAGTCACCCTTATTATTCGTGTCCCAATTCACTCTTGTGCACTTTGTTTGACAGTGTTCAGCTGAAAGAGTGTCAAGTAAATCCAGTAACTTTCACATGCTGATAATATGATTGCCTAGGTTGTCATTTCCTACACCCGTTTCAGGTTGGAGCCGAAAGTCATATCCTCCCTCGCGGATCCCAGTGGACGTAGAAAGCTAGTCATGTACAAAGTGTAGTCCTGTCTCAGACTGACTCCCATGTGCTTGTTGATCCGAAGGTACACATTTCTTCTTTCCTTGTCCATAGGTGTTACCAGGTTTGAAGAAGCAGTTTGCCGCCTTGCGCTTTTTTTAAGTCCCAGATATTTGTTTAAGAGTTAAATATTATTTTCATATCTATAACTTTGTTGTGTATACTGTATATATTATCATGTTGATTTTATGTTATAGATATTTGATACAATGTTTTAAGGCTTTAATAAAAGCCCATTAACAACATTCATGTGTTTGTTTTAATCAATTTTGTTGTACAAGCTACTCAAACTCTTAATTTGTCACATTGCAACCACTTGATGGCCATAAAGACATAATATCAGGGCCCGTCCCTTTGGTGCAACAAGGTTGTATCTTACTATGTACTATATAGAGAGATACAAACTTGTTGCGCCAAAGGGACAGGGCCCTTTATACCGCTAACAGGTTCCATTAGTACAAATGATTCTAGAAACATGTCATATTGAGTAAGATTTAAAGAGTAGACATTATGTTGTCTGCTGAACGCATAGGATCCAGCCCAAACTCATACCAAGTGCATCATATTGGTGTCCTATCAAAACTTTAATTTTGTCTGTTCAAGTTCTGTGTGACTGTGGTGACTGTGGATTGTTGACCAAAATTCCCATATACGAGGGTCATTCAATATATTCATAGACAATTGTTCTCATTTGATTATTAGTGTGTTTTAACAATAATTTCTTATAACATTACAAACAGTAACTTATTACCAACAGTCAATGCAAATTTATCTTCAATAATGCAAACTAGTAGCATGTCATCAACCACTGTATTACTATGAAAACGCGTTACCACCCCCGACCGACGTAACGTGCCTTTTTCATTTGTTCAACTAGTTATAGATTCCGATTAAGTTTATGTACATTCCAATGTTTCTGCCAGATTATTACAAAAAATCATTTTGGGGTTTCATGAAATTATGAAGTTATTTGGACGTCGAAGTTGGAATTAACAACTGTTTTATTAAGGCGAGTCGCGTTTGCAATAACGTCAAAATGTCTATTTCTTTACACAAGGAAATCCATACGACTATAGAATTGTGCATGGGCTTGGAAAAACACAGCAGACACACAAGAGCTGCTACAGAGAGCGAAATGAGAACATACAGCATGCAGTGGTCTTGTGTTTAAGTTGCAAAAACAAATTTCTGAAGCGCAGTATGGTATTTAAAATGATATAGGGATGTGCAGATAGGCAAACGTAGTGACGTTTCACACAACGTCCGTCGAAATGTGCAAGGTGTTTTCATGTTTCATGTTCATAATACAACCATTATGCCAAGCCTTAATCCTTAACTTAGACTACATAAGATATTGTTGAAGATATGTTAAATCCTATACAATTTGAATGTTTATGTTTACGAGGGGCATTCTGAAAGTTCTGATAACTGATTGATAACTTTACACCAGTTGGTCAGAATGTTTTGAAGTGGACATTTTCTGAAAGATCAATCTTTTAGCGAGACATTCATAGCAAATTTATTATTTTATCTCAGAGAATGTAAATTTGTTTGATATTCAAACAATACATGGTTTAGGGTATTGATAGAAATATCTCTTTAATACGCAAGGGAATTGTGTTGTATTGGTCCCATGTATATTTCAAAGCGCACTGCGGAAGTATCGTTGAGGCTGATTGAAATAAATTTGATATTATTTGAAATATACATATCTGCACTTTTGAATAAAAGTAAGATATTGAAAAAACTTTGAGTTCTTAATAAAATAACAGCAATATGTACAACCTAATCAGGAGACCATTTTACCACATATGCATTTTTCTTAATTCTAGACATACAATACGTTTAAGGATCATCAGCTCCTCTAAATAAGTCAAATTGTCTAGATTGGAATATATGTTTTCATTCAGGGAGCGTTATAAATGTATTTTTCATAAAGTTTGATTTTGGGAGCAAAATCTTGTGCTCTACCCATGATTTTAGAAAGTGGGTGGGGTAAAGGGATACCCTTGTACATGTAATAAAAAGGCTCATAAACTATTTTCTTATAGTTAAATTAGTTGTACTAACTTCAAATTAAGAGAGGATATAATTATTTTTGTTTTGCCAAATGCTATTTTGAGGATATGACATCATTCTAAAACACATGTTTTTGGCCACGTGGTCATATACTTTAATCTGCTGTACAGTACAATCCAGCTGATGGATTCCTGTCCTGTATATGGAAGAAGAAGATGAAATTATGAATATTTTAGAATTCGTATTTTGTGAGAATGAACATAGCATATGTATGTACAAAATGGCCACATGTTTTATATTCTCAAGTAACATGTCCAGCAGTACTATGCAATAACACGGAATTTGCGTATTTCAGGTAAAATGGCTATTTTCAAGAGCATTTGGATCGTGGTCTTTTTCATGTTCATCCTAAGTCATTTGCACTGTCAGAACATCATTTTTCATTTGGCATAACATACACATGTGTATAATAAAAGATATGTGTAGATTCCAAACAAATCTGATAGAAATTATTGACAATAATGCTATCCCTTCCAAGGGCCAATATGACTCATTTTGGTGACAATTCAATGGGTCATATACCTACATGTACAATGCATAATTATAAGGGAATTATAAATTCTCTGATGTTAATATGATGATATGTTGTCGGAAGAAGGATGTATCTTTCAGAAAATGTTCTCTTTTAAATATTCTGACCAACCAATGTAAAGTTATCACACAGTTATCAGAACTTTCAGAATACCCCTCGTATTTCATTTCGGGCTACTATTTGAGCATCACCAAGACGCCAATAACGTTGCTGACGTCAGATCATAAATTACGGTGTGTGGTGGTACCGGTATGGGGATATTTATATTTTAGCCATATTTTCTTTAAAAATGCGTTGTTTCACCCAATATTTTCAGCACTTGTGTCCGAAAGCCTGTAGTTTAACATGATGTAGTTTGTTTTTCTCTGTTCATCGGATGTTAAAATGATTAACACAGTCTACACATTTATTGAATGACCCTCGTACATTTTAAATATGGACTTTCTGTCAACAGCTAACAGTTTTTAATTGATCTTTTTTAGGATTACTACACCCTGACTGAGGGCTGGAAATGTGTGGGTGCTGTTATGTATTGGAAAATTGCATAGTCTACCTGGGAGACTTGAAATAACAGGAAAACATCACTATCAACATACCATTTTCTGTGACTCAGTTTGGAGGATAGTGTACGTATTCTATGAAAACTGCCACAGGAAATCATTCGGAAAATCAGTGTGACTCGGGGAAAGAGTCATTTTGCATAGAAATGATAAAACAAAATTTTACCGGTTTTATGGCCGGTTAGCTATTAGCTTGACTATCCACAGAATATACAGAGCTATTTTATTCACTCATTTGTCGGCGTCACTTTCTTGGTTAAGGTTTTTGGTACAAGCTACTGTATTTGGCCATATCATACAATATCTTATTTACTATCAATGATATAGCATTGTAACTTACAACACTTGTTCATCAACATAAGTCAACAATAACTTGAGTAGAGTTATGCCCCTTTCTTACTTAGACATTCCTTTTTTTGTGCCCCTTGCTTACTTTTTACGTGCATATTTACATCAGACCAATTATTATCTCATATACCATCAATGATATTGCATTGAAACTAAGTTGTATAACTTATTGCTGGTTTTGAACTTATGTTTATGTGACAAATGGCTTATATGACCAATAGCTGTGAATAGTCGAGTGCGCTGTCTTATGGACAGCTCTTGTTGTATATTTGAAGTACCAAGTTAAAGTTTTATTTTCAGAGATACAAAAGATTACTTTTTTGTTAGTCAAAGGGAAAAACTCAATTTACTTTAAAATTAATATATTTTTCAATCAGCTGCAATACATATACAATGTACCTTTTTACTGTGTCTTTTTATAAGGTGAGCTTTTGTGATCACTCTTCATCAGTCGGTGTGTGCATGCATCATATATGATTCATTTATATTGTTCTTGGATGTTTGAATTTAACATGTTTGAAATGATGTTGTCCTTTTTGTTGGTTAAAGGGAGACTACTCAATCTATTTTTGAATTACCAATTTTCATTTACATCAGCTGCATTACCGGTAGATATATCACTTATAATGCGATATCTTTTTTAATGTGTTATGTTATTATGCCCAGTCATCTACAGATGTGGAGGCATATAGTGATTGTATGTCAGTCTGTTTGTTCGTTAGTCCATTTGTTCCACTGAAAATGTTAACCAAAACTTTCAATTTGTGGAAACTCAAATATTGTTAAGTCCATCTAGGTCACGGCTCTGTGAAGGTTGTTGAATACTGAAAGTTGTTTCTTTAAAAACCGTGTTGTATTTCTGGTGCATGCTTTCCTAGTGGAGTCAGTAGATTAAATGTTGTCTGTGAAGATGTTGAAGTGATTCCATGTAACACTACTAACATTGATGAGTATAAAAGCATACTGTAGTTATCATTTATAATTGCCTCCCTTTATGGTTAATTATGCACAGAATCCGAAGTCCACAGTGTGTCATTCATTGCGGAGTGAGTATATAGGCTTGCTTGAAATATCCATTTTTGGGGATGTGGATGGTTCGTTTTATGTCTGACTCTTGCCTGGATGGCTAGGCGCTGCCTTCATTTCTGTGTGGCTTTTGATTGTCTGTGCGCTACAGTATTTATTTGTATATATATTTCAGAACTACATTCAATGGCCCTTGGATCTACAATCGACCAGTGTGGAGATTTGTTGATATTTGGGACAGTAGTTCCTTTTGAAGAGTGCTAACTTCAGATTTTCATGGTCAAGAGCCATGTTTTTGTGTCTGGATTGATTGGAATAAAGTCAAAGAACATGTCTATGGTAGTGCTATTACTGTTGCTTTACTGTGTATATCAAAATTCTGATGGAAACTTAATTTAACAGGATTTACATAAGCTGAAGGAGCACGATTTTCAGTAGGCCGAAACCTAGATAGCAAAATTGAGAAATTGTCTATCTGCCACAATACTGTTCGGAAATGCAAAAAACTAAACTTCACCAGACAACTTCTGAGGACAATAAACATATGTTGTCAAAATGAAATGAATCAGATATTTCTAATTTAAATTTCATTGCGATTTTGAAATTTTACTTTAACAAAATTCATGTTAGAGTTACCTCCCTTATACTGTGAAGCTGTCATTTCCGGTCCTCTGCTAAATTGACACACCAGGATGTTTCATTAAGGTTCTTTTCTTGATAATCATCTTAAAGCTATCAATTTAAAGTGAATTTAATTTTTTTTTAATTTTTAAAAAAAAATTAACTACAAGTATACAGTCAGATCTCGATATAACGACACCCGATATACTGACAAATTCATTATACTGACATCAAATTTGGGGACAAAAGTATTAAAATGCTCTTTATATCAATTCAGTATACTGACATATTCGTAACAACGCCATTTTTCTTGGAAACAGACAGCGTCGTTGTATCGAGATCTGACTGTACTTGTATACGCTTTTATGAGTGTTGCAGTAGGCGATTGGAGGCAGGTAGCCATCCTCATAGTAATGGTCAGTGTATTTTGTGGACTGGTCGCCCATCTAAATTTGGCTATGGTCAGTTTCCTTTTCAAGATCCCCGGCATGAACCACCATGTGACCAAGCAACACCTGTTCATAGAGTCGCATTAATGGTTCACTTGCGTGACTTTGATGTCTCTCAGAAGCTACATGCCTTTAACCAGTGTAACATTAAACTTAAACATAAATCGTGCTCATATAATTTTTGAGAGCAGCAGCTGAATAATCTAAGAAAATACTGCTTCCTGTCCGGAAAGTGTACTTGCCATATCAATGAGGTGGGGAATTGTCTACCTGGTTGTTTGGTTGATCTAGCAAATAATTGAAGCGGGGGGGGGGGGGGTGGTACTGTGCATAAATGCTATTTGCGGCAGGGGGCGGTTAACTGACTGACGTGTGACTGACTGACTCATATTGTATTTGTCTGTTTCGACAGACTGCAGGTTTCATCAGGTGCACTGTCTTGTGCACGACCGACACTTACCATCTTTCTGTTAAATTATACTGTGTGTTTCAAAAGATAAGATAAGGTCTGCCAGTGTTTTGGAACACCACACTAACTAAGGTCGAGCAGCTGTATTGTTGACCTTTCTGATACTCATTGCTGCAGTTACCGGACTTCCTCATTTCATTAAAGTCGTATTCCATCCGGGCTCTGTTCTTCTTTCGATGAATTTTTTTCGCAGCTTTTTTCTTCGGGTCCTGATGAGCTTTGGCACGGCGTGAGGCAGATCTTAGGTACCTTAGAGGATTTTTATGCTCCCCAAAGGGTGAGCATATAGTCGCCGCTTTGTCCGTTCTATCGTCCGTCCGTCTGTCTGTCCGTCACACTTTTGTCCGGGCAATAACTTGAACAGTATTAGTATAGAGATATCAATATGAAACTTCATAGGTGAATAGACCTCATTGATTGGAAGTGCAGTGCACAAGAACCATAACTCTTGATTGCATATTTTTTTAGTTATTCCCCTTTGTAATTTTTTATACTTAATTCTTGTCCGGGCCATAATTTGAACAGTATTTGAGATATCAATTTGAAACTTCATAGGTGAATAGACCTCATTAAGGGGAAGTGCAGTGCACATAAACCATAACTCTTGATTGTATATTTTTTTAGTTATTCCCCTTTTTAAATTTTTATACTTAATTCTTGTCCGGGCCATAACTTGAACAGTATTTGAGATATCAATTTGAAACTTCATAGGTAAATAGATCTCATTGAGAGGATGTGCAGTGCCCAAGAACCATAACTCTTGATTGTACATTTTTGGAGTAATGGCCCTTTGTAATTTTTCATACTTAATTCTTGTCCGGGCCATTTCTTGAACAGTATAAGAGATATCAATTTGAAACTACATAGCTGAATAGATCTCATTGAGAGGATGTGCAGTGCCCAAGAACCATAACTCTTTATTCCTATTTTAGAGTTGCTCCCCTTTGTATTTTTTCATACTTAATTCTTGTCCAGGCCATAACTCAAACAGTTTTGGATATATAAATTTGAAAATTCAAAGATAAATAAATGTTATTATTACAGTGCAGTGGCAAAGAATAATAACATATTTATTAGCATTTTTTCTGTGACAAACGCCCCACGGAGAGCATAACCCGTCTGTGACGGCTCTTGTCTGAGAGTGGCTTGCCAGTTAGACTTTCAACTTTCAACATCACAGGTTCTTCATGGCCGTAACTAGGATTTTTCAAGAGGGGGTGCGAAATCGGGTCTTGAAGAGGTGACGGGATTGTTTAGATAAGGAGGGGTGTGTAGATATGCCCCTCTTGCTGACGGAGGTTGTGGCTAATTACACAGTACAGTACATACATTGAGAAAAATGTTCTGTTTATCTGGGATGCCTTCTATACCACACAAAGTCGTTCTTCTATTGACACAATGCACAGGCAGTAAACTGTTTATGTGCGAGCGTAGTGTGCTAGAAAAACTGCATTGTTTATCTGATATGCATACAAACTCGCTCTTCAAATGACACTATTTCAAAGAGAGCGAGAAAAAACACATTAGTTATCTGACCTGCATGGGACACAAAATTCCATGTGGTTCTTTTTTGCTCTACTTGTTACTTTATACAGATTAAGTTTAAATATTTAGCGTGCTAGAAAAAATGCCTTAATAATGTTTTCTGAGCTGCATGAAACACCAAATCGTTCTCTACGTGATGTTATTATACGATTACAAGCGAGAGAATCGAATTAGAAGAAAATTACTTTGTTTTTCTGACACAAACCAATTCTCTACCTTATACTATTCACTGTAAAAATTTAATAAACATCAAGCGAAACGAGCTAGAAGAAAAATGCAATGCAGCTGACTGATGCATACCACACAAACCCTTTCTCTACTTTATACTATTCAATGTTTAAAAAAATGAGCGAGCGAAGCGAGCTAGAAAAAAATGCTAGAAAAAATGCATTGTTGGTCTGAATAGAATTTTTTGTGCTAGCAGCATACCAGCCATGATGATAAAGTTATTGAGAGAAGCTTATCTGAACAGCATTTATCACAGACTAGTTCTAAACTATAGAAGACATTGAAAACGTATCGAAAAAGTTAATTTGAAAAAAGTGCGGAATTTATAAATTTCATCTATAAAAATGCATTGTTCGATCTGAACAGAATGCCAGCTAAAAGAAAACGCAGTCTTCAGCCTAGCAGCAAACCAGAACAACCAGTTCTCTAAATGTTCTATAATATTTATTTTGCGAGCGGAGTGAGCTAGAAAAAATGCATTGTTTATCTGAACAGCATGCCACAGACCCGTTCTTAGCTTGAATATATTGACTGAAAAGTAATTTTGCGAGCGAAGCGAGCTCGAAAAAATTGCAAGGTTTGTAAATTTCACCAACAAAAAAGGCTACTTTGACGAAAAAGGGGGGTGCGTTCGCACCCTACGCACCCCCCCTAGTTACGGCCATGTTCTTCAAGGCTGTTGTTTCTTTCCAAGGTCTTGGAAGCTACTCATGCTTTGAAGGAGAGCGGTCTTTTCACATCTTTCGGTGCAACAGCCAGCAGTGAACAGTTGAAAGCTTCTAACTTTTGTGTGTCGGTTTTCAAATCTACACTCTTTACTGCGGCTTCACTAAGTCTAATCTTCGAAATGGCAGATAATAATTGCTTATTATTTTCAGGTCCCTTATGTCATGTGTTGGAAGAAATGCGGAATGGTACCTACATGAGCCAACTCCTCCTGTACCATTGCAGACTAAGAATTGATGTGAACAAAAGCTACAGTTGCCAGAATAGCACTCTATGGTAGCACGACGTATCTCGGGTAAGGGATTCACACTTTTTTTCAGGTCACTGTTGCCCAAGTTTCGTATCTCATCTATGATAGCGCTGCTGCGAGCTTTCAAGTCCTTGCCCAAAGCAATAATGGCACATGATCTTGCGTCCCCTTTAAGCTGTGTCCCAAATAAAGTCACTGTGTCCCAAATAAAGTCCGGCTCCATGAGGAAGTCCTCGTTTTCCTCACTTGGTTGCTGCTTGGTGTGGGTCTGCTTGACACTCAACTTTCCAAACTTTATCCAGGGTCTTGTAAACCGTCGTTGTCAAAGTTTTTATATATATGTCTTCTTTCATTAGATCTTCAGCAGCTTGGAATGCCATCTTTCGCTCCGAGTGCGGCTCAAAATACACTTTGTTTGACATGCAACCTAAATGACCGTCTGGACACTTGACATCAAACCTCTTGTTTTTGAGTCTAGCTCCAGTGTAGCACAGTTTGTTTTACACAGCCATGTGAATAATGTATTTTGTCTATTATCATTTTCATGTAACACTCCAATGGCCTGTGATGCAGATTGTCCAGGTTTATAAGATGATACCATTCTAGATGATTTGTACCTGCCATCAAAATGATGTGTTGAGTTGATGTTGAGTTGATTGGGGTTCGGTTTGCCAGCTTTGGGGTTCTCTTCCACAACAAGTTTGCGCTTCTCGGCCATGTCCTGATCATTTAACTTCACCGTGTTTTCACTCGTAATCTTAGTTAAGGTGTCCATGTGAGATCTGCTAGATGGTGCGATATCCATGGAGGCAAACAGTACATTGGCCCAGTCTGCCCCTATTGCTATGTCTTGCAGTCAGGAAGTATATATCATATTCACTGCTGCCCATCAGTTGCCTTAGCATTTCTCGTACGTGGACAATCTAGGAGACATGTAACCACAAGATCTACACTCAAACTGCAGTAGGGATCCAAATCCTTTCTTGTGATCATAGTATACTGACAAGTCCACATTTAAACATTCTAGTCCATGTCCTGAGCACACTGCATTTAAAATATTTTTTAAACACTGCATGTTGATAATTATGTTTCCGTGGTTACTGGCTTTAGCTGAAGGAGCATCCTCTGACTTTTTCAGGCTAGTGAAGTCTTTGAGGTGACACTTGCTGGTCTCTTCCACTGGTCTGGTCATGACTGCTTCTTGAAGTTGAAGAAGAGCATCCTGGGTGATTTTCTGCAGAATTGTCAGAAACTTGGCAGGTACGTCTGCAGAATTGTCAGAAACTTGGCAGGTACGTCTGAGTTTGTGTCCCATCTTGAACTGAATACCATGGCGCTTATTTCTTCCGGCTCCCATTTTGGTAATAAACTTGCTTCTTAATAGAGTAGAAATGCTATAGGTTTGAATGGCTTTTCAGGAATGATTAAATGTGCTGTTATAAGATGGTTATCTATCTAATTATTCTTGGTAGATTTTGTAACATGTTTCTACTAAGGACCCCCTGTGATTCGCATTGACCCCATATCTAGCTCAATAGTCTTTGATCTTAATTGATAAGTATGGGTCCCCTAATTACCTTCCCATCATGTCTAATGAAGAGGTAATCACATATTTGGCTTGGTTTTACTGATCAAAGCTTATACAGTTATTTTAATTGTCTGAAAATGAGTATTTTTTCAAGAATTTGTACCAAAATTTGTCTTTGCAAAAAACACCAATTGACCTAAATAATGATTTATTGTGTATAAAACACACTCTTATATAACCCAATATCAAAAAAGTTTATTTTTTGAAAATCTTAATTGTGGTTTTAGAAAAACTTTTAGTGATATAGTAATATTCTCGGAGAATTGGATATTTTGTCGCACATTGCAGGGAAATTTCAAAGTTTCTAAAACAGCTCCCATATTTCACTTTCCGCTTTTTCATAGTCAACATGCGTGTAATCTTTGCTCGCAAGAACCAACATTACTAAAATAGTATAATCCAAATTTTGAAAAAGGCACCATTTAGGTCACGTATTTCTTGTATTTATTGTTGTATTTCTGGTGCATGCTTTCGTAATGGAGTCAGTAGACTAAATCTTGTCTGAGAGGATGTTTAAGTGATTCCATGTAACAATACTTACATTGATGAGTACAAAAGCATAGCATTTCTTTGTATATTTCAGAACTACATTCATTGGCGCATGGATCTACAATCGACTGGTGTACTGCATTAATAGTGGAGATTTGTTGATATTTGGGACAGTAGTTTCTTTTGAAGAGTGCTAACTTCATATTTTGATGGTCAACAGGCATGTTTTTGTGTCTGGATTAATTGGAATAAAGTCAAAGAACAAGTCTATGGTAGTACTATTGCTGTCGCTTTACTGTGTTTATCAAAATTTTGATGGAAACTTGACTGGATTTACATAGGCTAAAGAAGCACGTTGTCAGTAGGCTGAAACCTCTAGGCATTGCTTTCAAACTTGGCATACTTGTTTACTATCATAAACACACTACATTGTCAAAGCCATGTTACATTATTCAACATTTCAACAGAATTATGGCCCCTGATTCACTTAGCTAGTTTATAAAAAAGGCTTCAACCGGCGCATAGATGCGTTTATTCAACGCAGTCTTGTTGTTTTAAGCTTTGTATGTATACTATACATGTAATTGGTATAGCTGGAGTGTTAGTATAAGTGCTAATTTTGTTCTTAGCTCATTAAATATGTGCTAATATTTCTATGCCCTGTGGAATGCTAAGGGGACATGGTAATACAAATGTAGTAGGCCTCATTCCGTCTGTCCGACTCTTCTGTGTGTAACTCCTCCTACATTTCTTAACGGATTTTGACGAAACTCATAATATTACTGCTATGATGTCCCCCAGCACATATTGTCAGGAATTTTATTCGACTATTTTTGTCGGAACTATTGCCCTTTGTTGATTTTTAGCTCCACTATTCGTAGAATAAGGTCAGTCCGTCAGTCAGTCAGTCAGTCCGTCCGTCCGTCCGTCAGTCCGTCCATCTGTCAAAAAATCTGGATCCTGACATAACTCAAACAATTTCCAAGCTAGGTTTATGAAACTTGGTATGTGGATAGGGGGCAATAAGGGGATAATGCACGTCCAAAAATATTTAGATTCTTGATTACTTGTTCTACTTGGTGCAAATTATTAGTGCAAAAGTATAGGTAAAGGTTTTTTAACCTCTGATATCTTCAAAGTGCAACCAATACACAGGGGAAGGTAACTCTATCAAGCATTTTGGTGAAAGTATGCCCCCTTTTTTCAACTTAGTACAAATGTTAAAGTTTAGGTACAGGTTTTTTCACCTCTTATATTTTTAAACTGCATTTACATATTGCTATGCATACTTGTTCACCATCATGACCCTAACCCCTAGACAGGGTTAGGTAACTATCAAGTATTTTGTTGAAATTAAGCCCCCTTTTGGACTTGGAAATGCAAATGTTAAATTTAGGTACAAGTTTTTTAACCTCTAATATCTTCAAAAGTGCATTAATATATTATTTTGATACTTTGCATACTTGTTCATCATCTTGACCCCAACTTCTACACATGGGTGTATACCTCTGTCAAGCATTTTGGTGAAATTATGCCCCCTTTTTCAACTTAGTGCAAATGTTAAAGTTTAGGTACAAGTTTTTTCACCTCTAATATTTTCAAAGTGCATTCACATAGTGCTTTGCATACTTGTTCACCATCATGACCCCAACCAATACACAGGGTTAGGTAACTATATCAAGCATTTTGTTGAAATTATGCCCCCATTTTAACATGGAAATGCAAATGTTTAAGTTTAGGTACAAGTTTTTTAACCTCAATTAACTTCAAAGTGTATTGATATATTGCTTTGGTAATGTATATACTTGTACTAATAATTCTTAGCATGGCACTGCGAATAGTGGAGCGCGCTGTTAGTGGACAGCTCTTGTTGCCATATAAACTCTTCTTTGTGCAACTCCTCCAGCATTTCTCAAGGATACACTTATAAATAACTTCTGTTTGACTGGAAATGGTAATACATGTATACCTTGACAAAATGAAGCTAGAATCATCTAAATGAGTTTGAAGGTATTGTATATATGTAGGTGAAGTAATGAATCAGTTTTATTTTGAATATTTTGAGATTTCGACATATTTGTCAAAGCGAAAGTAGAGTAGGGTAAAACCAACATTGAATCAGTCTGCACGTCTACCGCCTTTGACCAACATCGTTTTTCTTATATTAAACATGACCCCCTGTTTTTAGCTTACAAAACTGGTTGCTACATCGGTCTGTATCCGTCGTCCATCGTCACCAATTCATTCAAACATCTTCTCCTCATAAACTGCTTGGCCAATTTTGATAAAACTTCACTAGAATGATGCTAGGATGGTCCTCTTTCAGATTCCTTTGTTGACAGCGTGAGCTTTTGTGATCACTCTTGTCTGTCGTCCATCCACAATTTGCTTGTGTAGACACAAGAGGTAACAAAATCTAGGTTAAGTTTTATATTGGGTCATCCAGGGTCAAAAACTAGGTCACAAGGTCAAATCATAGAAAAACCTTGCATGGTCACTAGAGGTCACAATTTTGACCTTTTTTAAATAAAACTATTGCACATATTCTGAGTGAATATGATAAAATAATATAATTCACAAGGTTCTAACTGAAAGTCAATAAAAGCATTGTAGAATTAATGAAGTTCCAAGTACGTAACCATTACTCAGTATCCAGCTTCACTTCACTAGTCAAACAGTAGAGGAAACTACAGTGAAATGAAACTTATCAATCTTTAGTTTATACTAATTTATTTAAGGTCAATTGTAAAACAAGTTTTTCTAACTTATATAAATCACTCTCGACACCTCATTCCTGATGTTATCCATCGCCACGAGTGTATGAGAGAAGAGTAGCCAGTTTCCCTTTTATGCTGAGCGTCTAGCAAGGGAATTTCTGGTACCATTTTTATTTCGTCTTTCGTATGACGCGGCCAGGGATCGAACCCGAGACCTCCCGCACTCGAAGCGAACGCTCAACCACTAGGCTATCAAGGTCTTTATTAGGAGCTTTGTGGAAAAACTTAATTTGACAAATAATACTCAATATATTTTCTGACTTCACCAACTACTTTGGGGAGATGGCAAAAAACACCTAGAAAATCTGGTCCAATTCAAATAAATCTTGAAATTTGTCCCAATATTTTGCTTCTATGTTTTTGTTCATAAGTTCAATTTCCAGTTGGCACTGATGATTTGTATGGGTTATTGTAATATTTTTTTTGATATTAAGTACTATGTGGGAGTTAAGTCTTTGTTACGAAAAAAACAACAACATAAAAATGTGACTGGATTTCTTAGCAGCTGGTACAAAAGTTTTTGCTGCACACAATTTTTTTAAATGCACATGTTTTATAATTTATTAAAATTGTGTTATTTATGACTTCATATGTAATTGTTATATGTATGCTACATTTTAAAAGGCAGCCCTTGATTTACGCTGATTATTTGAAAAATAAATCCTGTTCTCATAATGTGGTTACAAAACAAACCTTGTAAATACGTATATTGGTTGGAATTTACCTACCATTATTGATAAGTCTATCACTTATTGTTTGTCTTCCATACAGGGCCTTTTTTCGCTAAATTTTGAAGAGCTCTAAAATGAAAATTTAGTGTGAAAATTCTCAATATTGTGAGAAAGTTTCACAATTGTGAAAAACTAAGCGGGTAAATCACCAAATTGTGAAATATAATTTTTCAGGTGTAATTCATTTTTCGTCAAATTGTCCCAATCATGCATATATTTTATGATATTATACTTCATATCCAGTCCAGTCGAGGAATATATCATTGTTATCTATGATTGGTTCGTTTTGGTGCTTTGTGGTGAAGTTGTTTATACAAAAACCGAGACGAAAATTCTAATCGGGAACTTGGGGCCTATAGGAAATTGTGAAGGGGCATTATATAGACCCCTCACTTTTCAAAAACCAGTCAGGATTCAGAGCCAACCACTCCTGTGAAACAGCTTTAACTTCGATAGTTGATAGATGGATAAATTCAATTAATGAACATCAAGTTGTTGGAACAGTGTTTCTAGACTTGTCAAAGGCCTTTGATTTAGTGAACCATTCAATACTTTGTAACAAGTTAAAATCATACAATTTCAACCAATCAGCACTCAATTGGTTTGAATCATACTTGTCAAACAGACAACAAAGGGTTCGTGTATCTGGGAAGCTTTCAGAAGCAGGTCATATCACATCAGGCGTCCCACAGGATCTGTCCTTGCACTATTTATAATGTATATAAAGGATATGTCAGCAGAACTAACAGATATCTTTACTGACATGTTTGCAGACGACACTACTCTAACAGCCATAGTAGAGATGGCAACGAGTACTAAAATCGGTATTCGGGTACTCGGTTATTCTTCCGATCAAGTACTCGGGTACTCGGAAAATTATAAATGTGCACGATATTTGCCATAGTAAATACATGTATACAGTGAAAAAATCGCTGCCATATGATGGATATCTAGCTTTTCTGGGAATTTATAGTGCTTTATCAAAAACTGATTTATACATGTATTGTAAGCAGTTTTTACATTTACAATTGTCTCATTAATGCTATCCAGTTTTTGACATTGTTGATTATATATGTTGTCTGTATAAAAGATGGTTTATTGTCATTGTGCATACCAATATTTTGTGCCATTTTTCATCACAGAATTGGCCTTTTTATGCAATTCCTGTGAAGTTTTATTGTGAAATACATGTATTTTCTTTACAAAAGTGGTTTTATGTTTTTATACTCATATTAATTATGTAACATTTTGACTGTATGTAACATCTTGTTTTATTGTAATCGAATTATATTGGCAGTATTTTGTCATAAGAATTGATCATATACAAAATGTACTTCATTTAGATATTGTATTGCTTGGTCAGAATCTTTTAAGCAAATACTAGTACATTGTAATAGAAAATAAATCCATGTTCATTCATAAATGACTTGAAAATAGTTGGCAATAGTAGCCTTCTTCTGTTGCTTAGGTTTTCAAATGTTAAAGATCATGTCTGCTCATTCATTGTGTGAACATTGGATTTGTAAAGAATTAAAATCAGAAGGAATTAAATAACTTAACCATAACATTTTGAGAATAACTGACTATTATAGTGTCTGTAATTGTGCCAATGTTTCCAGTGAATACAGGGGGTAGGGTAATAAGCTCTCTTGAGCACCAAAGTGTCCAAAGTGTATTGTGAGGATTGTTGGTTGTCCACTATTCTTCATGGATCGAAGATTTGTTCTCTACAAAGTTTGTTTGTGGGCAAAATGGGTGTAGATCAAGAGTTGTGGTCCTCAATTTATCAAAATATGCACACATGTTCTCTCTCCTGTCTCCATATAATTGTATACAAAAATGCTGCTGCTTCAACGTTTTATTTTTATGCCCCCCATCTTTGATGAGGGAGTATATTGCTTTGCACATGTCTGTTGGTCTGTCTGTCGGTCGTATAAAAGGGTTTCTGTTCAATAACTCAAGAACGCTTTGATCTAGGATCTTCAAACTTTACATGGGGGTTGGTCAGCAACAGTAGATGACCCCTATAAATTTCGAGGTCATTAGGTGAAAGGTCAAGGTCACTGTGACCTCTACTATTTCTGACTATTTAAATGGTTTCCGTTCAATAACTCTAGAACGCTTTGACCTAGGATCTTCAAACTTTACATGTAGGTTGGTCAGCAACAGTAGATGACCCCTATTGATTTTGAGTTCAGTTGGTCAAAGTCACTGACTTTTCTGACTTTTGGGCTGCCATGGGGGCATATGTGTTTTACAAACATCTCTTAATCTACCTTATTGTCGTGAAACATTGCAGCAATGAACAGTTAGCAAGAAGTTGTTATGTAGGTCACCTGAGGGTAACTGTTGGATCATCAGTCTAATAACAGAAAAAGTGCCATTTGAGAAGTAGGTCAACATGGCAGTGTACTCAAGTGAGAGATGTAGGGCCATTATGGTCGTTTTGTGTAACATTCATAAACTTCTGTTAGGTATATTGTGCTATTAGGATCTTCTGTTTTGAACTATTGTTGACCTAGTGTAGCTCATTGAATCGTATAGACAGAACTCCAGTGAGCCATAAATGACTGCAACTTGCATACACCACTGTAGTTCTGTTAGTGGAGTTCAATATTAATTGTAGGTTTTCTGACATTTTCAAATTCATGGACTGAGAAAGTATATACTATAATCAAAATGCCTCTATAAGAGATCTATGTTAGAATGTTTTAATCTTTTACCAGGAAATTATGTATCAGAATAATGATGAGTTTGCACATTTCACTATATTGAATAAAAGTCATATCTATTTCTTATGTTTGTGATTATTTGAATTGTCAATTGTACTGTCTATTATTAAACTTGTGCAAAATGTCTTTTTAACCAGGTTTTTCAACGAAAATCCTGGTTATTAAATTGGGGTAGTGCAGGCGGCAACTTCAAAAGTTATGGTCAGGACAAACTCCAATTTGACCTCCAACTGACCTTGACCTTTGAGACAGGAATCTGGAGTTTGCACATGTCCAGCATTCATGGCGGGTAGCATTCATTGTACCTTTGAGACAGGAATCTGGAGTTTGCACATGTCCAGCATTCATGGAGGGTAGCATTCATTGTACCCCCCCCCCCCCCCCTACCAATGGTAGGGGGGCTATGTAGGAGTCACTTTATTGGTCCATCTGTCTGTTCAAAAATTAGTCCAGGCTGTAACTTCTCTATCCATACATTGAATTTTTTACAACTTTGCTCATTTGAGGAGGGTATGTCATGCAAAACAATTACGCCGATATCTCAAAGGTCAAGGTGACACTTGGGAGTTCAAAGGTCAGAAATAACCATGTTGTTGAATTTATTACTGTCGTCTACTGCAAGTCTTTCTTATTAATGTGGTTCGCCATATGTCTGTGACAAAGTTATGTGGCGGTCCCATTGGTTACTCTGTGGCAGTTTTAGTTCCTTATATAAGTAAGATTGGTCAGTGCTTATCAAAGTTTTGATTCGGACTTAACACACACAGGCACGCTCCAAAGGTGATGGCTATGCCTTGCTCACCACAAGCCAGGCTTGACAAAAAAGTGGTGATTGTCCCTCCCATTTCAAGCAGGCTAAACAAAAATAATGTTTTAGTAAGGGTACATCAGCCATTTTGCTATTTGAGCAATCACACAGACCTGGATACTAGGCATTGTTGGGATGGTATTGTCTGTGTTTGTCGTATCTTAGGTGGTACCAGTTTCTTCAGAGTTGTCTTTGATTTTCATTTTACAGAGGGATGTTTTGTGATTTGAGTGGTGGTAAGGTTGCACGGTCTTTTTTAGAGTGTTTAATAAGCGAGTATAGCTTTTTGGCATTTGGCCTGTGAGACTCGGCGGACAGGGATGCATCAGTGACATTTAGGATATACTTTAAGTATTGGTGATAAGCCTCTTTAATCTTTCTCCGCACATGTTTAAGGTCTAGGAATTTCTGTCGGTCAGAAGATTTGTTAGTTTTCTTAACTTTTGTGAAAGCTCGGTTTCTCCTTCTGATAATTCTTTTGATGGTTTGGCTGACCCAGGGCAGATGATCTCTAAGTGATGACCTTTAAGAGGGGATGAATCTTTTAGTAAGTTTGCTCAATGTACTAGAAAAGTCTTCCCATAAATCTTCTATGCTAAGTGCGGAGTATTTATCTTCATTTACTAGTAGCATAATCTGATGGTATTCCACCAAAGCATCTTTGATTGCAGACCAGTTGGCTTTCCTGTAGTACTTGAATGAGTGAATGAATGAACGCTGGCTGGCTGGCTGGCTGGCTGGCTGGCTGGCTGGCTGGCTGGCTATCTGGCTGGCTGGCTGGCTGGCTGGCTGGCTGGCTGGCTGGCTATCTGGCTGGCTGGCTATCTGGCTGGCTGGCTGGCTGGCTGGCTGGCTGGCTGGCTGGCTGGCTGGCTGGCTGGCTGGCTGGCTGGCTGGCTGGCTGGCTGGCTGGCTGGCTGGCTGGCTGGCTGGCTGGCTGGCTGGCTGGCTGGCTGGCTGGCTGGCTGGCTGGTAATGTCTTTGGGACGGAATATAGGGACCATGCCAATTTCAAGAAGGCCCGAAAAAAAATCCTGATAGTTCTCAGTATTAAAGATTTTTTGTATGTGTTTTGTTCTTCTTGATGTTATGAGATGGACTACCAGGATACAAAATAGATTAAATATAACCAAGCAATCATTTGATTTAATCAAACAGCATTGACTCAAAAATATGTACATTTATACAGGGTGATTCATAATATCAGTCACACTTTTCAAATGAAACAGCTTTGGTATATATGAGTATAACCACAAATAGTTTACACATTCAAAATACTTGTATTTTAAAGTTTTATAAGATACAAGATAATATATACTTGCTTTCACTAGTCTACAGACGGAATTATTTATTGTATAATACTTTCCATGTGACGTCAATTTTGTATGATGGCTGACGTCAATGATTTTTTTATTTGGCTTAAAGTTCGAGAGTGGCTTTAAACACACAGCTACTCAAAACTAAACTGTCTTAAATTATGCTTTGAAATCAACGTCTTGGAAATCACACATCTTTTTATGACATCGATGTCAACATCATTCTTGGAATTTATATAAGAAATAACTTTATCATATAAGCTTTCAAATGATATACATGTATATTGTACAGGAACGAAAAGTTATACTCGTTTGAAACTGGGACAGATATTATGAATCACCCTGTACCTAATATATCCATGCAGTGTATGTATATAAACATTAAACAATTGTCGATCATTTTAATTTACCTAGTAATATCAAGTATTGCATATTAAAATACATGTAGATTTTTGTATGAATATATTTTAAAAATTTCCTAATTTAGAAATTCAAAGCAATAATAAATACCATTCCTATACGTTTAGATTCGCTTTATCTCAAATCAAAAGAATCGTACAACATAAAACAGAGGATTGCTGGTATTTACATATATGACAAAGCCTAATAATGCTAGCGAAACAGTTACATATACATGTACAAGTCAACTATGCTGATATTTATAATTATACAAAATATTCATATATTGCACTATATATACAAGTATGTTCAAGCACCTATCGTCTATGAAGGCAAGAAATTGATACACTACTACCTTAAAATACGCCTAATATATCTATAAATACACTGCCCACCAAAAATAAGTATACAAATGTTATTTGCCCACTTACTTGCCTGTAATAGTACTACTTGCAGAACAGTAAAGCAACAATATATTTGAAGAAAAGGAATATTTTTGTTTATTAAATGAAAAGACCATACATTAATTTGTACCTTAGGTGCAAAATCTAATGTTTCTTTGTCCCTCTTGAATGGTGACTTTGTCACAAAAAGATGGAAAATTCAGCCTTTTTGGTCACATGGTTATTTTAGTTCCGAACATCTTCATCTTTATTTCTAACTCTATTTTGACTTATTTAGTTACTGTTGTTTCAGAAACTAGTATAATTGTGACCGTCTGGTAAACAGATATTGAATAATTTAACCAAGTTTAATTTTGCAACAATTATTTACTGTATACTTATTTTGGTGGGCACTGTATAATCTAGCTCCTAATTTTAAATTATACATGTTTATCAACGGCAATCTGTAGTTTCTAGATAATATCATTTGTATTCAAATACATTTCAATACAAACCCCGATTAATCACTCAAATTAGCGCGGACATTTTTTAATTGATTTTGTCTTGTTTAATTATGGAACAAACACGAATAAGTTCCTTAATTAACAATTAATTGAATGTAATAATAATCATCGTATCAATTGCTTATATATACATGTAAATGTGATCAACAAATACCCGGGAAAATGTTCTGAACTCTTTGTTGCGCGACCAATATTTCTGAAACTCGGTCATATAATAGAATACATACCATAAAAAGATCGTGATTAAATCGAAGAAACATCATAGAAACCGTAACGTCACTATGGCTACACCGGTCCAACGTAACGTTATCTATTATGTCGTTTGGCCAATTCATATGATGGCATTGATCTTCAACTGTATGTGTATGAAACAATATGAAATACACACATAATGTTCTTTATGTTACTATATATTGTTGCATTTTGTCATATTGTAATTGGCATTTTGTGACATTTCATTCACAGCACAACTATTCGTCACTGTTTTCTGTAACGCACTTATTTTCAGACAATGCCTTTAAAGAAAATAGCTTTGAACAGGGATTTTTACTGTAATTGATGTATTACTTAAGAAAACCATAATAATTAGTACAAACGCTCGAATGGTACGTCTGCGTTTTCTGTGTGCAACGTTTGAAAATAGAAAAATTTGGGCCGCGTGATGTCGAGTGACCTTGTCATAGCAACTGTGAAAGGCGGACATACACGGGACTTTTGACAGAAGGCTGTTCCCGATAGGTGGGCATTTGACAGACAGAATGGTGCCGAGTCCCGGGAAATCGACTTTGGCCGACATTTTTATCCCGGGGGTGGAATTTCGACAGCGCCGAAATGATAGGGGAGACAACTCCGATCGCATGATAGACGACAGCGATTAAAGTACACCTCTACTTGATATGAGTCGGTTCTTTTACCTGAACTTTTTAAAGTTATAAAATTCTAATTGTTGAAAGGAAACACGTGCTGTGTACTTCCGCCATTGTAATTTTACCGGAAGTTGTTTTTGGACTTAGTGAACGGATTTGTTGTAAGTTTGAGACTATCTGTCATTATACCAGCAGCGTCCTTATCATTTAATTGTTGTTGCAAAGTTCTTGCAACAGACAGGCTACCCCGCATTATTAATAATTCTAACACGATCTGCGGATTAATCGTTTAAATATAGAGCGGACCTAACAATGTATTATTACCCCCATAAAACATACCTATCAAATTGGCTGTTTCTATTTACGCCCAGTATCACGTGACATATTTAAGAATGAATGAACGTAAACTTTATAGTAAAATTTTCTACGAGTCACGATGACGAGGCGAGTTGCACGAGAATCCAGTGTTACAGCTATGACGCATCTATTTTTAGAAACTCCAATATACTCTAGAAACCAAATTGTATTAAAGCTTCTGATAATCAATTCATTTATATTTTTCATTTTATGAAATAGATATCATATACTCGTGTTATTAAAATTGTTTCAATGTTTAAAATGTGGTATTTCCTTCAGAAAATTACGAAGGTCGTTTTCATTAAGGAGGGAGGTAATTATACCAGCTAATAAGCCACTCAATTTCAGCGTGGAATTATGTTCAATGTTCAAAATGGGTGAAAATGGAATGCGCGCAGTTAAATAGTGCGGGATATTATCGTATTTAGAATCAAAATAAAAACTCTGTTCTTGTATATTGTCGGTGAATAAAACACGGGCACTCGTTCGGATGCGGAAAATTAAATCACTCGTGCTACGCACTCGTGATTTAATTTTTCCGCATCCGAACTCCTTATTTCTTAAATAACACTGAGACCGCTAGCACATGACTATATATAACGCTTCCATGAGGACTAACAAGAAACATGGTTGTAACTTGTATATACAATACACTAACTGACTTTGTGTTTCATTTTGTATTATTGCTTTCAAGGCGATCATCGGCATATGAATATATTTTGATTTGTGTCATTAGTTTAACAAATAAATAAACGTAGCAATCTCATTTGTACGTACTAAACGTGTATATAGCACCATAGTATATATCGCTGGCTTAGAAGAAGGTTCGAAGTGTTACTTACAACCCTTGTGCACCTATCAATGTTTTCCCCCAGGGGGGGGGGGGGGGGGGGGGGGGCGATGGGCTGACCCAGGGGAATTTGACATTTTTAATTTTTCTAAGTCTAAATTCCCACCCTAGAACAAGGGCAATTTGTCAAAATCTCCTCACTGGGAGATGCTTTACATACCCCCCAGGATCAAAATTTCGGCCAAAGTCTATTTCCCCGGGACTCGGCACCATTCCGTCTGTCAAATTCCCACCTATCGGGAACAGCCTTTTGTCAAAAGTCCCGTATATGCCCCCCCCCCCCCCCCCTGGGGGAAAACATTGATAGGTGCACAAGGGTCGTAAGTAGCTAGCACTTCGAACCTTCTTCTTCTAAGCCAGCGATATATACTATGGTCCATATAGTCCAGATAGTGCATTAGCTCTATAGGACCCATACAAATGTACATATTCGCAATCTGCACCACAAGGCATTTCGTATTGAACCTTGTTTGATAAAAATCGGGCGTGTTCATGCTATCAAAAAACTAAAGTTGAAAAAAACTTGTTTTACCTGAAGTCAAGATGAGTTTTTAGACTGTTTTCCCCCTTGTTTTTAAAAATGGCATTTTTTCGCTTACGACCTTATACTTCTACAGCGGCGGTATATTCATGATGAAACCTCAACCAATTACCGATAGCAATATTGTAAAGTAGTGAATTGTAATTAAGAATTTGATTTTTTTAGTGAGATTGGTTCCATAAATGAATGAAACGTCCATAAATTATACAATAAACTCCCTCAAAACCGGACCCTGTCCGGACCAGGTCAAAAGTCCGGTTTTATGGGACTGTACAATTAGATCTAAAAGAGTAAATATCAGTATAAATAAGGATCATATCGCTGGCTTAGAATTAGAAGGTCGTAAGAACGACCTTATAAGACTCATTCGTATTTGAAATCTGCATCTCAGGGCGCTTCTTATGAGCCATTTTCATTAAAAAAAAAGACCAAACTGTAATTTAAAAAGCTTGTTTTTCAATAAGTAAAGAGTAGTTTTCAGACAGTTTTTTCTTGTTTTCTCAAAATATTGATTTTGACTTACGACCTTCTAATTCTAAGTCAGTGATATGTTTTTAAATGAATAACGTAGCAATGGATATAAAGCGTAATAATAGAATACATGTACATGACAATTTTTAAACGATTCCGTCCTAAATAAAATAATAATAATATTATACAAAAATGTGACAAAGCAGGAAACAGAAAATCGGAATGGAATGAAAATAATCCCGTTAAGTTATGACAATTGAAATGGGTAACTGGAATGGGTAACACTGTGTGATATTAAATTAGGACAAGCAGAACTAGGGAGTATCAATGGAACAGACGAGAAGAGATGAAAGGCCAAACATACCACGACGATTCAAAACAAAAAAATAAATTATACATGGTCATACTACTACACTACATCCTGATTTTTAAACTTAAACAAGGTCAATTACTCTAACATTGGTCTATTCACACATAAAACTCAGATAGATCATCTTCACGTGTTGATTAATATTCCTGTAAACGTCCACGACCTCAGCTAACATACTTTTTCATACAAACATGTTTACACAAATACGATGACAAATGTTACCATAGTATAGTCCAGTTAGGATATTGTGACCGTGACGTTGCAGTTTATGTGTACGCAAAAAATCACACCCATTGTCTAAACAGGTATTATAGAGCGAAGTTTAGTACGTTATTTAGCATTGAAATTATAATTGTAATTGGTTTTAGACCGTTATAGTGGACTCGACCACTGCGTCACTGGATTTTTATCCTGACTGGACTAAATCTCTCGTTAAAGATGAGCACAATCGTAACTACTCGAGTCTTTCCGTGATTGATGTCGAACTTGGAACATGTTACGCCAGTAATGTCCGAGAGATCCTGAATGATGAGAGAGAGAGAGAAAGTATGTGAACGAGGTCACTGAAAACCTGTATAGGTCATAAACCACTAAATAAATTGGTTCTTCAGCTCAATGTAAAGTGACAATTGTCAGCCCCAGATTGGATTATGTTAAAGTCTATGGCCAGTTGACACACGTATATCATTGAAAAGAAGTATGTGTCAGCTACAAAATAAGACAAAAAAATAGGGGGTCATGTTTAATATAAGAACGATTTTGTTCGTCAAAGGCGGTAGATAATTTTTACAGACGCCCGGACTGATCAAATGTGGGTTTTACACTACTCTACTTTTGCTGTGGCAAATATGTCAAAACCTCAAAATATTCCCAGATGAAACACATTCACTCCTTCAACTACAAGTATACTCTATAAGATGATTATAGTTCCATTTTGTCGAGGCATATCACCATTTCCAGTCTAACATAAGTTTTTTGTAAGGACTATTAGGTTTATAACCTATAACCCTTGCTGTACGGTTATATTTAGACAATTGGATTATCGAACATGAAATCAGTATGGTACACATAGTTGGACATGACAGAAAGAATAGATGATAAACAAATGATATAACGAGACAGGTATCAATGCAAAATCACTGTCCATGAAAGGATACAGACATTTCAGCGTGCCTACTATGTTGGTACAAGCAACAGAAAATGTAGAGTGATTCCAAAATCCCAAATAATCAAGTCGCATGTGACAAGGAAATCTAGTGATCACGTCAATTTAATCACAGGCCTAAGAAGTTACATCACAAAATACAGAGTTTTGAAATTCCCCATCATCCCGTCATTACTATATATAATAGATTATATACAGTCAACTCTCGTTATCTCGAACTCGCTTATATCGAATTTTCCGTTATGTCGAAGTTTTTTTCAAGTCCCGATTTTTCTCCTTCTTTGTCTATATGAAATCTCGAGACCCATCTCGAAGTTTCGGCTCGAATTCGGCTCGAATTTTTCGTTATGTCGAATTATTTTTTGGTCCCGATTAACAAATTTGCACTTTAAATCTATTGTTCATCTCGAAGTCGGATCGAAGTCTGATCGTATTCGACTAGCGTCGAATGTTTTTCTCACTTCGCCTGTCTTAAATCTTCGATTTACCTGTAATTTTCGCGCCTTCCATTGTTGAACAAATATTTGTTTGCAACAATTTGCGCAAACATGTCATAAAGCTTCGGGTTACGTACTAACATCAATAAACATGTCATCTCGAACAATTGTTTTTAAAAATAATAATTAAAATAAAATGCATTTTCTCGAGGAGAAATACATGTACATAAATATCACAACAAGCAATTCTCACGAATATGTCGTTCTTACGACCGTAACAATATGGCGGCGTAAAATGACAGAAACTGGAAAACTTGCAACTTCGATGCCGAAAATTCTATCTCGAATTTTCGTTATGTCGAAGTAATTTCCACGGTCCCGTGAAATTCGAGATAACGAGAGTTGACTGTATAGCAATGACGGGATGATGAGGAATTTCAAAACTCTGTATTTTGTGATATAATTTCTTAGGCCTGTGATTCAATTGATGTGTTCATTGGATTTATATTATCTGGAAGAAACGTTAGGATCAAAGCTAGATATTTATAAATATAGTTAAACGTTTGTTTGCACCAAAATGAATTCTCGTAGAGGTCTACACCGTCTACAGTAGGCTAAGTCTAGCAGTTCTGAATCATTGACATATTGTTCCGGATCAGTTTTATTTTTGTCTAAAGTGGTTGTTTCTATTGTTATGAACATTGAGCATCGGGCATAGTTGGTACAGATCTAATCTTCCCGTCGACTACATCACATATCTGAAATATAATATAATCATGTAGTATAGGCAGAGATTTGAACCGACTCTCGACCTTCTATTAGCATAATTTAACAGCTGCTGTATTATATTTTCTATATTTATAATCCCGGTGGTATGTTTTCATAAGCGGAAAGTATCACGAAGACACTCGATATGTAATACCAACACAAATCTAAAGGACCGATATTGCACGATTTGCTGACGGAAATTATATATTGATTATTCTTTAATATTCAACTCAAAAACCTTGTAATATATTCATGCATAAAGGTCAAGATCAGGTCAAATTCTCTGAGCTATATACAAATGTACAGTTGAACTATAATTCAACACTCTTCAGTCACAGCAACTCTTACAACGACAATTATAGACAAATTCTTAAATCCGTATCTCAATGGTTAGCGCGCTTGCCGTCTAATATGGCGACCGGTGTAACGGTCAATTTTATCCCCCGCCCAGTTTATCCCCCTGGGGATAAACCGGGCCGGCCCAGTTTATCCCCCGGGGATAAAACGGGCCGGCCTATTTTATCCCCCGGGGGATAAACTGGGCCGGCCCGGTTTATCCCCCCCTAGGCCTCTTCTTCCCCCACCCCAGGCCTTTTCTTCCCCCACCTAAAAAAATTAGTTTTTTTTGTAATGTGCCAAAAATAATATTTGTGAATTAATAAATTCTTAAATAATGGTAAATATGGCCTGTGAATTTTTTTTTGAAGTGAAAGAAAGTAAAAAGAATGAATTGATTTAATCGATAAATTTAGTTCATTATTGCCATAATTTGGTCTTTTTATTCCCCATCTGAGTATAATTAATATGGAGATGGGGGAAGAAATAGACTGGTCATTTTTATCCCCCACCTGAGTGTAATAAATACAAAGATGGGACAGAAGTAGACTGGCCTATTTATCCCCCATCCGAATGTAATATAGTAAGGTGGGGGATAAAGTAGACTAGGCCTCTTCTTCACCCATCTCTGTATCAATTATAGTCAGGTGGGGGATAAAGTAGACTAGGCCTCTTCTTACCCCACCTCTGTATTAATTATAGTCAGGTGGGGGATAAAGAAGACTAGGCCTCTTCTTCCCCCACCTCTGTATTAATTATAGTCAGGTGGGGGATAAAGTAAACTAGGCCTCTTCTTCCCCCACCTCAGTATTAATTATAGTAAGGTGGGGGATAAAGTAGACTAGGCCTCTTCTTCCCCCACCTCTGTATTAATTATAGTCAGGTGGGGGATGAAGTAAACTAGGCCTCTTCTTCCCCCACCTCAGTATTAATTATAGGCAGGTGGGGGATAAAGTAGACAAGGTCTCTTCTTTCCCAACCTCTGTATTAATTATAGTCAGGGGGGGATAAAGTTAACTAGGCCTCTTCTTCCCCCACCTCTGTATTAATAATAGTCAGGTGGGGATAAAGTAGACTAGGCCTCTTCTTCCCCCACCTCTGTATTAATTAGTCAGGTGGGGGATAAAGTAGACTAGGCCTCTTCTTCCCCCACCTCTGTATCAAGAATAGTCAGGTGGGGATAAAGTAGACTATGCCTATCCTTCCCCCATCTCTGTATTGAAAATACTTAGGTGGGGGATAAAGTAGACTAGGCCTCTACTTCCCCCACCTCTGTATTAATTAGTCAGGTGGGGGATAAAGTAGACTAGGCCTCTTCTTCCCCCAGCTCTGTAACAATTATAGTCAGGTGGGGGATAAAGTAGACTAGGCCCATCCTTCCCCAACCTCTGTATTAAAAATAGTTAGGTGGGGGATAAAGTAGACTAGGTCTCTTCTTCCCCCACCTCTATATTAAAAATACTTAGGTGGGGGATAAAGTAGACTAGGCCCATCCTTCCCCAACCTCTGTATTAAAAATAGTTATGTGGGGGATAAAGTAGACTAGGCCTATCCTTCCCCCACCTCTGTATTTAAAATAGTTAGGTGGGGGATAAAGTAGACTATGCCTCTTCTTCCCCCACCTCTATATTAAAAATACTAAGGTGGGGGATAAAGTAGACTAGGCCCATCCTTCCCCAACCTCTGTATTAAAAATAGTTAGGTGGGGGATAAAGTAGACTAGGCCTATCCTTCCCCCACCTAACTATTTTAAATACAGAGGTGGGGGAAGGATAGGCCTAGTCTACTTTATCCCCCACCTCTGTATTAAAAATAGTTAGGTGGGGGATAAAGTAGACTAGGCCTCTTCTTCCCCCACCTCTGTATTAATTATAGTCAGGTGGGGGATAAAGTAGACTAGGCCCATCCTTCCCCAACCTCTGTATTAAAAATAGTTAGGTGGGGGATAAAGTAGACTAGGCCTATCCTTCCCCCACCTCTGTATTTAAAATAGTTAGGTGGGGGATAAAGTAGACTAGGCCTCTTCTTCCCCCACCTCTGTATTAAAAATAGTTAGGTGGGGGATAAAGTAGACTTGGCCTCTTCTTCCCCCACCTCTGTATTAAAAATACTTAGGTGGGGATAAAATAGACTAGATCTATCCTTCCCCCACCTCTGTATTAAAAATAGTTAGGTGGGGGATAAAGTAGACTAGGCCTATCCTTCCCCCACCTCTGTATTTAAAATAGTTAGGTGGGGGATAAAGTAGACTAGGCCTCTTCTTCCCCCACCTCTGTATAAAAATAGTTAGGTGGGGGATAAAGTAGACTAGGCCTCTTCTTCCCCCACCTCTGTATTAAAAATACTTAGGTGGGGGATAAAATAGACTAGGTCTATCCTTCCCCCACCTCTGTATTAAAAATAGTTAGGTTGGGGATAAAGTAGACTAGGCCTATCCTTCCCCCACCTCTGTATTTAAAATAGTTAGGTGGGGGATAAAGTAGACTAGGCCTCTTCTTCCCCCACCTCTGTATTAAAAATAGTTAGGTGGGGGATAAAGTAGACTAGGCCTCTTCTTCCCCCACCACTGTATTAAAAATACTTCCCCATCTCCATAACAAAAAAAAATATATTTTTAGGTGGGGGAAGAATAGGCCTGGGGTGGGGGAAAAAGAGGCCTGGCGGGGGATAAAACTGACTAGGCCTCTTCTTCCCCCGGGGGATAAACTGGGCCGGCCCGGTTTATCCCCGGGGGATAAAACTGACTGGGGGAAGACGGGGCCTGTTACACCGGGTTCAAATACGGATGGAGTAACTCATACGCCTGTCATATTTCAGAAGAAAGCTGACTGGCATGTATTGGCTACGCTCGGCAATTAGACTTCTCAAATCATCATTGCAATGGTGAGTGTTAAATTAACTCTTCTACTTCGAACTCCTGGAAAACAACCAAACGCGGAAACACTTCAACGACTTCAAAGTGCTGATTTGATGATATGAGATATTGAAAACAACATTCATTGGAAGGAACATTTACAAGACAAAAGATTTTTGTTAATGTTTGGTCTTGAAAAAACGAATTTTGTTATTTCAGTTGTAAGTCTTTGTTGCAGTATAGAATTATCTTACTTCTCGTATGTATTATATCAGTGTTGGGGGATCGGACAGACTATTACAAGTAAACCTATTCTGACACCAAAAGAAATATGAAATAGCATTAGAAATGCAAGGTACTGTATATAGAAGGACTACATTGTCATTAAAGTTATTAAAATTAATGCGTCTTCGGGAGTAATTACGTTGCTGTTTAGCCAATTTAACCATTGGCATTTGCAAGCATTGTCCATTTTCTGAACACTGAACGAAATAAGTAAAATAATAAAAGGCAATGCGTCGCTCGCGCCTAAGTAATGTGAAAGTATTATGATTATAGATAAAGCCTTGCCAGTACTTACGATTTACTGCTTGATGATTGACCTGAAATAAAACAGATAACGTTTAATACACCATTCGCAAATTATGATTAATACTTAAAACTACTTGTATATCAAAGTTCACTGATATATATTGAAAATTTCTGTTTCGGTTTTGCTGAATACCTCTGTAAATGCACAGGTGACGCAAAAAACAACGAAGATGAACAAGAAATGTATATTGTTTTAAAAAAACATATGAAAGAAAACTTGTAATCTCAACGTCACTCAAATGTATTTTTGTTCATAACAAAACTTACTTAGACTCTAATACGTATGACACAAAAGTTTAAAAGATCGCCCGCCAAATTCTCTAGTTTAATGACTTTTAAAATATCCCATAACCTTGCTAATACCTGGTTCACAAATTTACTTCTGATCGTCGTCCGATGCTCGGGCGTCGTACTGTTGTTTAATCGGACCGGAGGCCGGACGGACGCCAGGTGGTGGCCGGGACAATCTCGTTTGACATAGTTATGCATTGCAACTCATTGGCCAGTGTCCACACGATGCCTAAACTTCGACTACACATCGTATACACGGACATTGTCCGGCGACCGGGCGATTTGTGACCCATATATAATAAACAAAACTGTACGAAAGTCCACTTACATCGTCCCTTTTTGACAGCACAGGCGAAGACAATAAGGATAATAAGGAATACAGCAGCTGTGGCAAACACTGAGATCAGTATAGCATTCCTGTACTCTCTTTTGGATACACTGTCTTCTTTGACCATAGGTTCTCCAAAATCTAAAAAATCAATAATTGTTACGATCAATGAGCGAAAACTGATTGGTTGAAAATATATTGACATGTGCTAGTATTCAGGGTACTGTTTTATCAAAGCACTTACAGACATCGTAAAGTTACGATCAAATTTAAATTCTTTGTAATTTGTTTACAATAGAATCTAATAAAGTGTGACAATTGTAGCTGCAAAACTAATAATGATTTAGTAACTGAACTCCTACAAACCATTTCCGTCACTAATTTGCAGTTGTGTAAAGAATTACAAAGAATTTAAATTTGAGCGTAAGTTTAAGATTTCCATAAGTGCTTTGATAAAACAGTACCCAGTTGTAAAGCCATTTTCGAATGTATGTCGTGTAACTATCGAATAAAGAAGCTATAGACACATAGAGGAACAAAGGTGTGCTTGAATTGAGAAATAATAAATACGCATCTGGGTTTTATCACAAAATAAAGCATGGTTACGAGTACAGAAAATATGACGAATTAAAGTCACTTAAGTTACAACAAATGATAATTATTAGTAAATAAAGCACTGAACTCCTACAATGTCATTCTGATCACCTCGGTCGTTATGTATTGCAATAGTATATTTACCGGAGACAAACGGAAATGGCCGAGCTTTCACGATTGCTACAATGTTTCAGATTAGTAAACTTGTACAAATGACATACTTTAGGACTAATGAATGTTCCACTTACTACTTGTAGTAAATGTTCGGGCATTGGAAACTGCTTCAAGCCCATATAAGTCCAATGACTTCACGCGGACGTCATAAGCTGTGTCAGGCTGAAGTTCTTTTTGATCAAATGTATATGTATATATTGTTTCGCCTTGTCCTGGCAGTGTGTCGCTGTAAGGGTTTGCAATTTCTAACCACTCTCCGGAAGATCTTCTATATTGTATGTAGAATTTTCGTGGAATTTCTGGAGCCACAGAGTCTGTTGTTATATCTACTCGTGGAAGATTTTCCTGTTCGATTACCGACACCACAGGGAAAGTAGGCTTTTCTGCAGTTAACAAATACATATACACCATTAAATGATATGTTTATATTTTAGAACCTACGTTGAGGAAAAGAAACGGTTGAAAAAATGTATTTGGTTTGAACATAACAATTTGTATTATACATTTGTACACGTGGTCTGCCTCGCCATCTCAGTTGGTTAAGTGCTGGACTATTGCTTGGAATGTGTTTGTATAAAATGAGTATAGCAATTCTCATTGAAGTAAAATTGATACTCCTTGTTCAGAAATGCACTGAGTCCTTCCGCAACAGACAAATCATCAGTACCGTATTTAACGTGATGGAAGAACTATTCCAACCCTGGAATCAAGCGCAGATCTTTCACATGACCAAACACCTACGCCGTGATTTCCCTTGCCGCTGCCAGATATACAAATAGCACAACACACAAAGTCATGACGTTACCGCTGTGAGAAGTTTGTCAACCGACAGTATATATATATATAGCGCTCCTAAGACTGTGTTTATCGTATGGGTTCCAGTTTCAACCACCCTAGATAAGAAGCTCCATGGCAAGAAGAATGACCTCAAGAGGACTGTTTCCTTTATCGCTATGACCGGGATGGTAGAGTAGACAGTGAATGAAAAGAATAAGAAGAAGGTTCTAACTCAGGAGCTCGATCGGTACGTATGGAGATATCAACTAGACAAACTGATTGTGATTTGACTCACTCATGCATGTAACAACACTGTTGTCAACAGTAACATAATACGTACCTAAAACAGTCAGTATTGTAGTTTTGGTATCTGCATCTTGAGGACCTAGACTCTCTGACCAGGCCCGACACTGATACGTACCAGAATCGTTCTTGCTAATTTCTGAAAGCTGTGAAATGGTAAAATGGTTATAATGACATGCTATAATAACGTGCGATACAAATAGGAAGAGATCACAAAAATAAATAAAGACAAATCTATAAGCATCAAGTTGTGTTTGATCTTTCTGTTCTTCTTTGTTCAATAAGGTATAATATTTCATCTCCTGTGTTGTGTTCAATTAGGTATAATATTTCATCTCCTATGTTGTTTTCCTCCACATGTGGGGAAGTTTCTGGTTCCTGGTGGAAGGGTAAGTTAGTACTGGTTAGAATACAATCCTGGGAAACTGGTTAGGTGAATCCGAATAAAACTTAAAAAATGTTGAGAAACGCAGTTAAACTCGAATAAACAAAGTCTCCTGACAATGCGCCTTTGTGTTGATCGTCCATTTAAGCCAGTGATTCCTATTTCACCCACTGTTTACGCCTGTCATGTGTCCCATGTACATACTGGTTTACTTTTTTCAGTACGAGTGCTAAAGCCTGTGTCGCACTGAGGAATTCCACATCGGAGATGTTCTCCCGATTTCTTCCGGTAGCACCCGATTCATCACAATTCCTTCCAATATCAGAAACTGTCTCATGACTTCCCCGAAGCTTCCCCTATACCACAAGGAACCTGTTCCTGATGTGCTGATAGCTCATTAATTTCAACCGGGAGTGCATCGCCGAGGCAAAAATGCTGAGTGGGACCTAGGGCTTTATATAGTTTATTATTTAGAAGAGTAAGATTATTTACCTCAAGATGTAAGATATTACTAGGATTGTTCTGAGTGTTATTACCGATCATTGTATAATCAGTACCGTCGTGTTTAAACCAAGCTATAACAGCCACTGGTTTGCTCTCAGCAATACACGGTATAGAGATAGTATCCCCGATATAGGCGCGGTATTCTGACATCGTAGGTGATAAAACTATAGGCGGATCTGAAGAAGAATACATTTATTCAATAATACAAATGTAGCAACCATAGATCTACCAGTTAATTATACGCATCACATCACATTAAAAATATTGTTGAATCTGGAAAATAAGAGCATATGCTTATAATAATTTTAGTGACGGTTGTATGCGCCTTATTTTGATACGCGCCTATTCTTTACTTAAATGATTTGCGCTTTTTATATGCGCTTATAGAAAAACCATACATAAAGTACTCTAATAATGATTTTGGGTGTCCATGCGAAAGACTGAATTCCCCGAACCCATAACCATTTCTTATTATCTTTCTCTTACTTTCCTTTCTTACTCTCTACAATCACAACCTCTCATCTAAGCGACTGTCATCATAACCCTTCCCACTTCCCTATATATGCTACAAAAATCATAATGACATTAATGAATAATATCATAAAGAGTCGTGAATTAGTTTCACATTCATTTTGACAAAATTGTTTGTATATTTTGTATTGTGTATAGCTGTATAATATGTCTTATGAAAATAAGAAATGTTAAAAACGAAAGACTTTGAATTGGCACCCTGTACCGTTACTATAACAAAATACAAGTCGCATTCACAAAACAAAACAGAAATACATTTTCCAAACTTATATCTTGGATAAGAAACGAAGTCTGGTTTAAGAATCTTAATCGGTTTCCGAGCCATTGATCTTCTATATGGCTTGCATTGACACGTTCCTTACATTTGTAATGAAACTTTAAGTTTTCTCAAATAACAACCAGAAATTGAACGTGACTGTAATAGCTCTCATATTCTTTGAATAGTCGAGCTAAAACTGAGGAAAAAGCAAGTCGCTTCCACACTATAAATCTATAATAAGAAACGATGACTTCAACGTTTTCTAAAACAACAATCAGAGATTGAAATAGGAATACAAAAATGTACAACAATCAGAGATTGAAATAGGAATACAAAAATGTACATGTATATTGTATGTACAATAGTGTGTTGGTACTTCAGTGATTGTCTCCTTATATAACAGAGGCCTGTAAAAGGCTCCTTCCCAATTAAAAATGTCTTAAAAATCATGCAGTTTTCCCACAAATCCAAAGTAACACCTACTTTTTGTTACCTAAAACAGGAACTACACCGATGTTTCCCCCCAAAATTAAGAGGCTTAGGCCCCTTCCCAAAATGAATAGAAAAAACCCTGTAACGTTACTTACAACTTATATCTAGAGTCACACTGCCACATACATCATCGACTTCCACACAACATGTGACCAAGCTTCCATCCATAGTCCTATCCACTGTGACATCGACAGTTTGTGTGACGTTCACACCATTGTACATTTCTTGCATCGTGTTCACAGGAAATGATGACGTGTTCAGTAGTTCCCCATCTTTGGTTCCCTTGTACCACATTGGTACGGGTGCAGGATTAGCAGCATTACTTGAACATGTTACTGATACTTCTGCTTCTCCTGTACTTCCAATCGCTACTGAGACATTTCCTTCCACAGAGACTTCAGTCGCTTCAACTGTGTGAAATACAATAAAGCTAACATAATATATATAATATAAACAAATAGATAATAGAAAATCGGACAGGGAAGGCATCACTCATCAGCCGAGTACAGACAACATAAAAACACCACAAACCACAATCACACAACACAATTCTCAACACTGTCATAACAGAATGAGAAAACTATGTGAATCTTTGTTAAGATAAAAATTCTCTTAGACATTTTGGTATGAACATCGGCCCAGCGAATGAGAGGTTGTGTGTTTGATCTTAAACCTGGACAAACCAAACGATTTAAACTTGTACCGGTAGGGCTCCCTTGTTTGACGATCAGCCGTTCGGAACTGATTGGCTCAGTGTCCAGATAATAACTGATTAGTCTTAATAGGTCGAACAAACATAACGCGGAGGCGTACAACGGCGATGGAAACAAAGTACATTGGTATGTCCGTGGGAGAGTTTGAGAGCAAATCACAATGCAGCTCTAGATAGTCCATGCTCTATGTGACACCAGGCATAACAAGGACTGGATAGGTATATTTCATATGGATCAACTATTTTCGTAGGTTGGGACCTAGTCTTTCTAGTTGGGACCATCTAGACATATTGATGATCAATCATGGAAACTAGTTACAGTAAAACTTCGTTATCTCGAGTCAATATACAGTATAGAGCGAATTCGCCGGTACTTCGACATAGGCAGGGTACTCGTAAAAATGATGCTCGTCATAAAGGTGTAAGTCACTATACAGTATAGAGCAAATTCGTCGGTACTTCAAATTTGCTCGACATAGGCAGGGTGCTCGGAAATCTATGCTCGTATTAACGAAGTTTTACTGTATTACAGTTCACCACGCGGTACTTACATGGTACATTGATGGCGTAGACATCCTGTATCGTATCATTCTCTCTCTCAAATACATATATACATTTGATAACAACACCGTTATCTTCCATCTTCAGATCGCTGATTGTAATGTTTGATCCACATTCAGTAAGATGTGGACGCTCCGGATTCTGAATGAAAAAGATTATATTAAGTCAGACAGGAAGGGTAGCACTCAACTTAACCAGCCGAGCACAGAAAACATTAAAACACACCAAGCACTGAAAACACGGCATCCCGTCCTGAAAGTCTGCAGCCTCAGTCAGTCAAACTAAAACGGAACGAGAGCCATGTGACGAGATAACAACAACCGGACACCACACACCACAAGGACAATCTACAACATACAGTCTAACTTGTACTAGCGACCACGCGTATTTAGCGACCTTTGTCTTAAACGACCGGTTTCAATTCCTCCCGACCATATTTGCTCTATTTGTCTTCTGTATTAAGCGACTTTTGTCTAACGCGACCAGCGACCACTGTTTAAGAACAAACTTGATTGGTAAAATTGCATTAAGCGACCAAACAATTATGTGTAAATCACTGGTCGTCTGTAGTGACAGGTTGTTAATTACTTCAAACCTCATCTTAAATCATTGTTTGTTCACACTTCGGAGTTTGTCTTTTGTTAACTGGGCCTCAATTAACAGCATTGATAATCACCATTGTGTCCATAGGGCATGTCATTCAGATGATTTTAATCCGATTACACACATTATTACGGATTAATTTGTGTATCTGTTGCTGCAATCAGCTTGTTGTCACCGTCCATTTAGATTTGGCTAAAACCCGGTCTATTTCGGTTTTTTTTTCTTCGAGTGCAACAACAAAAATAACGTGCAAGCAAAACTGACTTACATTAATAGCATTGTGTAATATATGAGTAAGTTTAATAAAATGATAAATTAAATGCTTATGAAGACGATGCATACAAGTATAGAATCATCATAAAACATATTTACACACTAATGTTTATCAAGTTGAATAGTATTCGGACAGCCTAAAGTCGGAAATTCATTAATTACATTCGATGTTTCTTACATTTGTGTTAAACGACCATTCCGTTAAGCGACCGTTTTCAGACCTTCCCCAGGGTGGTCGCTTAATACAAGTTAGACTGTATATATACATGTAGTGTACATGCAATTTTGAAAGATACGAAGCAGCCTTGTGCTAGACAACGAAATCGCAGAATGGCACATACTAAATGAACAAAGTTCAACAAAAAGGCACACTGGCGAAATATTTTTGTATTTTTTACTATAAAGTGGACAATACATACATACATTTCTTATTGGTATATGAATATGTTGTTATAATTCTAGTCAGAATGAGTAATTTATGATGAAGTTTTTCGAAATATAAATCGCTTTGTCACAAAATCCGCAAAATCACGAACATTTGTACTCGCGAAAAAACAGTTATTCAATATACTGAAAGAGTTTTCCCTTGACGACACAACGATATTGCCATTTCACAAAAATCCACGATGATTGCAATTGTGCAAATATATAATCTGTGGCCTCCGTAGCTCCAAGGTTAGCGTGCTTGTCGTCTAATATGGCGACCCGTATTCAAATCCGGGTGGGAACACGCATACACCCGCCATGTTTCAGCAGAAAGCGGACTGGCAAATAAAGGCTAAGCATTTTAGAAAAAAGTATTTATCTGACCTGTTTGCAGCTATAGTCTTCCTGAAAGTTAAATGAGGTATCCGTGAGATACTGATCATCAGCCATCCATATAAACGTGGTCTCTGGCTTACTGAAACCATCACATTTTAACCGTGTTTGTTTAGCAGTCAATGACGGTTCTTGGCTTATGTCCCTTCCTACAAGCAATGGCGGAACTGTAAAAATACAAAAAAGACAACTCATAAAGTTATGTGTCGTAATACCTTGGAACATTTTGTTCGCTTACCGTTACCAATGGGAATGGCACGTATGGTATGACACGAAACAACCTGTAAGTCCATAACAGTATACAACACGACCTCTCCTAGTATATTAGAATGCCACTGATTTTCCCAAGCCTTTGTAGTTTGTAACCAGGTTACATGGTTACAACCCCAACAGACATATCTACTCCTAGGCTACTGTAGACGAATAATAACAATTGGGACAGTGAAGACAGTACTCAAAATTAAGAACAGAGCACGAAAGACACAGAAAGGATCACACAAAAAACCCACACATACCACTAGCGCACTCCACAATACCACTAGCGCACTCCACAATACCACTAGCGCACTCCACAATACCACTAGCGCACTCCACGATACCACTAGCGCACTCCACAATACCACTAGCGCACTCCACAATACCAAACACTAACATAAACAGGGAGAAAGGAAACAGACACAAAGAGGGTCTGGATATATTAGCAATACCTAAACAGAAAAGTGGGAAGAAACAGTGACACGAACACAAAACCACATATGTACGGACAATGAAACCATACAAGACATAGTTTGTGACACCCGTTGTGGAGTACACCTCCAATAAATTCAGAAATGCTTACAAACAATATTTTGAACATGACTGGCTACAAATGTGCATCATTTTGTAAAAACTTAAGACAAGAGAAATATAATTGATGGAACAGCTTTATCAATGATATAGTACGTGTCTCTGTACGTACGGGATCTGACAACCCAAAAATATATCAACAAATCAGACAGGCAGCACACAACCAAAACAGAAGAGCACATAAAAATTAACAAAAAAATAAAATACAGTAAAACTTCGTTATCTCGAGTAATGATCGGGACAGGTAAGATGCTCGAGATAAACCAGGTTTTTGATTCTCGTCATAAGGGTGTAAGTCTAACATAGCACTGAGATTTGCCTTCTTTGCGTATATTGAGCTTACCATATTTTATTACCGCGATAAAATACAGCTGATTGGCGACGTCACGTTTGACGTCATATACTATGACAAATGACGTAACGGTGACGGTAACGTTCCTAGGAAAGAAAGTAGTTTGACGTCAACCCGTCTTGTTGTGCTATAAATGGCAGAGCATTGGCGATGTTAGAATCGAAATAATAAATAGGAGCTTTTTGCTTTGTTGTGTTATAAAATATAGGCACTCGTTTGAATGCGTACATTAATCATTTATTTTTCAAATTAGCAAATTAGCCGGTACTTCGACATCGGCAGGGTGCTCGTAATGATGATGCTCGACATAAGGGTGTAAGTCAATATACAGAATAAAGCAAAATAGCCGATACTTCGACATAGACAGGGTGCTCGTAATGATGATGCTCGACATAAGGGTGTAAGTCAATATACAGAATAAAGCAAATTAGCCGATACGTCGAAATTTACTCGGCATAGGCAGGGTGCATGTTATATTGATGCTCGTAATAATGAAGTTTTACTGTACATCAGTACTTACATAAAACATAGACCAGTGTGGACGATTCTGTAGCATTCTTATCAGCATTCTGAGGCGTAGCTACACAGTAGATACGTTCATTGTCCACTAGCTGACTCCCTTCAAACGTCACACTGGCATTCACTGGAATAAACATAGTACTGAGAGTAATAAAGTTGGTATGATTAATATGCAAATGAATTCTTTATAGTTGTACGGAATATTCACCTTCTCTGAATAAAGAAATCGTCTCATTCTAAGTACATTTGTATACACGGGTGTCTACATTGTCACATTTAATTGTCACTAGTTATATTATGTTATCATGTCTTTGTTCATTTAACCATAATTCGAAACTTGTTATAATAGTGTTGTGTTTTTACGTCTTCACGTATGAATTGTATGTTCACACGAGTTTTTGGCTTACTGGAATATAAAAAAACACCACTTTTTCCTCATCTTTTTAAAAAATCATGCCAACGCCTCAGTCATCACAGCCAAATTGTTCAAACTGTAATACTGTAATCATGTATGTTCTTGCATTTGAGAAATAGGTACTTATATAATATATATATATAGCATTTGATAACACACATGCCGCTTGTATAGCATACATAATACACAATAACATTAAACAATATTCTTGATTACGTTGCATTCTAGAACTCAATTACAAATTCACCTGAAAATATCAAGCAATTAATGAGTTTTTGTGAAATACTGAATTCATGAAGCGATTTCCTTCATTGCTGGTTTCAAGTTACCAATTATTCAGATAAATTAAAATTGAGTTCAGATTACATGAGTGTAGGATAAAATCAACTTCCAATTACAACCATGACTCCTCTTCATAATAATCCTGTATAATATGGCTTAAAAATCTTTTTTTTTCATATTTTTCAGACAGACTTTTCTTGTTTTCTCAAAATATTGATTTTGTACTTACGACCTTCTAATTCTAAGCCAGCGACATGACTGCGGCCCAATGACAAGAATCTTGCCAAAATAAAATGGGGGAAAATGCGTTTAAATGATGATATGATGATATCAAGTCACTAAAACTACCATTAGTTGGAACTACTTTCCAAGCCTTCTACGGGGATGACCTGCATGTGTATAATGACTCGTGGTGTAAGAGATTGCTTTTATGAGCCGCGTCTCAAATTGTCAAAGTTGGTGTTCAAACCTCGGTATGTTTTACATGATATACGGGGTTTTGTTTGGGACAAGATGATTTTTCAACCTTTACATTTACCCTATTGAGATAATTGTAACAAAAAAGATGTGTAGTTCTTACAGTAGCAAAACAATGATATAAAACACACGTATATGCAGTACAACATCCCCAGAGCGGCCCCCTGAAGAGCTACAAACTCTGTGTAAAAACACCATCAAAATTTTCCTAAGTCACTATTTACTACAAATTTAACCTCTGTTGAGCAACAACCTCTAGACAATGACCACAATTTACAGCTCCCAAAGGGTGTTTCTCTACAGATGTTGTACTGTATATATAAAGTACCTGTATACGTTTTATCGTCTACCATTTCCTGGCTAACTACAGCATTACTGATATCTGGAAATCCGGTAACATTGGTAGCACGCCATTCGAATGTAACAGTTGGTGCCGGGCTCCCTCCCGTTACCTGACATACGGCTGTTATATCCTCCCCATCAGTAACTTTAATGGCGGCTTTAGGTCCATCAACAGTTGGTAAGTCGACAGTGTTTAATAACACGACAGAAACATTGTATGCTGAAATTATTTTGGAAGATACCAGTTGATGAAAAGCATTAGTTTATCCTAATTTATTTAAGGTCGATTGTGAAACAAGTTTTTCAAACTTATATTAATCACTCTCGACACCTCATTTCTGATGTTATTCATCGTCACGAGGGTATGAGAGAAGAGAAGCCAGTTTCCCTTTTATGCTAAGCGTCAAGCAAGGGAATTTTTTGGTGACATTTTTATTTCGTCTTTGAAATGATGGAACCTAGTCCCGATGCCCTGGTAGCTCATTAATTTCAATCGGGAGTACATCGCCGAGGCAAGAAATGCCCATTGCGACCTAGGCATCAGGTATATATTCGGTAAAAAATTCTATGGAATGGATTGTACGGTTGTTAGGCAATACCAAAAATAAGCCAATTGAATAAACACCGATGCAATACTGTCTTTGTCCAGAAACGTTTGTTTTAAGTCAATACATATGCAAAACATACATTGTTGTAATTAAGCAGTATAATACAATGCGTTATCGCTATCTAACACACAAGCGCTAGATTCTTATAAATGGACATTATAATAACATTATACTTACATAAAACATTTAGTTGAACTAAACCCTCTGTATTGCCATCAGTACATTTGTACTCCCCAGAGTGAATGAGTTGAGCATTCGTTAAATTTAGGTTCTTTTTTTCAGACCATTCAAACCCATCTTCATTTATCACACTGTCATTTGTTAAAGGGTTTGCTAAATTAGGGGGACCGGTCCATTCCGGATATTCAATCGTTAACGGACATACTAAGATGGCTTCTTTACCGGCTTCCACATCGAGAGCCTCAGTATTGTGGGAGAACAAGACCAGCACTGAAAATAGAACATGTCATATTGTTACTGTCATTTTGCTGTGAGCTAATATAGTGTCAGTATATGAACAATTGTACAGAGCTTGTCAATGGGCGTCAGAAACAAATTGATAATAAGGCTGCTACTTAGATACACTTAAGATGCTCGAAGAATCCCGAGCGATGCCGAAGAATGTTTCATCTACAATAGGAACATCTCGGATAATCTCATGACAATTCCATCAGTCTGTGAATACCTTAATAATGCAAGTGACGTTGTGAACGTCATTATAAAATATCCTATATGAAACGACAAAGTTACAGAGCGGACACGGTTTTGCTAACAGGCCAACAAACCAACGGACCAACCAACCAACATGGTGACTTCAGTATACTCCCTTCAAACTTTGTTTGCGGGGGTATAATTATAAACAACACCTTGAAGATCATAAGTGGATCCTTATTTATTGTGGTTAAGTTCCGTTGGTCATGACCTGGGCCGCTGAGGTATTAGTGAGTCACGGTAAATGAAATTTTGTAGAATAATAATTAGTTGATGGATTAAACTGAAATTTGCTGTATAAAACGTCAGTGCATTATAAGTTTGTTTTCGTGAAGTTTTACAACGAAATCATGTTTTGTTTTATTTTACGATAATTATGTTTCTACGAACAATTTGGACACACCTGGTATATCATATCATTAAAGACAAGTTTGCACAATTCATGCGATATTGACCTATCAACCACATCTATCCCCATCTCATTAAAATCATATCCTTATTAGGTTTCACTACTTTATGCTGATATAGGAAAAAGGATGAAGCATATGTTATGATCTAATTTTAATGAGATTGGGTCTAGCCAAAGACCTAAAAATAACTTTTTAGGTCTTTGGTCTAGCCATTCTCGTCGTTCAACATTTTCTTCTGACACCAGAATCAGTGTCTAGAAACTTGATTAACTACTGATGTATGAGGATGGTTCTACTATACAGTGAAGCATTTAATCCCTCATTAAGCCCTAAGCGGCTATTTTCATAAAGCAAATACCTTGGTAACCTATCTGCAGAATGATGCATTTTGAGCAATTAAGTTGAGTCCCAAAGGTGGAAAACACCATAAGATGGAACGAAAGATATGGTTTGTTGACAAAATAACAAGTTGTAAACAATAAATGCAACCAGGGGCGTAGCTAGAGGGATTTGAATGTGTACGCAAGAAGGCTAGGGGTCTGGGGGCATGCTCCCCCTGAAAATTGTGTTCGCTAGAACGTCTCTGGTGCGTTCTGGCGTGTTTTTTGCATCATCTTTAACATTATGTTTACTGATCAAACCAGTTTGTTGTTTGTATAGAGCGTTTTAAAGTGTTTCTAAGAAATACTGACAATATTAAAGGCTTACCCCCTTAGGCATAAGTTTTTATTGCATTTTTCGATCATTTATTTTTCCACTTTTTGAGAAGCATGTGTAGGCCTACGCAGCTGCGTATTCTGCGTACATGTAGCTACGAGCCTGGCAACACCTTCTTGAAGCAGCCATTATTTTGATGTGCCGGCGACTGACTGCCCGATTAAGACATGTTTAACAGTCTGATTATTTCTTTTGTCGGTCACGTTAGATGAGTTCTGGTATTTCAACATCTGTTACAACATAGTATATAAACTGTATCAGCTGTGACACAGTTACACATACCTACATGTATCTTGATCAGTGTGTACATATATATGAGCCAGTCTCCGGGAAAACCTGCTATTTTGACAAAAATATTGATTTTGAGATTTCCAATACGTTATTAAAGCAAAATGTAAAAGAAATTTTGTTGATATCTCGAGTTTTAAGGAAGTTACAGCTGTTTTTGTAGAGTCACTATTCAGAAATGTTTGTGTGACGTCACAAACGTCATTCGAACATTATTTGACGTAATTGTAACCAAGTACTTCATAATTAAACATTTTGATGAATTATTGACATAAAATGTTCAAAATAGTACCACTTGTTAGAATTATGTTTTAATTTTTGAAATACATATCATATTCGAAATTGTTCGGGTTTAGAGAATAGCTACCACTGTTTTAAGCAACTAACTCCTTGCTTTTCCAAATCGGAGTACTTTTCCAAAATTGGTCACCATAGCAACGACGTATGTGACTTCGATATAACTCATACGAAAATTTAGAGCTAAGATATAGCACTATATGGGTAAATAGTTTAAGATAAAATCAATACTTATGTATTTTTTCGTATTTTAGAGCTTTTTCAAAACCTTGTTACATATAGTAATTACATAATGTCAATATAGCAGGTTTTCCTGGAGACTGGCTCATATATATAATATATAATATCAAATACAATGTACTGTGACAAAAATATGAAAATCATGATAATATAGCATTAGTAAGACAAGTCTCTATTGAACAGTTTCTGAAAATTTGAGAAAAATATAACATCAAATTACAAAGTTACAGGTTTTTAAACGTAACCACTCCACCTACTTTGTTAGTGACGTCGCAAACGTCATTCAAACGTTATTTGACGTTACGTTAACATGAAGTTCATAAATCCAGTATTTGATAAGTTCTTGACGTAAACTTTTCAAAATTGTATCACATTTTAGAATTGTATTCCTTTTTTAATAAAACATATCTAAATCGTGAATTTTAGCTTTTAGAGAAACGTAGCAACTGTTTTCAACCACTGACCCTCGTTTTCTCAATATGGATACTCTTCAGAAATTGGTCACCATAGCAACGACAGAAAATATTTTAACATGATTCATGAGAAAAAAAAATCTAAGACATAGTTCTATATTATCCAAGAACTTAAACTTAAACCAAAAAGCATGACGTTTTTGTCATTTAGGAGGGTTTTTATTAACCTTATTACATAAATTCTAATACGATGTCACTAAGCCCCGTTTTCCTTGAGGACGGCTCAAATATATACATGTAAATCATTTAACTAGAAAATAGCAAATTTTACGCAAGACTGAACTAGACTGAACGTATCAATCAGATTGTGTATTCAGATTACTTATATCACCAGGCATGCATCTTCATTGATTAGTGACTCGTTATTCAAGTCATACATTGTATAATTTTGCTGTGTTTGTGTGCATATTTTTGGAACTTGATCGTTTATCACTAAATACAAGTATTATACTTTTGTATGATATATAAAGTATCATCTTCCGTCTAAGTACTGAACATTTTGGTCAGGCGGAGGAAGCTTATGCCATGGGTGGCGGATTTATACCACGTCGTAGGCCCTACTTTCGCCATTACAAAGCGAAAATGCGAAAATGTAACAATGCGAAAAGTCGACTTTGTCGTATCTTTACATTGTTGCATTTTCACATTGTTATGGCGAAAAAGCGAAAATACGACATGGCATAAATCAGCCACCATAGAAGCAAGATAAAGGCCGAGCGAAAGTTTGGTGCACATACACGTCCTTAGAGCCCAAGCTGCGGCAAGATGACAGCAACATACAGAGAATGGTGGTGCATATCATCATCACCATATCCGAACTGAAGATATAAATGGCCATAAAGAATGAAACGCAGAAGAAGAAGAAGTAGCAGAAGAAGAAGAAGAAGAAGAAGAAGAAGAAGAAGAAAAAGAAGAAGAAGAAGAAGAAAAAGAAGAAAAAGAAGAAGTAAGAGAAGGCTGACTGTACTCGACTGTCAGTGCAGTTTCTGAGTACGTACGGAAGCTGGGCGGGTAGGTAGCATCAACCAACTTTGTCAAGTACATATGTGACAAAGTCACATCTTATCCCATGTATCACATGTACAACATGTTTATTGTTATGAATGAAATAGGTTAAGTAAAAAGCTAGGATTATAATAAATATACTGTAAACACCGACATTTCTCGTGAGACTAAATTTCGTAAATTTCCCGAGATCGATAGACAGGAAACATGAAACACATTTAAATACTAGTACTTATAGTATACGGCAGATCAGAAGTTAGCAAATCGCGAACATTTAAACCGCCGGAAAAAAACTAATTGCGCATATGTGCTAAATATTGACCGCGCAAACAATATTTTATTTTAGCATACATAAAACATCGGTCTGACACGTGCAAAATAGATGACATCTGTGTAAATTAAGGGCGGTGACAACAGTAGAAAGAGTTTTTAACGTCCTAATTCAGAGATGGTCGTGGGTGTTACTGTATTATACCTGTCCTCTATAAACTGAGTAGGTTTGACAAATCATGTCAATGACTTTTGTTGCGCTAACATCCTACAACTAGTCGGTTTTTCTAAGTAAATTTTACAAAGAAAAAATGTTGCAAGAATGTAACTTAAACGCAACTAACAAATTATTTACAAGATCGGTTGAACTACGTTCATCATAATGACTAATCCACTGATACATAATTACATGTGCCGCAAATACCCTTCAAATGTGCGTTCAATGACCTTTCCTTGGTGCAAGAAAATAACATTACATCATTACGAGCCATTGCATGCAATAACCCTGACCCCTTTCTGGTAACAATACCCATCCCTGGTGCGTTTAATGGCCATATTTCCCCTTCCGTGATCCGCAATGACCCTCCCTCCCTTAATACGGACAATTGCCGTAATGCCCTTTCCCTAATGCGTACAATTGCCGTAATGCCCGGTCCCAAAATGCGTGCAATTGCCGTAATGCCCATTCCCAAAATGCGTGCAATTGCCGTAATGCCCATTCCCAAAATGCATGCAATTGCCATAATCCCTTTCCCTAATGCGTACAATTGCCTTTATGCCCGTTCCCTAATGCGTACAATTGCCATAATGCCCATTCACAAAATGCGTGCAATTGCCATAATGCCCATTCACAAAATGCGTACAATTGCCCTAATGCCTATATTACATAATGCGTACAATTGCTCTTACATTATTGCGAACAGGTGCTTAACTTAGTTAAGGTGGTACAATATCAGTTGCAACAAACAAGAAAAGGAACTATTATACTTGCAGTGTTGTCATTGTATTTACCCAAAGACCATTTAATGAGTGAACATTTCAGAATTAAAGCAAATGTCACCTGGTCACGAGATAGTGGATGATGTTTTATTCACTAATTAGTTTGTTTGCCGTATGTTATTAAAGTTGTATCGATCGCGATGGGAGAAGGGTTTGTAGTAAACGCCGTTAATGATTACATTGAAACCTGTTGTTCATAGATGCATATTCTTGCAATACTATCGTGCGCAGTAGATGCTGATCATATATACAGACTGTTTTCCATTGTCAGAGACACATCAACATTCGAGTTTTTTTATTTTTCGTTACTGCACTATTTTTTGTCATTTTCAAAAAAAAAATTGGAAATCTTAAATTGGATATAATTTATTATGTCAAATGTTTTGATGGCACATGTATTATGATACTGTACACCATGTTTTATTGTGTACTTCATTATTTCACTAATGATATCTTGGTAAAGTACTTATTTAATAATGTTCTCATTCACCACAGTGACTGTGCCACAGGTGTCATTAAAAAATAACTGACAGAAATTTATTTTTGGATAAAAATGTGAATAAATTTCTGTAGATTTTTTAAAATTCTTTATCAATGATACTGATACTTGCCACTGTATGTGTGTGCTGTTAGAACTTAAATTGTTACTTTCAATATTGGACTGTCATTGACTACAGTCCACCATCAACAACATGGTAGCTACATTTTGAGAGTTTATATTTTTATTTTTTTCCCTCCTCCTGTGGACTTTTTGCTAAAAAATGTCCGAGTACCTAAAAATTAAAAAAACTCTGGCCTTATGGAATCGTGGATATTGTTAGTTTTTACTTGTTGTGACATACAATCAAAACCATTATCCCTTCCACCTTGGGTACCCTAACCCTAGACATCAGTAGGTTTTAGTTCGAATGTTTGAATGTTTTTCTCAAGGACACATGGTCCAGGGAATCAAATATATATTTTTATTACATGTCTTCCAACAAAATATAACTATTTCAGTCCTCACTCCTCAAGTCGCATGCAACAGCACTGTGTGTGAAGGAACTTTTGGTGGGCAGCGTATTTGATAGCTCCTTATCTCTGACCGCTTATCTGATTACAAGAAAGGCTCATATGTTTCTATCTGTATAAGTCTATATGCGACAATGCCATTATCCATATGTTTCATATTTGCCATGGCTCAGTGACACACTATTAATCATTTATATTACTTGTATACTAATGATAAAGGTATGTAACACATGGCATATAATGTGGGAAAACAAGGCGTTTGCTTGTTTATAATATTAGATCGATAATTGTGAATATTAAATCAAATGTTAATGCAACAAAAGGGCGGATATCTCTTATCTTTCTACATACATTTTAACGAATGGTACGGATATGTCGTTTAATAAACCGGTGTTCTCCCAATTGTGCAGTTTGGTTTTTAAAGTCGCCAGTCAAAACCGCATAGCCCTAAGACTACATGGAACTTTTTAACGGCGTATGGATAGTTACAATGTACGGTATTCGTAGTTATGTAGATTCAGTGAACAGCCTTTTAAGCTTTTGAAAAGCAGTCATGTAGCACCTGAGCACACGCAAACGTATATAAGCGGAATAACACTTCCATGCGTCCTTGACCATAATGCTTAAATGTCCAAATTCGGAAATGTCAAAGTTCCGTGGATACACATTTATTCCACAACACGTTGCTACAAGTCGGTACCACAAAACGTTGCTACAAGTGGGTACCACAAAACGTGGCTACAAGTTGGTACCACAACCCGTGGCTACAAGTTGGTATTGCCAAACGTGGCTACAAGTTGGTACCACAACACGTGACTACAAGTTGGTACCACAACACGTGGCTACTAGTTGGTACCACAACACGTGACTACAAGTTGGTACCACAACACGTGGCTACTAGTTGGTACCACAACACGTGGCTACAAGCTGGTACCTCAATACGTAGCTACATACAAGTTGGTACCACAACACGTGGCTACAAGTTGGTACCACAAAACGAGGCTACATACAAGTTGGTATTGCCAAACGTGGCTACAAGTTGGTACCACGAAACGATGCTACAAGTTGGTACCACAAAACGAGGCTACATACAAGTTGGTATTGCCAAACGTGGCTACAAGTTGGTACCACGAAACGATGCTACAAGTTGGTACCACAAAACGTGGCTACATACAAGTTGGTATTGCCAAACGTGGCTACAAGTTGGTACCACAAAACGAGGCTACAAGTTGGTACCACAAAACGAGGCTACATACAAGTTGGTATTGCCAAACGTGGCTACAAGTTGGTACCACGAAACGATGCTACAAGTTGGTACCACAAAACGTTGCTACAAGTCGGTATCACTACACGTGGCTACAAGTTGGTACCACAACACGTGACTACAAGTTGGTACATGTACCACAAAACGAGGCTACAAGTCGGTACCACAACGCGTGGCTACAAGTTGGTATTGCCAAACGTGGCTACAAGTTGGTACCACAAAACGTGGCTACAAGTTGGTACCACAACACATGGCTACAAGTTGGTATTGCCAAACGTGGCTACAAGTTGGTACCACAACACATGGCTACAAGTTGGTACCACAACACATGGCTACAAGTTGGTACCACAACACGTGGCTACAAGTTGGTACCACAAAACGTGGCTACAAGTCGGTACCACAACACGTGGCTACAAGTTGGTACCACAACACATGGCTACAAGTTGGTACCACAACACATGGCTACAAGTTGGTACCACAACACGTGGCTACAAGTCGGTACCACAACACGTGGCTACAGGTTGGTACCACAAAACGTGGCTACAAGTCGGTACCACAACACGTGGCTACAAGTTGGTACCACAACACGTGGCTACAAGTTGGTACCAGAAAACGAGGCTACAAGTCGGTATCACAACACGTTGCTACAAGTCGGTACCACAACACGTGGCTACATACAAGTTGTAACCACAAAATGTGGCTACAAGTTGGTACCACAAACGTGGCTACAAGTTGGTACCACAACACGTGGCTACAAGTTGGTACCACAACACATGGCTACAAGTTGGTACCACAAACGTGGCTACAAGTTGGTACCACAAAACATGGCTACAAGTTGGCACCACAACACGTGGCTACAAGTTGGTACCACAACACGTGGCTACAAGTTGGTACCACAAAACGTTGCTACAAGTTGGTACCACAACACATGGCTACAAGTCGGTACCACAACACGTGGCTACATACAAGTTGTAACCACAAAATGTGGCTACAAGTTGGCACCACAAAACATGGCTACAAGTTGGTACCACAACACGTGGCTACAAGTTGGTACCACAACACATGGCTACAAGTTGGTACCACAAAACATGGCTACAAGTTGGCACCACAAAACATGGCTACAAGTTGGTACCACAACACATGGCTACAAGTTGGTACCACAACACGTGGCTACAAGTTGGTACCACAACACATGGCTACAAGTTGGTACCACAACACGTGGCTACAAGTCGGTACCACAACACGTGGCTACAAGTTGGTACCACAACACGTGGCTACAAGTTGGTACCACAACACGTGGCTACAAGTTGGTACCACAACACATGGCTACAAGTTGGTACCACAACACGTGACTACAAGTCGGTACCACAACACGTGGCTACAAGTTGGTACCACAACACTGGGCTACAAGTTGGTACCACAAACATGGCTACAAGTCGGTACCACAACACATGGCTACAAGTTGGTACCACAACACATGGCTACAAGTTGGTACCACAACACATGGCTACAAGTCGGTACCACAACACATGGCTACAAGTTGGTACCACAACACGTGGCTACAAGTTGGTACCACAACACGTGGCTACAAGTTGGTACCACAACACGTGGCTACAAGTTGGTACCACAAACATGGCTACAAGTCGGTACCACAACACATGGCTACAAGTTGGTACCACAACACATGGCTACAAGTTGGTACCACAACACATGGCTACAAGTCGGTACCACAACACATGGCTACAAGTTGGTACCACAACACGTGGCTACAAGTTGGTACCACAACACGTGGCTACAAGTTGGTACCACAACACATGGCTACAAGTTGGTACCACAAAACGTGGCTACAAGTTGGTACCACAAAACGTGGCTAAAAGTCGGTGCCACAAAATGTGGCAAAACTCATTTGTGAACTGTATATATGTACTGACAAATGAATCGTCACTTTGTCACAGATGATGTGTATACATGTTTAATTATATGAACATACGTGTTTAGTTAATTAGATATTTTATTAGTTAGAAATATGAGATTTCATGAGATGTTACGTAGTCAGAGGCTTTACGGTGAGAGAGTTGATGCAACGTGCGTGACACCTCATTTATACTCTGTCGTGATGTACTATCGTGGTAATATAGCTGTGTAGTGTATATAGTACGGAAAATTTCACCTGATCCTCGACCTTCTATTAGCATAATTTACCAGCTGATATGATATCTATATTTATAACACCGGTTGTATGTTTTCAGGAGCGGGGAGTATCACGAAGACGCTCGATGTGTAATACAAACACACATCTTTAGGACCGATATTGGACGGTTTGCTCGCGGAAAGTGATATATTCAGCACAAGAACCATGAAATATATTATATGAATAAAGATTAGGATCATGTTAACATCTCCGTACTGTACGTGTGTCTCTTTATGTGTATTGAATAATCTACAACACTACTACATACTACGTAAGCATCATTTTGTCAACACTTTTTTAAATGAACTGCATTACAAGCAATAATCTATCTATAATATCAGTTTCAGGGCAACATCTTTCCCCTTTAACATTTCCCTTTTTTCTTAAATAGTTTCATTTACTGTATAATAATAATAATAATAATAATAATAACTTTATTTTCCGATGATATACCCATTAAGCCTAGGGCTTATCTCCCATGGGGTCATCTAACAAAACAAGCATAAAATATACACTCCCCAAAAGTTCTAACCCGTTCTAACTGTACGTCTTAATTTATTTAGAATGAGTCTAAACTCCGAGCAAACAACACACATTCATTCCGAATCTCAAACTGTATTGTACTTATGAAATTGCATCGACCAGCATGTGTTTGATACCACCTGAACAGTTGTATGTCTTAAGTAGCAACTCTCAGCCCAGTATTAGATAGACTGACTGCTTAAGACTTGTTATGTTCTACTTCTGGTGTTGTGTCGCATAAAACGAAACCACCAGTTTTATTGTGAATTATAAACACAATTGTCGCATGTTCATGATTTAAACGAGTGTTGAATCGACTGGAAAATGACAAATTTAGCATACTTTCATCTTAAACGTGGTCATTTGCCAAAACCCAACCCATTCACTGTATATTTACTCTTTAAGTTTTATACTTTAACGACTGTCTGATCTTAATAGCTAAATGCATTTTATATACAATGTACACTTACTGACAAAACATACGCATCATCCTACGAGGGACATTTAATATATATTGCAACCTTTCTTATACAATATCAATTATTCAAGCAATATTTCACATTGCACTATCACGTAGATTACAACACATGTTAGGAACCACAAAATACAGTGCCCACCAAAAATAAGTATACAGTAAATAATTGTTGCTAACTTTAACTTGGTTAAATTATTCAATATCCTTTTATCAGACAGTCACAATTGTACTTGTTTCTGAAACAACAGTTACTAAATGAGTAATAACAGAGATAGAAATAAAGATGAATATGTTCTGAATTTAAATACCCATGTGATCTAAAATGCTGAATTTTCCATCTTTTTGTGACTAAGTTACCATTCAATCGGGACAAAGAAACTTTATATTTTGCATCTAGGGTACCAATTAATGTATGGTCATTACATATACTAAACAAAAATATTCCCTTTTCTTCAAAAAAGTGTTGTTTCACTGTTTTACAAATAGTGTTAATACAGACAAGTAAATGGGGAAATAACATCTGTATACTTATTTTTGGTGGGCACTGTAGATTTGTTCTTTAGCTCAATGTAAAGTGACAATGACCGGCATCAAATTTCAACAAGTTTTAGTCTATAGCCACCTGGTATACATATATCATATATCTTCAAGAATTATAATTAAGCTTCAAAATAATACAATAAAGGGGGGGGGGTCATGTATCTTCTAAGAAAGTTTTTGCTCATCAAAGATGGAGAACATATTTTAGCTATCACGCGAATCGATCGCAGACCGGCTAACCCTTACTCAACTTTCACTTTCATATTTAGGTCAAAATGTCACAAAATTCAACATTAAACAGTTTCACTATATCACATACATGTGTAAAACTCAATTACATGATTTCAAAACAGACTCGTGTCAATCCATTACACCATTTCTAGTCAATCCAATGTTTCTTTCAGGACTCTTTGAGTGTATCACTGTTTGGGCCGCTTATGTATTTAGTGGTTCCTTACCTAATAATGTACCAGTAGACATGGCCAACCTGTACAACCTTCGCCAAATAAGAAAAATCAAGGGAATTAAGTCAAATTCCTAGTGTTATCTGAAACGAATTGAATGTTGTCACCTTTGTCTGCTAAAACTAATTACAGTATACCGTCAGTTATAATTGCTCATCATCAAAACAAATCTAACAAAGATAAATTAAAAAACACTCGGGTTATTGCTGTTTACCTATTATATCAGGATCTTTTAATACACTATTTCAAATTTCAGTATTTACTTTTTTGTATTGTCTGCCATTTTATTGATACTTTTGAATGTTTGTATATATTTATGCTTGTTTTGTTAGATGACCCCATGGGAGATAAGCCCTTGGCTTAATGGGTATATCATCGGAAAATAAAGTTATTATTATTACATGTATATTATTATCACGTTAAGCACATATACGTCTACAATATAGACAATACAGCATGCAATATTGTCTATGATAATGAACTTTATTAATATTTATAAAAGTTTGATTATTCTATCACAGTTCAATGTTTCCAAGAAAAAAATCGATGCTTCATAGAAGTGGAGCGTTCTCAAATCTGCCGAGTGTATTTAAAACTCACATGTATATCATTTCAATGATATAGTTAACAAAGCTACAAGGTAATTCATGCGACAAATCGTGCTGCTATATTTCAATGAAAATAACAAAATAACAAAATGAAAAATGACGCGTTTGTTCTTCAGTTGACTATATGAAGTTAAAACATTTTGTCAGAATTTACAATTTCAAATGAACCAACGTCCGGTTAAGATGAATTTTAAAGTCATTCACAAAAATTGAAATTTATTTCACCGAGTAAAACAGTGACTACGCCTGTTAGATGTCCAACTTGTCTGAACATATTAAATTATTACCGTTAATTTTATGCATGTTATATTTGTTCGTAAATAATATGAAAGCTTTGCGTCTGGTTTGCGCCTGCTTTACTATATAACTGACTGTATTCGCGACAATATATATTCGCGTTAAATTGCGAAAGGACAATACAAAGAATGTAAAATGCATGTTATATGAATGAAATAGCTACTTATGTGTATCATCAATACCGTTATAATTTCTTCATGTTCAGATATTTTTCAGGACATATTTTGGCGAAATTTTGTCGGCGCGAACATTAGGTGATTTATATACATTTTGCATAGAATTCATATTAGGGTGTTATCGTTTCACAAGCTTGCATCATGCGGGCTTCACATCAAAGGCGGTTAGTGATACACACCGAGAGTGAATATGCTGATGTTAATGTATTTTCAAATAAAATTATTCAATGAAAAATCCCATTTGAATAAAAAATTTGAATTATAATTTATGAGGTAGCATTGACAAAACCAGGCCATGACCCATACTCTTATAGGAACACGTGGTATATCATAGGGACACCATCTCGCTGAACTCGGGTCGGTAAAGGGGCTCGGTGAAAGAACATTATACTATAAGCCTTAACCAGTAAACAGTCATGATATCGACTGGCCTCCGTAGCTCAGTGGTTCGAGTGCTTGCCATCTAATCTGGCGACCCGGGTTCATATCCGGGTGGAGGCACACACATATGCCTGCCATATTTCAGCAGAAAGCTGACTGGCAAATAAAGGCTATGCTTGGAATTTTCGACTGGACCTGGTGCATTTAAGAACATTGTCGTCAGGTGATTTGAAGTGTCTTGTAAGAATTTCCCCCGGATTCCCTGTCACGAGTGGCTGTATTCCAAAGAAATGAACTTAGCGAAAATAGTTTTAATTCCAAAACCTGTCGTCGGGAAGATATTTAGGGGCAATTTTATAGCTGTCCTTCATAATATAAAAAGCCCATAACGTACATGTATGCATAGTACGGAGAATATGACACGACTCTCGACCTTCCATTAGCATAATTTATTGTTTATAAAAAAATCGAAGTGAAGCCAATTTCGTCGTCTTAGATTTGTAGCCTTTAGTTTAGTTATGTAAAAGTCACGTGGGATTGCTACACTGTAGGCCTACATAAGTTTTGAAAACTTTTCATAGATAAATGATAAAACCTTCAAAAATCGTAATTGCTAATACTTTTCACATGTTCAACCTTATTACCGGATGGTGTTGCATAAAGTTATAAGTACCTGAATTATTCAATTAGATGAAATTAACTCTGTGCACCTTGTCGGTAAAACTGTGCATTTGCATATCAACAATACCATAAGTGCAGAAAAGGCAGTATATGACTCACACCAATCAAGCAATCAATACATCAATCACCAATCAGATAGATGAATCTGACATTTCAAAAAGAGTGTTTATAATATATCATAGTGCTAAAACTACTTTAAAAAGCCAACCTGGCAAATATGATATAAAGTTCATTCAGAGCCAAAATGAGCTATCAGAAAACGAAACCAGAAACACAGCGTATAAACCAAATCACTGTATGACTTGTTTGGATACTACACAATTCAACTTGTATGACTTATTGTGAGCAAATATGTGATTTCCGATCACTGTATGACTAATTGGAAGACTATACAATTCAATGTGTATGCCTTATTGTGATAACCGGAAGTTAACTGGTATATACTCAGTGAGAAGGCTACTAGCTCCTTTTGGCTGTCAATGGCTCAATTATCTTCTTTTTGAACACGTTGACTTCCGGATTTTGACACCGGTCAGACTGGTGACTGTAACTAGTATTTCACCGACCAGATATATCAGAAAGACCGCTACTGGAACCAGGATACGAACCTTTCCTCTTTCTGTTTCTATGTCGGATACCTTAGTCATTTTGGGAGTGGTTTTTGTATGGAAACTATTTATATAAATGAGTTAAATGATTTTATAGCAAATGTATAATATAGTAACAAGATACGTCCTGAAATAAATAGCCGCACATGTCGATGCTGCAAACCAACAAGTCATGGTTGACATACCAACTTATATAACCCATTCTTTCTTGCTGTTTTATAACATTATTTTATTGCCAATGGATAATATAGTAACAAGACACGTCCTTAAATAAATAGCCGCACATGTAGATGCTGCATACCAACAAGTCATGGTTGACATACCAACTTATATAACCCATTCTTTCTTGCTGTTTTATAACATTTTCACGACTTGTGTCGGTTGGTGATTTATGGACACCCACTTAGTGACACCCAAAATAAAATTGAATCTACGTTGAGTAGCATGGTCACCGGCCATTTATGTACCTTGTACGATTTCACGATGGGTCCCTTGTTACAAGCAGACCATTATCACAGTGTATAAACAAGTCAGCTTCCGGTTATCGCAATAAGTCATACACGATGCATTATATAGTATCCCAATAAGTTATACAGTGACCAAAAATCGCATATACGTTTGCTCGCAATAAGTCATACACGTAAAATTATAATAGTATCCCAATAAGTGATACAGTGATTAGGTTTTTACGCTCAGTTGTGATTATTTTATCCACTGTTATGTTGCTGACATCTTGAGACAAATATACATGTAGTTAAATACTCGGTCCAAAACGTTACATTTTGTTATGGATGCATTATAGAAACAAGTGCTTCTTATATCGACAAAAACACACTGATTTCATTTACGGTCAAATACCCAATATTTTAGCATTTCATCATATTTCTTCAAATAATAAGGCTAATATCTATGGCCATGCTGCAGTGACCTTCACGTATTTTTTATGAATTATTACAGGTTGCAACTAAATTAAATAGCATATTTACATGTTTATGCATTCTTCCTTAAAAATTAAAACACATTATCCATATAGCACATCTAACCATATATGCACGTTATACTAACAGGCAAACATATAAGTGTTTACAAATGTATTTACCTGACAAAATTGTAAAACTCCATAATAGTACTATATAATCTGTTTGAGAGACCATGTTGCTATTAGAACACGATAACTTGAGATTATACTAAAAACTGGTAAATTATATGTGTGTAGTTTACCTGACAAAATTGTAAAACTCCACAATATAACTATATTCCCTGTTTGAGAGACCATGTTGCTATTAGATCAGGCTAACATGAGATCATACACTAACAGCCACACGATCGATATTGTCACATATCAGACTCGCTGTATGATACAGACTGTAGCAATTTTACAATTTGTAAATTGCATAGTAAGGTGTGGGTCTCACATGAATGCATCAGAAAGGTACAGTTTTAATGCTCGTATATCACTAAATTGATTCAACTCAGTATGTTAGGTGGTTACTTAGATAATATTCGTATCCAATTGTATTTGTTTAAATGTTGAAATAATTGGTAAAGCAACGATACTAGTGACAACATTGTTGTACAGGTGCCAAATTCAAGTTCACAAAGTGCAAATTGCGTTGAAAATTTGTCAGATTTTCTGTATTGAAAATGCATGACAGGATTATAAGTAATCTATCGAGTTAGAATTTGATACCATGCGCTAGAATAATCTAATTATAGTTTGATTCTTATAAGTAAATTAGTTGTATGTATTCCATTTTGGGTTGCTAGGCAATTTTAGAATGTCAATGAAAGTTCATGACTCATGGAATTAGTGTGGTTGCCATGGTGAAAAAACTTTCAGAATTGTGTTGATCTACTAGTATCATACAGAAACATAAAAGGAATAATTGTCATTCATTTAAGTCTAGTTCATTTCTGAAAGTAGAACAACACAAAATATGATTCCCATCATCCTTACACATCAGTGGTTAGTTCCCAGACTGTTTCGGACGAAGAATACTCTGGTGAACGAGAATGGGTTCCCATTGACTCCAATGTAAATTTGGTCATTTTAAGGTTATGTGGTAACAATTTTAGAGACGTCCAACTAGACGTACAAGATACGATGTATGTCAATGACCGGGGATTTGAGTACTAGTAAGTTACTATTAATAGACTCTATGACCCTTTAATGTTGATTACTCTGTTTTTATCGTTGTTTAACTTATAATCGCCTCAACGACATAAAGTTATGTGCTCACAACTGTTTATGCGCTTAGTAAATTAATTTATCAATTGTTGAGTGTTACAGTGTGTATAAAACAGCAGTTAGGAATCTTTATGACATGTTTTAAGTTATGATGTATGTATTACGTTGGTCCATTAATGCTGCCCTTGTTTCACTCTTTCTAAATGACTAACATGCGACAACATGCAAAGATCGACGCTAAGAACGTGAAGGAAGCGAATTCACAACTGCGCGATGCGAATGCGCAATATGACGATGCAAAGACGCAAGGTGACGATGCAAAGACGCAATGTGACGATGCAAAGACGCAATGTGACGATGCAAAGACACAATGGGACGATACAAAGACACAATGGGACGATACAAAGACGCAATGGAACGATGCAAAGACACAATGTGACGATGCGAAGACGATACTATGGGACGGTGCGAACGTACAATGGGACGATGCCAAACGTAATAGAACGATGCGAAGATGTAATAGGGCATGTAATAGTTACCACATGCATGTATTATTATAGTAATCAACAATGTTCTCGTATACATGTACATATGACAATATAAAGTATTCAAACGCTCGTCACACACACTGTAACATCTGCTGATAATTCAGATAGTAAACATATCCCATTTGTTCAAATCGTCACGTGGTACAGGAGCATAATTAAGTTTGTCATAGCATATTCTTCATGTTATTTTAATGGAAAATTAATCATGAGTAGTATCACCGTCACCGGTGCTCCAATGGTTTTAGCGTCCGCCTCGGCAACAAACAACATTGTTTCAATGGTACGCTGATATAGTTACTGCACTTATTTACCCAGTCTCAGGATATGAAAAGCTTAAAGTGACATTATGTAGCCTCCATATGACTATGATACGAGGGGTGTTCGAAAAGAAATGCAACTTCATGCATAAAGTTGGTCTACTTTCTTTCATCGGCTTGGTCAAAATGTCTACGTTAAGCTAAAAACATTTGAAAAACGTATGTCAAAACTGTCTGAAAGTATGCCTCTAAAGAAAGGTATAAAGTCGGATTAAGTGATACATGTATACATGAGGAACTTTATAGTTGGATTTACGGACATCGTAAGGTGTCTTTTAGCATTGTTACACGTTAATTACATGTTTCAAAGCAGAACAAGAGCGTCTGAAATACAACAACAAAAGTGATCAACAGAAAACAACAACAAAGAAGCAGGACATGGATATAAAGCAAGATATACGTTTCAAAGCTGCAATATTGACCGTTGGATTGTTAGTTTAGACTGTTAGTTTGGACTGTTAGTTTGGACTGTTAGTTTGGACTGTTAGTTTGGACTGTTAGTTTGGACTGTTAGTTTGGACTGTTATTTTGGACTGTTAGTTTGGACTGTTAGTTTGGACTGTTAGTTTGGACTGTTATTTTGGACTGTTAGTTTAGACTGTTAGTTTGGACTGTTAGTTTGGACTGTTAGTTTGGACTGTTAGTTTGGACTGTTAGTTTGGACTGTTAGTTTGGACTGTTAGTTTGGACTGTTAGTTGCTCGTACATGCTCGAGTTACACTTCATTTGGAAGAAAACTATTGAAGTTAACAACATTTGTCCCCACTTTGCTCATTAAGTAAATATACGTCACGCTAAGGGGGAAATTATTTGCTTTCCATAAAAAATCTTTTTCAGCAGCTTTACCGATTTTCCATTACCCTGTGAAACCTACACGTTCCACGGTTTCACAGGGTAATGGACAAAACGGCACATCCGCTGAAAAAGATTTTTTATTTCATGGAAAGCAAATAATGTTCTCCTTAGCGTGGCGTAGATTTATTAGAAATCGATGAAGAAATAAAATACTTATGGCTACATTTGTGTACCAATATTTACAAATTTCTACTTGGAACTGTAGTCAAAAAACCACGTGGTATTGCTACACTGTACCACGTGACAGTCTAGACCAATACAGACGGTTAGGAGGCCCGCCTTAAGGATACGAGGATGGTTGTATCACGAACTACTTTCATTTTCCACATTTAAAATTATCTTTAAGATGCACACAGTTCATCTGCCATATTTAGCCTATATTTAACATAAAGGCGTGTGTATTAACGAATATTTAATGAGATTGATTCAATCCTGATAAAATGATAAATGGCTGATGAAACAGATTGAATGATTTAATCGAGGTATCAACATTTGACAAGAATGAGAATGGCTTTTAAAATTATTGTAAAAGGCAGCTTATTATCCCATCAAATGATTCATTAGGTCGATAATAAATATGCAAGACCAATGAACCGTGCATTTCGCTTATTGCAAGTTTTCTCTTTTCATATTTTACACTGGGTGTATTTTCGTCGTTCTTCATCGCATTAAGATTTTAAAAGTTATGAGACATTAGTTCATCACACATGCATGTAACGTCACAAATGTAACAAAAAGGCCGTCCTTAAAAAATGGTGTGTTTTTAAGGTGGGTAGGTAGGTCGAATTTTTTTGTATCATGAGAAATATTTTGGGGAACCGGTAAAAACAATTGGGTCGATATAGTTATATACATGAACATTTGTATAAGGAAATGGGCTGAAAAAAATGAGTAGGAGGGGGGGTTCGATGGGTAGGTAGCGCAACTGCAAACAAACATTTTTTTAAGGACGGCCAAATGTTAGCTGACTAATACGACGTTCTAGATACTATCAAAGAAAACACTACTTTGCAACAACTTAAATTGAAGTAGAGATTATACAGTTGATTATACAGTTGTCAATGATTATTAGTACTCGGAATATGACAGCGTCTGTTAAATTATAGGAGGTTGTACGTAATACAAACATACAGGCTATTTCACCATTAAAATCTTTAAATTGCATTATCATACAAGATTCTTTCATAAGATTAAAATTAATTTTATGTACAGTTCTGTATGATTTGAATGGAAGATGTTTCCGTGGTGTAGTGGTTATCACACCGCTTAACACGCGGAAGGTCCTGTAACACTGGATACTCGTGCAACTTGCCGTATTCGCAACTCGTTGAAGTTTTTACTACAAAGTTAACGTTCATTCATTCATGATTATGACAATCCTCAGCGGAAACAGTTTTTTGTCCTTTCATTGAAGACATTATTTTAAACCACTAACATCAATGCTATAACTTGGCAAACACTGTAGGATTATTTGATGCTCCTACCGAGACAAGATCGAAAGGTTCTCGGTTTCTTGTCCTTTTCTGATTCGAATGCTATGAAGAACACACCTGGACAGACTTGGAAGGGATTTCATCGCGAACTGCTCAACCTCGCTGGTACTGGCAAGGAATGAAGGTACCTTCATATGAAGAAGAATTTGTTAGCGATAAACACAACCCGTTATTCTGGCGAGCCACTATAATAATTATGGTTTTAAATCGGCAAGAGTGAATTCCTTGTAAGCCATGCCTATTTAATACGACGGTGACAGTTTCCGTGGTAACAAATAATGAAGTCAATACATGTAATTGCAAATAATAGATAGTAGTTTTGGTTCATCGAATTTTATATAGAAATATCACGAATCCGCTTCTTACTAATCAGAATCATTGAGAATGGTTGAAATACAAATTAAAATTGCATCAAAAATGTCTGCAAACCTCCGGCGGGACTCGAACCCGCAATCCCCGGCTTAGGAGGCCGATGCCTTATCCATTAGGCCACGGAGGCTGATATCTTCTAGTGGTGACCACGAGTATGAGCCCCAAAATAACTATAATTGCTCACTGGTATGGATGGATGTCAAAGCGTATGTACTGTTTCTAACCTGAAGTTATGTCATGGTGTCTACACAGAAGATGACACAGTTTCTCGCAACATGGACAAGGTCTGAGCCGATTTAACAGGTTTGGTGTTCATAGGTACTCGCCTTCTTCAGTTTGGGCGCGAGCTATTGTCCTGGACTTAATTAATTATAAGATAACTTCACTATTGTTACTCTGTAACTTTTTAGGACTTCAGACAGCTAAAACTAAGTATTGCAGCCGTTTTTTACTGTTGAAACAAGGTCAATTCAGCTTGGGCATTCAGATTTTTGATTGCTGAAACTAGTTAATTCACCTTTTTGACAGCTGGGATTTAGGCGGATCATTTTCTCGTTCGGTTGTGTGTTGGGCATTGTATGTTTTTTATGTTTTCTTTGCTCGGTTGGTTAAGTTGACTGCTGCATTGCCTGTCCGACTTAATATTATCTTTTTCAGTATTCTATCTATAACATATATTTTCCGCGTTTCGCACTTTTCGAACATATTTTTTATACTATATCATATTATGTCACATATACGATGTAAATGTACGCAATAAGCACTCCAGACTCCGTGGACTAACCAGGTATAAGGCATCTGTCCCAGTCAGGAAATACGGGTTCGAATCTCGGTTGGTGTTATTGCCTGTCATATTAATAACGTCAATTAATTCAATTCATTCACCGTCAGTCATTTTAAACTCATACATGTCCAAACAGGCGGCTAATTTAGAAACAACGAATTGTTATACACGTATTATTTACATCGTGATTTAGTAATTGTGGTATGTGATGTTTTTATTTTTTCTGTGCTCGGCTGTGAAAGTTGAGTGCTGCCTTCCCTGTCCGATTATCAAACTTCATGAATTCTTTTCAAATCGTAATTTAATTATACATGTACATTTATTACTAGTAGTGTTAGTAAATAAATCGAATCTTTTGACCAAATAAGATCAGCAACAAAGACCTATTTACAAAAAGCAGAAGCAGAAACATTGGAACTGAAATCAAACAAAGACGAATGAGATGGCTAAGACACACAATGAGAATGGCAACAAACAGAATTCCCAAAACTGTACTACACTGGACACCACCTGGGAAAAGAAAAAGAGGCAGACCTAGAACAAATGGCGAAGAACAGTAACGGCAGAACTGGCGGACATGGGATATTCCTGGGGCCAGGCCCAATATGGGGATGAAGAGGATAAGTAAAAGTAAGTAAGTGTTTACTCTTATAAAGCAATTGCAGAAGGTTCTATTGCCAAACTATAATTATCAATGCCGAATGCTTTAATCAATTTTGGGACGGGCACATATTACGTGCATGCGTACATTACTCATGATACACTTTAAAAAACATTTCTGTCATACCCTTTCGTTTGAAAATAGAATGTTATGAACACAACACCGTAAAAACAGGTATGCCAGCCTCCGTGGCCTAATGGATAAGGCATCGGCCTCCTAAGCCGGGGATTGCGTGTTCGAATCCCGCCGGAGGTTTTTATAACCTTTTTTAAATAATGCTATATTCATTATTAATACGTCACGTTCTGTGTTACAACAGCAAATCTTTATTTATCACGCTTTATACGTTGTATCAAGAATTTGAGACTACATTTAGAAGTTTTTTCGAAATGATTGACGTGTAATTAAAGAGCTCTAGAAGTCATCTATAATTTTAGTAGAATAATAGTACTGTCTAGAAATAACTACTAGTCATATACAATCAAAATGCACTTTTAAGACATCCTTTTAAAACTTACTTTAAATGTAAAAAGAAAAAAGAAACTTAGTTTAAAAGTAAAAAAAGGAAAATAAAAAACAGCTGTTTCCGCTGAGGATTGAACTCAGGACCTTCCGCGTGTTAAGCGGATGTGATAACCACTACACCACGGAAACATGTTAGAGACATTGCTTGTTATATGGATACTTGAATCATTTTATGTTTTTGTACATTATGTGAACGTATCGTTTCTTTCACAATTTGACTAATGAGTATAAGAATGAATTTTGATATTGACGGAAATAAGAAATATCAATTTATCCAGACGGTATAAAATACATTGTAACGTTGTCATAATATTACATAGTTCTATTTAGAACAAACAGTATGGCCTCACATATTTGACGTCATATGTAAACAGTATGGCCTCACATATTTGACGTCATATTTTCTTTATACGATGTTGGGACATAGGCATTTGGTTTCGATGGGTTGGCGGAAAACTATTGTAACTCCTATATATATAAAACATAAGGAGTTACAATAGTTTTCCGCCAACCCATCGGTTTCTACTCGCCGTAAATTAATTATTTGCCCTATAGTCTCTGATCGGCCCGGGTACTAAATAGAGTAGTACTCTCTTCAGTGCCCTGGTTGATCAGTGACAAGTGCAAATTATTAATTTACAGCAATTTGAAACCAAATACTATGGTTTGTGACGTCAAGTTAGTTTTCTGGTGTGCGCCGAACTATACTCGTACATAGTGACAGTTTAGAATTCGACGTAACTAAGCAATTATTGTTTAATGTATTTTTATCATTTTTTATAAGGGAGTATGGGAATGTATTGAATATTGTGTTGGTGTATTTTCTTTATTCCTCATGAGTTATGTTAAAATGTTGTCATGTGAGCGGATTTTGGCTCACCATAGATGGAGGTGGTGCGCCTACATTGGTGTATCGTACCAAAATGGCTGACCGATGCATACACGAGGGGGGGGGGGGGTGTAAATCACAGGGTATTGACGCATATTATTTTATGCGTGTTATAAACCAACATCTTTGTAGTATTTTGTGTTTTGCAATTGTGACAACAACTTTAACTTGCCGTGTCCAACTTTGGGTCCCATAAACAGCGACCGATAAGACGCTCAGATCTATATAGAGTTATAGAGGGGAGATTTAGGAAAATGCTTATAAATTAATAACCGTTATCACTATCGACCGTATGCGAACGGAGTGATTTAGTTTAATTATTCATATTTCAAACAGTCTTAATTTTGAAAAAATAAAATAAATACATTTTGGTCCTTTTTAAAGTTTTTTATAGTCACTTTCATTCATGTAGATAAAGAAGGAATTAGAAATAGTCGTTACACTGTCAGGTCGTTTACTATTTTAATAAAAATCACATCATCCGTATGCGAACGGCTTCTTTTAGGAAAATAAATTATCTTTCCAATGATGTAATTTGTAAGAATTTATTTTCAAAAGATTTTGGTCCTTTTTGATGTTTTTGGGAAAAAATAGTAAATCGTATATTTGAAGTAAGCCCTATTGTGTTGATTTTTATACAACTTTCTTAAATTCTGCGACAAAAATGCGAAATAATAAAAAAGTTTTTATATGTTAACCATAGATATGCCATTGGACTAACATTTCACGAAAGAAATAGTAAACACAAGTTGAAATTAGAGGAAAACGGCGAGGGAGTGTCGTGCTTTATTTGACGGTTGCCGGACCAACTGACATCGGCAAAAATTGACGTGTTTCTTTGACAGTTTTGTTAATTTCTCGCTTAATTTAGACCTGGCGATCATTTTGTTTGGTGTTGCTTGCAGATAAATCATGTTTCTATCGAATAGCTAGACGATTTTCTCCATATCTTTGTTTATGTGTGTTTATTACGTTGAAATCAAAGACCACTACAATGTAGAGTTATTTCCCTTTATTCGTATATGAGATATAAGGCGGTCGCACACGCATAAAATAATATGCGTCAATACCCTGTGGTGTAAATAGTAAAACCCGTGAGTGCATTCGTGTTTCGAACTGAAAACGGAATAAAGCGGATTTTACACGTCAAATTGTTGGTGACAAACAGAGCGTTCAACGAAGGATCAAAACGACAAAGAACTTGATTTTTTACGTAAATTTTTATAACCTTCCCTAAACACACGGCTGATGTATGAGGACGTGTTATTTATATTACTACAATAATTATATATAACATAGGAGTTTGAGCACACCATAGTTATAAGGAGTTAGCAAAGTGCACTCTTTGTAGAACATCGTGTCAAATAGAGCCGCGCGAATTCTCAGGAATCTTTATTCTTCCGATTGAACAACTAGAACAATCGCCTCGTCAAGAAATAACGCAGTTCATGAATTATTTATTGTGTCGTAATTCCATGTGTCATGTCATTAAACATACGATGATAACGTATTCAAACATATCGTAGAAGTCAATATCATAAAATCTTGTTTTATAGGACAGTGCTAACGAAATTTCGTAAGTCCAGGTAGAAGTTACATTTGGTGTCAAACGATCGTACATTGAGTGTCAGCGTTTACATAAAAACTTAACCTAATTATAATATTTAAGCGTACGACAGCCAGTGTGTCGTGCTGTAACAACATCAGCGTCGTTTACTAAATATATCCCAATATGTGTTGCTATGAAACCATGTTAGAATCTATATTAGCCCAATAATACCTTTAAGTTAGAAACTAATTACCTGTCCACACGCTATAAAATTGTTAGCGCTAGTAGTTTTACAGTGTAACTAAATTGTATACACTTCTCGACAAAATTGTAAATTCCGAAAATGGAGAAAACTAAATCTGGAAATAGGTTAAAGGGTAATAAATATAAATCTTTTTTATAAATCGATGTGGTGAAGTCTCCGATCCACAATTCTCAAAGTTAACCATACGTTCCACTTCCCAAGTTGCAAATTCCCACTGCAATTACACTCTTAACAATATCAGCAGGTTTTTGACTGAGAATGATAATGAACACTATACACATTGCACTTACTATAATTATGATACATTTGTTCCAGGGCTGGTACTCGCAAAGCATCTTAGTATGAAACTAAAACGTTTTTTAAATCTTTAAATTTCCTCAAGTGTATCAACTAAACAAGACATTCAATATTATAAATTGTGTATAACGTTTCGAACTATTTTGTAAATAGCTAGGTATTATAATCACTAAGAACCATGGCTTATTCTTTAATTCGCGGACAATACGAGCTGGACAAGTCAAAATAAGTCTTCCCACTCGGATGCTTTGTGAATACCAGCCACTTTCTGTATTTAAGTATCATAAGTAGGAAGTAATTAATGAGGTTTTTATTAAATGTGCTCGCCCAAACATTGCCTGTATATCTTACAACTGTCCCCAATTTGCAAGTAAGTTTACCATTTCCGTCAGTGCTTTGATAAAACAGTACCCCGATGGTTACGTCATTGGTATTGGCATTACCGTGGATTCTAGGTTCCGGTCTAGCCGAAGATTTTCATTCTTTTTTACAATAAGGTAAATTTATTAACCACAAGAAAAATATCATTCTCGTTCACCAGAGTATTCTTCACCTTTGATATCTGGGAACTTGACTAACTACATGTACTGATGTATGAGGACGGCAATTATGGAAAAAACGAAAAAAATATTTACGAATTCACCAAAAATCTAATTTCACACGTTAGTAATACACATTGTGTTCTAGACAAAAACAGGTGACTGGTCGTAGACATGCACTTATCGCGATGTGACAGGTGGTGTAGAGATGAATAATTAACAGACAGATATTATGCTTCATTCACTAGTCCACATACCAACATCTTCATGTGTACACTATTGATTTACTCCTCTAATCTTCACCTGGTTATCATTTTATTGACAAAAGACATTACCTGAACAACGCAGACAATCCTTAGGATTTGTTGATTAGTACAGCATATCACGCAAAGTGACAATCGCAATCGGAACATTTCGGTAATTTACGTACAAATTCGGATTTTGAAGTAAATGATTTCTCAACACAGCCATGTACAAAACCATGGCTATTCAAATGAAAGATCGGATCTATATTACAAGAAAAAGTATGATGATATAGAGTTATCATCCGGGAGGTGTATACTTGATAATTACTTGTCAGCTAGAGGTTACCTGTGAGCTAGAGTGCATGCATCATTACATGCTTACACAGCACACACTTCACACATTACAATGAACGAGATGTTCAAGAAAAACGACGGCAAAATCGCTGTGATAGTAAATGCGTTTGGTCATGTACAAAGTTCAATAAAGGTTCTAAAGGCACCTGCTGTTTGTTAACACGAAGTATTCCAGAATCCATATACAAATATACGTGTTAATTTAATGAAAAGCACAATGTATGTGGTTACCATGGCAATTATTAGATATAAAGAGCGAGTTCAGCTGACTTACGAGGGTAAACTCGATTAACTAGAGTTGCAGCAAAACGAGTCGAGTTTCAACCCTCGAGTGCACTCGAGTGTACTAGAGTTCAACCCGCTGCGAGGCTGGGTTGCTGTAGTTCCAATCGGGACAATTTCTTACGAATCAATGAGTTTAACTCTTTTCGTTTTGCTGAAGAGCTCCAAGAGTTAGTTTAATTTTAGATTCTTACGTCACTAGAGTTAACTCTAGTCGCTCAATGATAAACGAAGTGGGCAGTGTAACAAAGAAATTGTGCGATAGTTGTCCAAACTAAAATAACGATTGTTCACAATTCATGTACCTGCCATCAATTGCACGCTGGTTTCCCTGTCTGATTTTCCAGGCTGTTATCTTATTGTGTTCCGATGTATGACTTCTGAATCACGCGTGAACTTGTGTTTACAGACTGTTACTATGACAACAATAATGGTTGCTAACAGAAATACTCAATGGCAACAATAATTGTTGCTAACAGAAACACAATATGACCACAATAACGGTTGCTACTAGTTACAGAAATTACAGACGTCAATAAGTTTGCTCGTCTTGAATCATGATCTGCTTATTTTATCGTAGAATGTTTAATGTCTTAATTGAGTATCACTGTACAACATTTTGTCGTCTTTCCTATTTTGGATATGCAGAGTACATACGTAATATAATGTACCACAATGTGGGCTGCGAGTAACACAGGGTGAGACTGTATACATTCTGATCACCATTGCAAGTGCAATATAGTTACCGGAGAAAAACGGAAATGGCCGAGCTTTCACGATTGAGACAGTATACTGTCATTAGTGAGAGAGGTTGCGAAAACAGACCCCCCCCCCCCTAAAACGTAAACCATACACTTAGAATGTGGCTGGGTAAGTGCAGGTTGCTGTTTGAAAAAAAGATGCATTTAAAGTTGTAAGACGTATAGGCTTTAATGATATTGGATATTGGATGCTAATTACAGGTGCTTGACAAATTCAGGTGACCATGTACTTATAAGTTTGAATGTGTACGTATGTACGTGCGTATATGTATTCTTATTTACATTTCTAACACGGTCAGACTGCGGCTTTATCCATATTCGCATAGAGGAAACCAAGGTGTGCTTTATTTTGCAACAAAATACACTTGACAAAGTGGCTGTTTGGCTACGCACTTGTAATTTAATTTTCCGCATCCGAACCTCCGTATGTGTTTTATTTACCGATACAACACAAGAATGGATTTATATTTCTTAAACAATAGTCTGTTTTAAAGTTAGAACACCTGTCGGTTCTATTGATTTATAACAAACAACAGACGTCTTCATAGCAATGATCGTTAGATTGGTGGAAAGACTTGAATTATTAATTCTTTAATATGTGGACGCGACTTTACTTGAAATGAAATGGGTGTGGAAAAAGATGGGTTATGCTATAATAAGAATGTATGACAAATGTACCTTACGTTGTCAATTTCAAATTAATTAGTTGTGTATAATTATCACAGCGTATAAACCAAATCACTGTATGACTTATTGGGATACTATACAATTCAACTTGTATGACTTATAATATTGTGATCAAAAGCATAAGTATGTGATTTCCGATCACTGTATGACTTATTGGAAGACTATACAATTCAACATGTATGCCTTATTGCGATAACCGGAAGTTGACTCGTTTTTACACTGTGATTATGTTAAGACTCATATTTAAGTGAATCTCTCCAGTTAGGACGAGTCTACCATAACGGTGTAAAACCAATTATTTAGGCTTATCCAGAGATCCATAATTTCAATTCTAACTAAAATACTTAACCTGTTAAGACAATGGTTGTAATATTGCGTGTACACATATAATAAAACGTCACTCTCACGTTATCCTTACTTGACAGTACAGGCCAGTTAGGATATGGTGAGAGTGACGTTGTCGTTTATGTATACACACAATATAACAACCATTGTCTGAATAGGTAGAGCGAATACAGTATGTTAGTTTAGCATTTAAATTATAGCTGTCTGTATAAGCCTTTATAATAATTGTTTTTACACCATAATAGTGGACTAAACCGCTGCGTCAATCTATTCTTACCTGGCTGGACTATATGTCTTAAAAAGGTAAATTATCACAAATATACACAAGCGATGCGTGTACACACACACATATATATATATACAATACATTTAAATATAAACATACCTGTAAGGCAAATGCTAAATCCTTTGCTTAACAAATAGTCTATATGAGTCACCATACTGACAGTATGCCACCGAATCACAGAAACAAATGATGGTAGAAAACCAATAGTCAGGTATGTAGGCATTAAACGGTGACGTCACCAAAATGCGAGCTACCAGATTTGCCTCGAGGACATACAGTTACTATAGTAGGTAATTAATGAAATTACTTGTTTTCAACAATATGTTGAACAGAGGTTGTACATTGATGGCTATTGCAACATTGATATACACTATGTCGATATAAAGCCAGTTTAACACTGACTTATACTTATCACTCTAAACACCTCAATCCTGAAGGTAATAATCGTCACGAGTGTATGAGAGTTTACCGATAAGCCAACCCTCTCCCTTTGAACGATGGACACCCAGCAAGGGGCATAGAGGTGCATGTTCCTTTTGTTTTTAATGTACGACCTGCGAACGCGCCGTACTATTGGTATGCCTTTTTCTGGAGAAAACTGTTTTCCAAATTCCTCCGATTCCATGTGATGGTGATACACGACTAAATTATCAGTCATACCGAGTTGCATTACACTCGCACAATATCATTGACATATCATTGTGCAGATGAAAGAAAAAAAATACCAGTTTTCCTCAAATACAGAGGATGCTTTTATTAGGCCTATGCTTTGTTCTTTCAAACTCCAGCTAAATATCGAGAGGAAAAGTCATAAGAAGCATAAACAAATTAATTGCAAGACTGCTGAAGACCAAAACTCTTCCGTTTGTCCAAAAGAACCGACCGCAAATTGTCATTTATCTGCGATGGACCTTGTGACAGGGTAGCAATACGAGGGATGATCAATATATAACGAGAAAATTCTTATAACTTTAAGATTACGTGTTATTTTCTAAAAGTATTTTATGTGGTAGTTAATACATATACAATGTATTAGAAGAAAACGGACAAAATAGTTTTCAAATATATCGAAAAATAAATAGTTTGGAACATTTTTGCCGACCTACGAAACCGATAGGCGGGGCAACGCCATTTTTGCATCATTTACCGTAATTCAGAATTTAACTATGATCAATTTGACGACCACATTCCTAAGGCCCTATTGTATTAATTTTTAAAAAAAACTTTTCAGATTATCCTCCTTCAACATGTATACGACTTCGCCAATGCCATACCAAGTTGAAAATAGACTCACGATAGTCATTCTTAGGAATATCGTTCAAAACACCCAACATGTCTGTGCGTAGTACTGACGTCGACGTCACGTTACACCTACGGCTTTGCGTTAGATCACTAGCCTTTAGGTCCATTTTTAATATGTTGTTATGTTCACAAATCGAAGCATTTGACATGGTATGATCACGAAATGATTACCGAATACCGTGCGCAATTCTATTATTACTTGTTTTCTTTTAAAACTAATTATCTTATTTCTAATCATTTGTCGTCCGTCAGTTTTGCTATCACGGAACGATAACACGTGCGTGACATAACAAATGACAACACAACCCGTGTATGAGATAACCATCAGTAAGGCGAGTCTTAGGTGAAGCATAGTACCAATTTTCGACACATTGCTATTGCTAACATGAAAAATGTTAGGATTTGAATAGCGAAAATTCCGCAAAATGACCCAACTCCGCATTTTGAGGGTTACCGGGGTACCTTACAAACCATAAAATTTAGCATGATGTCACTGAAATGATAAATCTTCAGAGAAACAGTGCTAATGTAAATTATTACTTCCAGCTATAGTTTGAGTAAAATCGAACTGATCATAACAAAAGTATAAGCGCGTTTTCTCGTTATATATTGATCATCCCTCGTACATCCGGACCTTTTAGTTCTATTATGTAAAGGCATTTGGACAGTCTGAAATGCACAATGTTGCGTGTTATATTTTGATATTAAATGGAAACAAATAATTCATACATATTAACAGACTGGTGTCAACTAAATATGGCAGTATGTTATACTGAATTTACGTGTTCAGTTCAATTTTACCACCCAAAGTAGCGCACAACAATTAGGCAAAATATAACGTTAAAACGACGTCAATTTGACGTCAAAAAGTTTTCTTTTTCATGTGCAGTTATGCGACGAAAATTGGCATAACTTTGTAACTGGTTGATAAAAATTGCCAAAATAAAGACTATTAAAGCTAGAAAATATTGTAGTTTAAGTATTTAACAAAAACTGGAAATGTCAAAATTTTGTCCGAAGGCCTAAAATCGCATGACGCGGCTCTTATATTGTACTACCGGTATATTAATGTAGCATTTTTATCATGTAAGTACACGTTTAAAAGTGCTGTCCAATCACATTTAAGATCTGGTTAAAACAATTTGACATAGATATAAGAGTATGCATAAAAACGTAACAACAACCGTATACAGTTTAAAGTTTAAGGATAAAATATGAATTTCCAGCTCACAACTTGTAATTAAAACAAATACATGTGAGCCAGTCTCCAGGAAAACCTGCTATAATGACAGTATGTAATTACCATTACGTAACAAGGTTTGTAAAAGCTCTTATATAAGAAAAAATACATATCCATTGATTCTATTTTATGTAGTTTAATCATATAGTACTATACCTTAGCTTGAAATTTTCCCATGAATTATGTCGAAATCACATACTTCGTTGCTATGGTGACCTATTTCGGAAAAGCACTCATAGTGAGAAAAACAAGGAGTTAGTTGTTTAAAACAATAGTAGCCTTTCTCTGAATGCGATAATTTTTTATTTTGATAAATATTTTAAAAATTAAAAGATACTGCTAAAATGTGATACCATTTTGAACAATTTATGTCTATAATTGATCAAATGGTGTAATTGTGAATTACGTGTTATAGTTACGTCAATTAACGTTTGAATGACGTTTGCGACGTCATACAAAAAAGCTCCGAAAGGGGACACTACAAAAACAGCTGTAACTTCCTTAAAAAGCAAGATATTAACAAAATTTCTTTTGTATTTTGCCTCATTAAGATTATTCTTTCAAGCTATGGAAAATTTCAAAATAAATATTTTTGTCAAAATAGCAGGTTTTCCTGGAGACTGGCTCAATTGTATTTATAAGCATTGAATGCTTCAAATCAGATTGCTTTACAAATACCAGCACAGCTAGCTGTCTGCTATAAGTCTGTGAATTATTGTTGAAAAGGTCGAACAACCCTTGTGGAAACAGAACAAACAGACTAGGTATTGGATTAGCTGATATCTCGGACTCAAGGGGATAGTAAAATGTAGGTGTGGCATTCCAATGTTCATATCGGCACTTTTTATTCAAGTGACTCTCGGCTGAAAGACTTTTATGTGGCGCCATTATATGCATAACCTCAGTCAATCATAGAATGTCATATTGATTGCATGTTCCCTCGTCGATTGATATTAAACATTGTAAACCTAGTAATTACCAAGTAATTCCATAATTGCTTTAACATGGAAAAACCCTGTTTTGATGTACACTATGTACATATAATAATGATAACCTACACTCAACCACTTGGTCACTTTTTTCAATCCCGAATACCTTAAACTGTGATCATATTATTTAATGGCGAAAATGCAAAATTGATCGCATGACTTACGATTTTGGCACATGATTTTGATTTTTTATGATTTAAGTGTAAGGACAATTGCATAAAACGTTTCTTTGCAAAATATCATCAAACATTATGATCACAGTTAAACTTATTTGGAGTTTGAAAAGTGACCAATTAGAAAAGTGGACTCGAGGGGATAGTAATATGTAGGTGTGGCATTCCAATGTTCATATCGGCACTTTTTATTCAAGTGACTCTCGGCTGAAAGACTTTTATGTGGCGCCATTATATGCATACCCTCAGTCAATCATAGAATGTCATATTGATTGCATGTTCCCTCGTCGATTGATATTAAACATTGTAGACCTAGTAATTACCAAGTAATTCCATAATTGCTTTAACATGGAAAAACCATGTTTTGATGTACACTATGTACATGTAATAATGATAACCTACACTCAACCACTTGGTCACCTTTTTCAATCCCGAATACCTTAAACTGTGATCATATTATTTAATGGCGAAAATGCAAAATTGATCGCATGACTTACGATTTTGGCACAAGATTTTGATTTTTTATGATTTAAGTGTTAGGACAATTGCATAAAACGTTTCTTTGCAAAATATCATCAAACATTATGATCACAGTTAAACTTATTTGGAGTTTGAAAAGTGACCAATCAGAAAAGTGGTTGGGTGTATACGAGGGTTGTCCCATTAAATCGTGTACTTTTCTTATAGCATAAAATGTATTCAAATGATTAACTTCAATTTTTCACAGATATCTAATCAATATGTTCCGAGCAGGTATCCATAATTTCAAGAAAATGTGTCACGTTATAAAATTGCTGTTTACATTATTATGACATATGGTATGCATGTGCGGCGCAAGCGACGTCAAGGTTAGAACGTCGTTAATATGTTTATAGCATTAACACACAGTGTGCTAAAGTTTAAAGATGTTCAAAATGACTGCCGATAATTAGTTTAAACATTATTATTTTATAACCCCTCACTTTACAACTATATCATCAAGCATGCAGACAATAACCGTATAACAGGGGTCTTGCCACAAGTTATCATAACTAAGTTACATGCATTGAAGGTGATAGCTCGGTAAGTTCATTGTTCAAACAAGCTAACAAGAAAATAATAACATAGTATGATATTACGAACAATTACCATGCTAACTAGTTGCCGTGGTATAGTGGATATCACAACCCCTTAACACGTGTAAGGTAGTCAGTTCAATCCACGTGTTTTGAACATTGGTTGTACATTGACGGCTATTGCACCATTGACATACACTATGTCCTTAACCATTTTACTAAGATACTCACATTTTAGAAATATGACAATTTTTTATTAAAAGCAATTGTAAATTACAATTAAACTGTGTGTTCATTTTAACTTATTGAAACAAAAACAAAGGTACAATGTACTTTTCTTGATATGATATAGAAATTAAAAAACGAATCAGGTTAAAGTTTAACGAGTGTAATTAAATAAAAACAGATAAAAACCTCCGGCGGGACTCGAACCCGCAATCCCCGGCTTAGGAGGCCGATGCCTTATCCATTAGGCCACGGAGGCAAATACGCTTTCAGTTATATACATCATATAGAAAATGACATACAGGGTGATAATAAACATGTCGCAAAATCATTTCTTTGACTTCTAAAGGAAAAAGATGATCGTTCAAAATTAACACCAATTTTGCAAAACAGCTAAGAACGAAGTCAAAGACGCAAACTTGTCTATTTGTGTCTAAAAATGTCGGTTTTCCACGTAAACTTTAAATTACCCTCTCATGTGCACAAAAGATGTCATGGCGATGATATAAGCCATATTGACTATGGATTTTACATTTGGCGACAAAATTATGCTTGTGCATAATTCCAAACGTCAAAATATTAACATAAATAAATCATGGCGTCATCATTGTGACGTCATGTTTGTTCAAAATATAATGTTTTGTTGTATACTGTATCCTGATTACATTGGTTATAAAAACATTTCACAGTTCAGATGAGAACATTGAAACAATGTAACTGACAAATCAAGTGCAGCCGGGCTCAAGGTTTCAAATTAAGATAATATCGGACTCAAGGTTAAAATCGGTAAAATAATTCAAAATCTGGGTTGTTTTAAAGTCTTTGTTGACAGATTTGTTCTTGCGTTCTTAGCCATCAATTAAAAAACCACATGCCCACACTGATTAAATGACGTATCGATCAAGTCCAGCCGGGCTCAAGATTTCAAATTAAGATAAGTTAAATTAATACCTTATGGTCATCAATCTTGTTTCCGTGGTGTAGTGGTTATCACATCCGCTTAACACGCGGAAGGTCCTGAGTTCAATCCTCAGCGGAAACAGATTTTTTCCTAGTTTACTTTTTTTAAATTTCAAAATTATGACTTAGTCAAAGGCTAAAATGTACGCATGCACATAATTTTCGCCCATCCCAAAATTATTTAATTAAGCATGTGTTATTGATAACTGGAGTTTAGAAATAGGGCCTTCCGTGGTAGCTTTGTAGGTGTAAACAATAGTAACAAATAGGCATAGTAATAACTAGACACGTACAATTAAATTACGACCATAAAAGAATTAGGTAATTTGTAAAGATCATACTTCTGAATCCGTCATTTTTTCCAATTAACAAATAAAATGTGTCGCTGTTTTAATACAAAAAATGTGATTTACTAGAAATCCATTGCTCGAGTGTAATTAAATAAGACTAAGATAAGAACCTCCGGCGGGACTCGAACCCGCGATCCCCGGCTTAGGAGGCCGATGCCTTATCCATTAGGCCACGTCCAGCAATGTATATCATACAGAATTTGACTAACAACAAAACTTGTTAGTGCGGCTGTAGGGTTCCATTTACTGTTATTCGTAAACTAATTAGGACTTTTTGACATCGAAACCTAGGTCATTCAGCTTTTAACAGCAGAAACTAGGTCATTCAGCTTTTAACAGCAGAAACTAGGTCATTCAGCTTTTAACAGCAGAAACTAGGTCATTCAGCTTTATACAGCAGAAACTACATCATTCAGCTTTTAACAGCAGAAACTAAAATCATAATCAACAAAAGCCAAATTTGAATAATAAGATTGTTGCTAGGCAACGGGACAGTTATGGTTTATTCACAAAAAAATGTACACAAAATAAAATTTGTGTATGTACCCTTTCTGCCTTAGTGTAACATATATTTTTGTATATACCCTTTCTTATGGTGTATTTATCATGGATGTAACTCAAGTATCCATGTTATTATAATGATTCCTTAGTGTAACATATATTTGTGTATGTACCCTTTCTTATGGTGTATTTATCATGGATGTAGCTCAAGTATCCATGGTATTATAATGATGCCTTAGTGTAACATATATTTGTGTATATACCCTTTCTTATGGTGCATTTATCATGGATGTAACTCAAGTATCCATGGTATTATAATGATTCCTTAGTGTAACATATATTTGTGTATGTACCCTTTCTTATGGTGTATTTATCATGGATGTAGCTCAAGTATCCATGGTATTATAATGATGCCTTAGTGTAACATATATTTGTGTATATACCCTTTCTTATGGTGTATTTATCATGGATGTAACTCAAGTATCCATGTTATTATAATGATGCCTTAGTGTAACATATATTTGTGTATGTACCCTTTCTTATGGTGTATTTATCATGGATGTAGCTCAAGTATCCATGGTATTATAATGATGCCTTAGTGTAACATATATTTGTGTATATACCCTTTCTTATGGTGTATTTATCATGGATGTAACTCAAGTATCCATGTTATTATAATGATTCCTTAGTGTAACATATATTTTGGGACGCCCTGTTTAAATAACATGGTGGTCCTAAATTGTTCATCACAGTAAAAAAGCACATTTAAATATTTGTTATATAACGTTAGAAATAACTTGTCTCTGCATATAAAGTTATCCCTACATAACTATATGTAAACAGAAAACATGTGATGTGTTGTGGAGTTCAGTCGACCTAGGGAGCTGGTCAGTTTTAATCCCCATGACATACATTGAACAATCGTGGTAGAAAAAATCAAGATGATGCTTCATGCAAAATATCAAAGCTGGCTGTTTCACATCTGGCCGTTTCATCACAGACTATAATCAAAGACTTCCGTATATAGTCTACATGTATTGCGCGAACAGCAGCTGCTATGTGACCAAGGGGCGAATCTAGGTTTGAGCCAACGGGCTGAACTTTGACCACTATGGTATACTGTACACCGGATAACGTAAGATCACTGGACCCTGTAAGAATTATGTGGTATACCGTACACCGGACATTGTAAGACCACTGCGGTATACCGTACACCGGATATCGTAAGACCACTTGGGTATAACGTACACCGGATATTGTAAGACCACTGTGGTGTACCGTACACCGGATATTGTAAGACCACTGTGGTATACCGTACATCGGATAGTGTAAGATCACTGTGGTATACCGTACATCGGATATTGTAAGACCACTGTGGTATACCGTACATCAGATAGTGTAAGATCACTGTGGTATACCGTACATCGGATATTGTAAGACCAATGTGGTATACCGTACATCGGATATTGTAAGACCACTGTGGTATACCGTACATCGGATAGTGTAAGATCACTGTGGTATACCGTAAATCGGATATTGTAAGACCAATGTGGTATACCGTACATCGGATATTGTAAGACCACTGTGGTATACTGTACACCGGATAGTGTAAGACTACTGTGGTATACCGTACACCGGATATTGTAAGACCACTGTGGTATACCGTATATCGGATATTGTAAGACCACTGTGGTATACCGTACACCGGATATTGTAAGACTACTGTGGTATACCGTACACCGGATATTTTAAGACCACTGTGGTATACCGTATATCGGATATTGTAAGACCACTGTGGTAAATTGTAAGACCACTGTGGTTTACCGTACATCGGATATTGTAAGACCACTGTGGTATACCGTACACCGGATATTGTAAGACTACTGTGGTATACCGTACACCGGATATTGTAAGACCACTGTGGTATACCGTATATCGGATATTATAAGACCACTGTGGTATACCGTACATCGGATATTGTAAGATCACTGTGGTATACCGTACATCGGATATTGTAAGACCACTGTGGTAAATTGTAAGACCACTGTGGTATACCGTACATCGGATATTGTAAGACCACTGTGGTATACCGTACACCGGAAATTGTAAGACTACTGTGGTATACAGACACCGGATACTGTAAGACTACTGTGGTATACCGTACACCGGATATTGTTAGACCACTGTGGTATACCGTACACCGGATATTGTAAGACCACTGTGGTATACCGTACATCGGATATTGTAAGACCACTGTGGTATACCGTACACCGGATATTGTAAGACTACTGTGGTATACCGTACACCGGATATTGTAAGACTACTGTGGTATACCGTACACCGGATATTGTTAGACCACTGTGGTATACCGTACACCGGATATTGTAAGTCCACTGTGATATACTGTACACCGAATGAAGATGAAGTTAGTTTCCAAAACTTCAAAACAAATAAAAATGTTTTAAAGGTTACAACTTTAGAACGATTAAAAATTAAATTATATTGCTTTTTCAATATTTGAGTGTTGAGTGCTGAGTTCAGCCTCGCTCTGCAGAATTATACAGCCTAGACAGTGCCCTGGGTTTGTATGCTTTTAAATTGTTCATATGTGCACATTCGAGCTTTTAACCATTGTGATATCGTCCAATGCCCGGGATGAATGTTACGCCGTAGGCAGTAAATATATAGAAGTAGGCCTACATATATACAACGAGTGCAGTTCGAACAACACAAATGAATTAAAGTTAGGTACGGCAAACAATGGGGCAAATCAACTTATTCCTTGATGAAGGTCTCCCCTTATTCATGGAATTATATCTCACATTAATTAGTGATTTACTTTCGTGCCTTATTGAAAGCAAATGACAACTTGCAAATCTGAAACAGTTTAGGAAGACCGATTTATATCTTGATGCATGATGGTCAGTCATCCGGGCCTCCAGTTTTGATTGAAGTCTAGCGATTCACCATATGGATAATTTGTGCGTGTCTACGTATTGACAAACATACACAGGGTCTGAGCCTCTGAGGCATCTCCACGCAAAGTCCTCACATTTTTGTCAATTTGTGGCTTCTTGTGATATAGGCCTATAAAATAAACAACTTTGTCGTGAACGGCTCCATAAACGACTTACTGAGACAATTCCTTACCAGTCGCCACATGTCACTCTGATCCTGTCACAGTTGATTCCGGTGTGTGCTAAGGAAAATGTTGGGCCTACTCCTATGTATGTGTTATATAAACGACCGACCGAAATCATTAAAATTCCAGGCAGGTAAGATGGTTTGCAAATGATTGCCACTTGTAGGCAACTACTCCATTAAATCTTACAAGACCACACCCTTCTTCAAGCAGACCTCTCCTCACTGAAGTGACTTGAAGAAGGGTATGAGGTTCAAAGCCTCTACTAATAGTCTAAATGTTACACCATTACATTCATCAGTAAAAATTAATCAACTCATCTCTACTGACTTGTATATTGATAACACATTCCTTAAACAAGTCAGCCAGAATCATAGCCAGACCAGTAAGTAGTCTTTTTGACGTACTTCAGCTCTAGTGTGTCTAGCAAGGGGAGATCACTGTTCATGAGATTTGGTTAGGACGTGCCGAAATGGTGTGAAAATGATCGTGCTACTATAAATTTATTATGTGGCTACGGTTTAGTGTACGTTATTTGCCCCGGGGGTATGAAGTGTTACAATGGAAGGATAAAAATATAACCTGAGAATTTCTTTTTTTGTTCTATTAACCAAGTGTAACGAAACTTTAACAATATAGTATTTATTTCAGGCGTAAGCGTTCTTCCGAAATGCATTACATACTTTTCTAGATTTGAATTATCTGACATGCACATTAATCAATGCTTTCACTGAATGAAGTCTTCATTGAGTCATTTAGCAGTCGCATATAAACTGTTTGTTTTGTTCTCAGTACAAACTTGCCAAGCACTTGGCGTTGTCTGCTTTGCATGACTTGCTCTTCGGTTGTTTCCCTACATCCCTTCTTCCCTCCTAGATAAGAAGGGGTGGCCCTAGAGCTCGTCTTTACCTAAGCAACTTCGTCATTATGCTTTTATCTCTGTTTGTCTCTTATTGGAGACGAACAAACTTGACGCGTGTATGTGGTCGCACGGTCATGATACGCTCTCTGCTCTATTCCCCTAAACAATCATTATTATACAGTTACAGTTTCATTGGTAAAAGTTGAAATGCATGTAGCTTTCATTTGAAGTCTGTTTCGTCTATGTCTTAAATAAGTCTGTTCAATGGAAACTCAAACATTAATGTGGTCTTTAGCTTTGTTAAATTTACACTAATTAAAATTCTAAGTTAATGATTGGTTTCTAAAAGTGGAGTAAATTTGAGAGCGTGTCATGACATCAGCGTTACATTCAGGCCATGTTTTTACCATAACATAAATACATTGTACATATAAAAGGAGAATATAACTGAATGATTAATTTTAACGAAAGCCTATATGCCCCGGTCCGCACCAGTTTGGTGAATTACCTCCCTTTAATAAATGTGCAATATGCAAATTTTAAACTCTGAATGCAGTTATTAAGGAAATATATATATCAAATACAAGCTAGGGAGGGGGTATACTAACATTTTTAAAGGAGATGTTTTCGTTTATTTTCTGCTTTACGTAAAGTCCCGGAAACAAACGAACACTGCTCGGAATCCGCCGAATAAAGGAGATCGGTATCATACGTACTTTTCCCGAATTTGTCATTTACTCTGCATTTGAACTACACACATAAAATATTGCAACATTTCTTCATACATGTACTATATACTATGCAAACAATACGTCATTGATTATTATGAAATAGGCCTGATAATTGAATTGCCGGTATATACGCCTGAACTCTGACCAAAATGTTGGTAACTACCAGCACAATGTCTAAGAAAGTGCGGCCTATGACTTAATGAAAATGATTCAACGACAGGCTGCAAGATTCAATTTACAAGTAATTATGAACATTGTCCTGTGATTGAAAACAATTAATATGTTCAGAGATAGATGTTTATATTGATAATCTTAGAACCGATCCTACTGCGATTGTTCACTAAAAATAAAGATGATGTTAGGTTCCGTAAACAGTCAAGTTGTTAACATTTTCAGAATGTTGAGTTTCATGCAATTATGACTTTAAGTGAAAAAGAAACTTTCTATTTACTTCCAACATATACATATAAATGGGTACTGTGTGAGTGTGTGTTTTGAGGATATACTTTCGTACATGTATGATTTCAGGACCGATCCAACTACAATTGCCCACTTTGCTGACAGATAACGAATTGTGTTTTCTTTTCATTTTATTAGATAATGAACAAATAAGTCCTGTTGGAGAAATATCCGTGGTTGGTGAATTGTTTAGGGGTATAAAGGAGCTAGATGATCTCTCAAAGAATTTTATAACTGACTGGAAATACAATACAATACAATACCTTTATTGCACTCAATACATGTAAATATGAGGTGAATGACATTCAATACATACAGATGAGGAAATAAGTGTGTGTGTGTTATACTCGTTAATTGTAATTAGCTTGCTTGTAATATAGGTATAAAAAACATGCATAATTTCTGCTCAGATTGATACTTGTTACCTGTTTTTGTCAGTTGTACATGTTAAACATGTAATGTTATATTCTATCATTGAAGTTTTCAAAATTTCATTCTTAAGATAAGCGATTATATTTAATCTGCATTTGCTACTTTGATTTTGGTTGTACATGTAAGTAGATATTTATAAATACGACCTAATATCCCATTCTCGTTTACCAGATTGGCATTCTGTGAACTTGACTAACCACTAACTAATGAAGGTATGGGTATCCATCTGAACTATGAATAAAGTTATTTTGAAAAAACGGAATTGGTCAATTATTTCATTAACTGTAACAGACACGTATTTATACAGAAAACACAGTCAAATTTGAGTTTTCCGTTAAGGTATAGGACATGCCCATCCATTATCTCGGAACTGTTTAAGGTTTCTGAGTGTGGGATCCGAGTACTTCAAAGAGATGAGCAAACGATGCGCCTGTGTGACATTTAAGTGGCGCCGGTATGACTTTCATGCGCATTTCTTTCAAACTTTAAAAACATTATTGCGATGTCATAAAACGAGACAAATGCATGTACAACTGAAGTTAACCAATGACGCTGTCGAGGCTAAATCATGATTGAAAACAATACACATTTAGCCAAAAGCCTCGATTGGGCACCTTGGGATAATGCAATTTTACCCAAAATTAAAAGTGAACATCGAGGTTGACATTTCTAGGGTACAGATGCGTTGTTGTCGAGCGCACATCACATTATTGCGGACATTATAACATGCGAGTTCGAGGCTTTAACGGTCAGAGGATCAATGCATGGCAAAAGTATATTGTATGTGCACGACTTTACTTCGTGAAAGAATAACCCTTAGAATATAACCTACATTATGAGCCAATGAAAACGCCGCATTTTCGCGGTAAAATGAAAATTTAATCATTAAAATTTTCTCTTCACAGATTTGACGTCATGCGTTGGCGCTAATTTCTATCGGCCAATCAGAATGCGGAATATTTTCTAAGTTAGTTAGAACATATTAAGTAAAATTTTAATGACTAAAAAGGCCTCGCTTCGCTTCGCTCGCTCCGACCTTTTTAATCATTAGAATATAACCTACATTATGAGCCAATGAAAACGCCGCATTTTCGCGGTTAAATGAAAATTTAATCATTAAAATTTTCTCTTCACAGACTTGACGTCATGCGTTGGCGCTAATTTCTATCGGCCAATCAGATTGCAGAATGTTATATTCTAAGTTAGTTAGAACATATTAAGTAAATTTTAATGACTAAAAAGGCATCGCTTCGCTTCGCTCGCTCCGACCTTTTTAATCATTAAAATTTACTTAATATGTTCTAACTATAACTTAAAATTTACTTAATATGTTCTAACTATAACATAGACGAACGACACATGACAGATGCGTCCATGGTGGTCGCCGTCGTGACGTTCGAAAAGTGTGCCGGGTGGCTCTCGGTCATCTTAAAATCGTTTAAATATTTTATTGATATTAGCACATAACCAAATTATTATTGGTTTCTTAGTACATGTACAGAATTAAATACATTTTAAGATGGCAAAACAAATTATTCAATCGCTGTACGCATATTAAAATGAACGGATCAGTGCACGAACTTTTTGATACACCCTCGTACTTGTAGATATGTTATATACATGTATGTGTAGGATACTGTACGGGTGTCCCTTGTGATTCTAGCAGTGCCCGTATACTTGTAGATATGTTATATATGTGTAGGATACTGTACGGGTGTCCCTTGTGATTCTAGCAGTGTCCGTATACGTGTAGATATGTTATATATGTGTAGGATACTGTACGGGTGTCCCTTGTGATTCTAGCAGTGTCCGTATACTTGTAGATATGTTATATATGTGTAGGATACTGTACGGGTGTCCCTTGTGATTCTAGCAGTGTCCATATACTTGTAGATATGTTATATATGTGTAGGATACTGTACGGGTGTGCCTTGTGATTCTAGCAGTGCCCGTATACTTGTAGATATGTTATATATGTGTAGGATACTGTACGGGTGTCCCTTGTGATTCTAGCAGTGTCCGTATACTTGTAGATATGTTATATGTGTAGGGTACTGTACGGGTGTCCCTTGCGATTCTAGCAGTACCTGTTTACATGTAGATATGTTTTATATGTGTAGGGTACTGTACGGGTGATTCTAGCAGTGCCCGTATACTTGTAGATATGTTATATATGTGTAGGGTACTGTATGGGTACCCCGATGCTTCTAGCAGTGTCCGTATACTTGTGGATATGTTATATATGTGTATGGTACTGTATGGGTGCCCCGATGCTTCTAGCAGTGCCCGTATACTTGTAGATATGTTATATATGTGTAGGGTACTGTACGGGTGTCCATGGTGCTTCTAGCAGTGTCCGTATACTTGTAGATATGTTATATATGTGTATGGTACTGTACGAGTACCCCTGGTGCTTCTAGCAGTGTCCGTATACTTGTAGATATGTTATATATGTGTATAGTACTGTATGGGTACCCCTGGTACTTCTAGCAGTGCTTGTATACTTGTAGATATGTTATATATGTGTATAGTACTGTATGGGTGTCCCTGGTGCTTCTAGCAGTGCCCGTATACTTGTGGATATGTTATATATGTGTATGGTACTGTATGGGTGCCCCGATGCTTCTAGCAGTGCCCGTATACTTGTAGATATGTTATATATGTGTATGGTACTGTATGGGTGCCCCGATGCTTCCAGCAGTGCCTGTATGCTTGTAGATCTGTTATATATGTGTATGGTACTGTATGGGTGTCCCTGGTGCTTCTAGCAGTGTCCGTATACTTGTAGATATGTTATGTATGTGTATGGTACTGTATGGGTGCCCCGATGCTTCTAGCAGTGCCCGTATACTTGTAGATATGTTATATATGTGTATGGTACTGTATGGGTGCCCCGATGCTTCTAGCAGTGCCTGTATGCTTGTAGATATGTTATATATGTGTAGGGTACTGTACGGGTGTCCCTGGTGCTTCTAGCAGTGCCCGTATACTTGTAGATATGTTATATATGTGTATGGTACTGTATGGGTACCGCTGGTGCTTCTAGCAGTGCCCGTATACTTGTAGATATGTTATATATGTGTATGGTACTGTATGGGTGCCGCTGGTGTTTCTTGCAGTGTCCGTATACTTGTAGATATGTTATATATCTGTAGGGTACTGTATGGGTGTCCCTGGTGCTTCTAGCAGTGTCCGTATACTTGTAGATATGTTATATATGTGTATGGTACTGTATGGGTGTCCCTGGTGCTTCTAGCAGTGTCTGTATACTTGTGGATATGTTATATATGTGTATAGTACTGTATGGGTGTCCCTGGTGCTTCTAGCAGTGTCCGTATACTTGTAGATATGTTATATATGTGTAGGGTACTGTATGGGTACCCCTGGTGCTTCTAGCAGTGTCTGTATACTTGTGGATATGTTATATATGTGTATAGTACTGTATGGGTGTCCCTGGTGCTTCTAGCAGTGCCCGTATACTTGTAGATATGTTATATATGTGTATAGTACTGTATGGGTGCCCCGGTGCTTCTAGCAGTGTCCGTATACTTGTAGATATGTTATATATGTGTAGGGTACTGTATGGGTGCCCCGGTGCTTCTAGCAGTGTCCGTATACTTGTAGATATGTTATATATGTGTATAGTACTGTATGGGTGTCCCTGGTGCTTCTAGCAGTGTCTGTATACTTGTGGATATGTTATATATGTGTATGGTACTGTATGGGTGTCCCTGGTGCTTCTAGCAGTGTCTGTATACTTGTGGATATGTTATATATGTGTATGGTACTGTATGGGTGTCCCTGGTGCTTCTAGCAGTGTCCGTATACTTGTAGATATGTTATATATGTGTATGGTACTGTATGGGTGTCCCTGGTGCTTCTAGCAGTGTCTGTATACTTGTGGATATGTTATATATCTGTAGGGTACTGTATGGGTGTCCCTGGTGCTTCTAGCAGTGTCCGTATACTTGTAGATATGTTATATATGTGTATGATACTGTATGGGTACCCCTGGTGCTTCTAGCAGTGTCCGTATACTTGTAGATATGTTATATATGTGTATAGTACTGTATGGGTGTCCCTGGTGCTTCTAGCAGTGTCTGTATAGTTGTAGATATGTTATATATGTGTATGGTACTGTATGGGTACCCCTGGTGCTTCTAGCAGTGCCCGTATACTTGTAGATATGTTATATATGTGTATGATACTGTATGGGTACCGCTGGTGCTTCTAGCAGTGTCTGTATAGTTGTAGATATGTTATATATGTGTATGGTACTGTATGGGTACCCCTGGTGCTTCTAGCAGTGCCCGTATACTTGTAGATATGTTATATATGTGTATGGTACTGTATGGGTACCCCTGGTGCTTCTAGCAGTGTCCGTATACTTGTAGATATGTTATATATGTGTATAGTACTGTATGGGTGTCCCTGGTGCTTCTAGCAGTGTCTGTATAGTTGTAGATATGTCATATATGTGTATGGTACTGTATGGGTACCCCTGGTGCTTCTAGCAGTGCCCGTATTCTTGTAGATATGTTATATATGTGTATGATACTGTATGGGTGTACCTGGTGTTTCTTGCAGTGTCCGTATACTTGTAGATATGTTATATATGTGTATGGTACTATATGGGCACCCTTGGTGCTTCTTACAGTGCCCGTATACTTGAAGATGTCTGATATATGTGTATGGTTCTGTATGGGGACCGCTGGTTTTTAGAAATAGGGCCTTCCATGATAGCTTTGTAGTGTAATAAATAGTAACAAATAGGCATAGTAATAACTAGACACGTACAATTAAAGTACGACTATAAAACAATTAGGTAATTTGTAAAGATCATACTTCTAAAACCGTTATTTTTTCCAATTAACAAATAAAATGTGTCGTTGTTTTAATAATGTGATTTACTAGAAATCCATTGCTCGAGTGTAATTAAATAAAACTAAGATAAGAACCTCCGGCGGGACTCGAATCACAATCTATATATATGGGAGGCCGATGCCTTATCCATTAGGCCACGGAGGCTGGTGAACGTCCAACAATGTATATCATACAGAATTTGACTAACAACAAAACTTGTTAGTGCGGCTGTAGGGTTCCATTTACTGTTATTCGTAAACCTTTTAGGACTTTTTGACATCGAAACCTAGGTCATTCAGCTTTTTACAGCAGAAACTAGGTCATTCGGCTTTATTCAGCAGAAACTATGTCATTCAGCTTTTAACAGGAGAAACTAGGTCATTCGGCCTTTAACAGCAGAAACTAGGCCAAGCAGCTTTTTCCCAGAAGAAACGTAATAAATGCATTTGTTTTCACCTGAACAAATGCTGTACTAATAATCGTCTTGTACTATTTGCCTTAAATATAAAAGTACAAAAAGGGAAAATAACTTAGATTTGCGGTTTCTGCTTACACCCACCAATGGCCGCGGAAAATGGTTAGAGCATTTTTAGTTAGACGCTATTGAATAATATAAAGGAAGCTGCAGATTGACTTGATACATTAATTCTCAATGACTGTAAACTTAGAAATTATTTCGCGCGATTTAGTTTCGCAGAGTTTGCGAATGGTAGAAATTAAGTCGCCGCGAAAGTGCTGAAAACATATATAAGGACACTGCAGGAAAGTTAGTATTCGCGAGGGAAAATTTGTTTATAGTACTTGTATTACATTATACATGAACTACCATGATACGATTAACAACCAACAAATAACTTACTATATGTACCTTATATGGCAGACTAGTCAATTCTAAACTATCCTCCTCACCGGGTTTACATGCTACCGACTGTTTCTTTTGTTTCTTTTATGTACATGCACTTCTTATAAAGTCTACTAAACTCTACCTGGCTCTCGTTCTGTTTATGTTTGACTGACTGAAGCGGCAGACTTTCGGGACGGGATGCTGGTTTTTGAAGTTGCTAGATTTTTACGTTCGACATTGTCTGTGTCGCTTATATGTTTTCTGTGCATAATATTATCTTTTTGACAGCACCATCGACACACTTCTATACTTTATATTGATCATGTGTGAACCCTTTGAAAAACTTTGGAAGAATTAAATCCATACTATGTTATGTACCCATAAATATTTTGCGCAAGGGGTGGTGGAAACACAGACGACGATTCCCAAAAGGCGGGCATTTGACACGCCAAATGATCCCGAAATTATACTTTGGTCGGATTATAACAAGCATCTCCGAGTGTGGGACATAGACATAATGTTTGGCTCTAGAGTGCATAAATAAGCTCAATTATACCCGCTTGATAATCCAGAGACATTTAAACAACGGGCAGCTAGGTTCCTCATCAGGTGGATCCATTCCACTTGACGTTTCGGCGCTGTCCACTACGTCATCCAGACGTGCGCCAGTCGAGGTTGATCAGATCTCGGCTAGAACCTAGCTAGCTGCCTATCGCCTGTGTTCTCTTCTGCCATAACCATTGACAGGCTGCTCAGTTCTGTTTGCCGCCGACAGACGCCTGCTATTGCCCATTTCCTCTTCATGCCTGTGATACCGATTATGATATTGGCTTTCCAGAGTGATTGGCCGGCGAAGACACAACTGGCAACATCGACAGGGAGGTTCCAGATCTTCCATCCTCGCTGTCGGCACTCGTCCAATAACATACCTCTATGTAACATGAAATTCATTTCGTTAACGGTACAAAAATAGATCTGCGGAAAGTGGTGCACATATTTTGCACTTAACAGTAGTGAGGTATCGGGTTTTGGCATAAACTGTAACGAGGGCCTTACCACTTCCTCTCAAACCGCCCCTGTACATATCATACATGTACACTGATAGTATACAAGTTAGTACTTCATCCGTAAAATATACTTCTTCAAGCACACTTAAGAGTTGATAAAGGGGACATTTATTCAATAGAACATGAAGGGTTTACGAGGTGTGCTAGTGTTAACGTGTGTTGTCGCCTATCTTGGGTATTACTTTCATGCACCGCTACCAGACGACATCTCGGATCCATGGAAACTAAAAGTAATAATTGCAGGATATAGACTAGCTCATTTGTTGGTAAGTTTACTATCTAGCGTTTAACGTAACCTTGACTCGGTTGCACATGTGAAGGTGCGGATCTGTTGTTAATTATATTATTATTCAATGTTTCACTATTGAGGGCCTTACGGCGGATCGGCATGCAGTTATACGTCAAGTAAGCCCCTCCAATGAATTAATGAAGCCTTTATTATTTGTTATTATTTTGCACGTCGTGGGACTCGATTTTTTATTATTTATTGTTTACTCTTAATCAATGATACAGTTACCTGTGGTCACAACTACCCCATATTTGATACGAACTTAACTTGCACACATCTTGTATCGACAGGATATTGGTATCTTATAGCGAACATGCTATATATATATTATCCTGTTATGGATTCCACAGTAATCTTAAGCCGGCTATATCCCATTATGAATTGGGCCAGAAATAGGCACTATTTTGCATGTTCATTATATTAAGGCATAGCACATTTTTCCTCTCATCTTCTTAAACCTAGGTCCCAATGAAGAATCCACATCGGCGATGTTCTCCCGATTTCTTCCGATACCACCCGATTCATCACAATTCCTTCCGATATCACAAACTGTCGCATGCCTTCCCCAAAGCGCGGAACCTGTTGCCGATGTCCTTATAGCTCATTAATTTCCATCGGGAGTAAATCGCCGATGTAATCATACTCAGTGGGACCTAGGGTTTAAACATGAAAACGGCTAGTACATGTAGGTCTATTGGTCTTTTCCGGCTGTGCGACAGGTGCGCGATCCTGGGACCGCTGTGTCCTATTGTTTTCTGATAAAGCTAAGTTTTTTGTTTGGCTTTATTCTATTTCATGAAAAAGAGTTGGTATATAAACTGCTGTTTCTTATAATACAGGTACCAAACCACACACCGAAGAATACATTTGTACGTAACGGTAATTGAAAGGTCGAAATCACGATGATATCATTATGTACAATGAAGAATAGATGTTGAAATATACATAATGACTTATATAATTATTTATACACAGCGTATAAACCTAATTATTGTAGGACTTATTGGGAAACTATTCAATTCAACGTGTATGACTTATTGCGAGCAAAGGCATCTTAGCTGTAACTTCTGGTCACTGTATGACTTATTGGAAGACTTTACAATTCAATGTTTATAATTTATTGCGATAACCAGAATTGACTCGTCTATACACTGTGCTATATGTGCTATATGTATGTACAAATGCATTGTCGAGGGAAGTGTATGGTTTTGCGTAACGAACAGTGATCATATTTTGTTTTACAGACAAGCGTAGGAGAGACCCTTGGTTATGGCACTAATCTCAACATAAGTCGGGTGTTGTTCGCCACAGCATTCAAGCTCACATCACAAACGGTGCCGTCCACTGGGTTAGAGGTATATAGTTCAATTTAACAGATTGTTCTCAAAGCTACATATAAACGTATATCTAGGTAAATCATGGACACAGACCCCGACGCTTGCGAGGGGTTCCATTTGACCCGAGTGTAGGGATTTTAGCCCTTGAAATTAAAAACAAACCCACAGTTTGACCCTCAAGATTTAAGTTGAAGGGTCGTAATAAATTATGTTCTTAAACGCATGAATAGTCCGCATATAAAAAGGAAAAACTCAGTAAAAAGTATGAAAATGACCCATAGTGAAACCCCTGTTAAACATTGGGTTTTTTGGTAATTATTCTATAAATACAATTCAAATCTAAGTTGATACAGGCCATGTAATGTAGGCCTACAAGTATAGTATATCCTTAAGTCTTAAGACAATGTATACTATGCACGTGTTCTGGTATATTCTGCCCCCCCCCCCCCCCCCCTAATCATTATTGATTTGGATTTTGAGCCAACTGTCATTTGGTAGGCAGCTAAAGACTTGCGACCAGAAAAGGCATACCATGCAGTTGTACAAGCTAAAAAGTCCTAGACAGCCAAGAACAGACATTGCGTTAGGGAAGTATAATGACTCACATACGCACACACATAATTTAGCAAGTCGACTTTAAACAAAAGAAAACTGAAATTAATGTCAGAAAAATACAAAAGTCTCGCTTTTTTAACTTTGTCTTTTCTTAGCTCCATTTTGAATTTTCTCGACGGAAACAAACAAATATACTATGGCATCGGGTGATGTGACTGCTTTAACAGAAAACGTTGTTTCCATCCAAGTCCGTTCCGTAGTTAGTACTTTATTGCAACTGTTACCTATAAGACCATGCGTTTTTGTTACAAGTTTCGCTGCGTTTAAGCGAAAAAATCGCCCAAAACGGCACATTTTACACTGCACCTTTATCATTTCCGTGTACATGTGTATATTACAAAATGCGCATTTTTTGTCCGCGTTTAGTGATATAATTTTCATTTTTCTAGGCCGAGCTATGCAAAAGTAATCGTAGAAAATCGCTTGCGGTTTTTGCCGTTTTCGAGTGTGCCTCACCTTTTGACGTTACGTCTATAAATATACATACTTTCCCAATGAAATACAGTTAAAATTAAATATTCGAAGATATACCCGAAGATCTTCATTATTTTATGCAGATAGAGGACAGTACATTGGTTGGTGTCCCTGTGCGTATTTACCGACCACGGCCGAGCAAACAGAAGTCACCGATGTTGGTTTACTACCACGGCGGAGGAATGATAACGTTTTCTTTAGGTAAGACAAAGAAGCAGGCGATCAATTTTATAATTATAATATTCTGAGTTTCGAGACAACCCTCAGAATGCAGCCGCCATTTGTCATTTTATGACTTGCCTTCTGAACCAACCAATCAAAAGTGAATTTTGCCGGAGACTGGTTAATTGAAAAGGCACACAAAGGCAAACTAGCTGACAGTGCCGAATTCCGGATAAAGCACTGTTTCCGTATGAAAACGATAAATGTAGAAATGTAGAAATGTATCAAGAGATTGGTAGCACACTTTAACACAACACTTCTCTATGCATGTAGATGTATTAACTACTTTCGTCTACAACCTGACAAGTTTAATGAAGTTTGCCATTTGCATGCATTCCATTGCGAAACGACATTTACTAACTGAAACTCCTTTGCTGCCCCATCCGGGAATCGATTCAGATCGCGCTGATGACTAGCGAGAAATAAGGAAATTGTTTTAGAGATGTGTTCCGAACCAGACGGTACGTTTTGACTCATCATGATTTACTATTTCTGTTGAGTGCTGCCTTCCCAGTCCCGTTCTGAGCGACCTAAGGGCCTTGGTGGTTGGTCATTTCAGACGTTTTGTTTTGTATCATGCAGTCAAAGATTATTTAATAAATTGTGACTTTTTCTTTCGTTGTCATAGATACGTACGAGAATATTCTACGAGAGTTAACACGAGAAGTGGACGCTGTAGTGATATCAGTAGGGTGGGTCTTCTTTATTTTATGAAATCCTCAACTGGCATGAGCATAATTGAAATCATACGCAGAGTACCATCACACGTATTGTCTGTTTATCGCAGGGGCGGTTACAGGATTCGGCGTTGGGGGGAGGGTGTAAATGTATACATACGCCCTTCTTTGAGGAAAGATTATGCGAGCAATTCGAGCTCGAAAAAAAATCATACTTTATCCGAAAACCATGGCTACAGACTCATTCTTTACTTGATTATGTTCATTTTAAACCTATTTTTGGCGAGTCAAGAGAAAAAAATAGCAACTAGGTGGTAGAATCTTGGACTGGAAGTCCGGTCCGAAAAATATTTTAGGTTGTTTTACGATAACAAAAAACAAAATAGGCCTACCCATTCCGGTGATTTTAGGGGCGCGTACGCCCTCTTCCGCCCCCTCTAAACCCACCCTTGGTTCATGTGTGTCACTTGATATCAAAACAATTTATAGCATTTTTTATTGTTTAAACATTGCAATCGGATGAAACAACAGTGAACATCAATACCTTATGCACCAAGTTTTTTAGTCATATACTCATGTATACACTATCTCATTAAACTTTTAAATTCAATTTGATAAATTAATAAGAGAAATGTTTATATACATAATTTAATGTAAACAGGTGACTGACCTGATTAAACGAGTTATATCATTTATGTTCATTGGTAAATATTTTGAAACCAATGGTGAATTAGGTTGCAAACCATGTTATGGGTACCGCTGGTGATTCTAGCAGTGCCCGTATACTTGTAGATATGTTATATATGTGTAGGGTACTGTACGGGTGTCCCTGGTGTAAATATTTTGAAACCAATGGTGAATAAGGTTGCAAACCATGTTTTTCATAAGCTGTTCTTGAATAGCTTTTTATTGTAAACACAATGTTCATTAGAAAAAGTTTGCAAGCCAGTGCTAGTTTTTCATTTCATGAAAACCTTATTCATTATATTTATTTAGTCTTTCAATAAGTTATAATTTAATTGTTAGTTATTGTTAATACAATATGTTTCGACAAACTGTCATGTTTGATATCAGAGTGGTCATAGACACATGATCTAAATAAATGTTATATTTATACGGTATGAAATATAAGCTACATTGTAAAGGAGTGTTTTTTGGAAACACATATTTATTATAGTTGGCTAGCTTAGAGTGAGCAGGTCGTAAGTGACCTATAAGACCCATACATATTTGAAATCTGCATCACAAGGCGCTTCTTATGAGCCTATTTTCATCAAAAATCGGAACAGACCATATTGACACAACTGAAGTTGTAAAGGCTGTTATTCCAAAAGTAGAGAAAAGTTTTCATACAGTTTTTTTTATTGTTTTCTCAAAATAGCGTTTTTGTAGTTGTAGTTGTAAACGCCCTTCTTCTTCTTAGCCAGCAAATTGTAGGTTCAAATGTCGACCCCCTATGTTAAAACCTGCCGTCTTCATGTCAAACATGAATGCTGCTCTATGATATTGCAGGTATAGATTGGCCCCCGAGCATCCATATCCAGCTGCTATTGATGATTGTTTCACAGTAACTCAACATATTCTACAGAACGCGGAGCAATTTGGAGGTGATAGAAACCGTGTGGCCATAGCTGGTAATATGTAGATCCTTACTTAAGTTTAAATATAAGTACATGTATTGATCGAGAGGAGTGTTGTAGGTCAAGAAATATGTTGCGCACTGGCACCCTATACATGCTGTGTGTAGAGACTTAAGATATACATCTAAATCATTTAGTCAGTGTTTTAAATCATCATCTGAAAATGTGGTTGTTTAGCACAACTAATTATCACTACAAATCCAGTGCGTACTTTCTTTTCTGTAAATACACATATATATATCTGTAGGCCCAGGCCAATATGCATATGAGTACAACGTTGAATTAATGATATAGAGGATATTACATGAGTGTCTTTCATATTGAATTTATTAAACGAGTTGAATAAAATAATAAAATGCGAGGCTCTGCCGAGCATTTTATTGATTTTTTCAACGAGTTTTATAAATTCAATGTGGAAAGTCACAAATGTAATGTTCTTTTTATCACATGTTAGCCTTTTCCGAACGAAACATAAAATAACTACTTATTTCCACTATAATAAACGCGCAATTTTGACGACGTCGCCTATCCTTTGAATGACGTCGTGTGATAGCTTTATTACACTAGTGTATTATCAAAAATAAATAATTGCTTTATTACGCTACCGCGACGTCAAACATGTGATAAACATGTTTCTGTGGGTGAAACAAGAAGTCAGATGAGCCTTATCACTACAGCAGGTATTATGTGCTGTGTGGCGGCTGTAAAAAGTCGCCCCATACTTCACTTCAGTGTAGTTATCATGTATAATTACCTCCCTTTATGGCTAATTATGCAGATAATTCGAAGTCCACAGTGTGTCATTCATTGCGGAGTGACTATACAAGCTTGCTTGGGGGGTGTAGATGGTTCGTCCTATGTCTGACTCTTGCGTGGATGGCTAGGCGCTGTCGTCGTTGTTGTGTGGCTTTGCATTGTCTGTGCGCTACAGTATTTGTTTATTCAACAGTACGAGGAATTACAGGAACCTGACATTTTCACATATATATATGGTCCAAATCATTATCCAATACCCCAAATATTTATTAGTGCTGGTCAGTAACAAGGTCTTGAGTAGTGTTTTGGTCCATATATGTAAACATATCAGGTTCATGTGTCATTCATTACATGATCAAGACGTGAAGATGAAAGTTCAGCAAAAATAGTATGTGGTCCTATACGCACAAGTCAATACCACCACCCCATAACCCTAGAAAGACACCCGAAGTATAAATAGCTGGTTGGAACCCCCTTCATAAATATAGCTAAATCTGTGCATGCTCTCATTTACATTTCATTTATCTTTGAAGGCGACAGTGCAGGTGGAAATATGGCCGCTGCTGTATCATGGAAACTGGCGTCTGGTATTCCTACATCGTCCGTAGCAACAGCTCAACCAAAACTACAAGTTCTACTATACCCAATGTTACAAGCATTTGATTTTCAGCTACCATCATATGTTGACGAGAATTATAAAACCCATGAAATAGCTACAAGTGAAGGCATTGCCGCTTGTTGGTATATTTATTGTACGGGCGATACAGCTGCCCCTGTTATAGAACTACTGGCTAATAACCATACGTCATACAATACTAAACTCTCCACAGCAAGATATGTCGATCCATGGCTTATAAATCACCAAAAGCACAAGCATAGGAAACCAATCATCACAAAGCAGTTCAATGTTGAGCTAGAAGAAAAACTTGCACCTTGTATCACGGATCCCCTATTCTCTCCCTTGTTAGCAGACGACGCATCTAGATTTCCATCTTCGTACATCCTGTCAGCAGAGTATGACATACTTCGGGATGAAAGTTTTATATTTGAATCACGTTTGAAATCTGCCGGTGTTGAAGTGGTGCATGATCATATGTTAGGTGGTTGGCACGGAGTGGTCTCGTACACAAGGACCAGATTAGGTCAACAAGCTTTACATAAAGTCATTGAATATTTAAAGGACCATTTGTAATAGTACAGTCCATTTGTTTTATAAATCGATTATTCAGATCAGTCACTCGTTTATATAACATTGAAATAATTGGTATGTAGGGTTACCGTAGTGAAGAATGTATTGGTTTTCACTGCATTTTTCTCCAATTAAAATATTTAAAACAATAAAAATACAAAGTTATCATATTGCACCGTTTGTATACAAGTGACAAACCTGAATAAACAAACTATATTTTAGTAACTGTTATAAACAAATATCAAACTGATCAGCCCATGAAAACCAAATATTGAATAATGGACCACGTCCACAAATTATTAAACATTTTACCAAACAGTATTGATATACATAAGCCCAGTTTGATGAATACATGTACTGTCTGGATAGCCTAGTGGTAGGGTGTCTTTTTAAAGAGTAAATGGATTGTCTCCCCTCCCTTCACATTACTGGATAATAATTGATGGCAAACATTGGACAGGGGCATCAATTGATGACAAACATTGGACAGGGGGCATGAATGGATGACAAACATTGGACAGGGGGCATGAATGGATGACAAACATTGGACAGGGGCATGAATTGATGACAAACATTGGACAGGGGGCATGAATTGATGACAAACATTGGACAGGGGGCATGAATTGATGACAAACATTGGACAGGGGCATGAATTGATGACAAACATTGGACAGGGGGCATGAATGGATGACAAACATTGGACAGGGGGCATGAATTGATGACAAACATTGGACAGGGGGCATGAATTGATGACAAACATTGGACAGGGGGCATGAATGGATGACAAACATTGGACAGGGGGCATGAATGGATGACAAACATTGGACAGGGGGCATGAATGGATGACAAACATTGGACAGGGGCATGAATTGATGACAAACATTGGACAGGGGGCATGAATTGATGACAAACATTGGACAGGGGGCATGAATGGATGACAAACATTGGACAGGGGGCATGAATGGATGACAAACATTGGACAGGGGCATGAATTGATGACAAACATTGGACAGGGGCATGAATTGATGACAAACATTAGACAGGGGGCATGAATTGATGACAAACATTGGACAGGGGGCATGAATTGATGACAAACATTGGACAGGGGGCATGAATTGATGACAAACATTGGACAGGGGGCATGAATTGATGACAAACATTGGACAGGGGGCATGAATGGATGACAAACATTGGACAGGGGGCATGAATTGATGTATTTATGATGTAAAGGGCTAACCTGTATACTATTGTATATACATTGTATGTATAATATAATATTAGCAAATATATCTGTACATGTATGTATCTACACTGTGTTTGAAACTGTTTCCTTGTAACTTTTACACCATTTTTGACAAAATGAAAATGTGTAGGTTACAATTACAAGTACTGTACATTTGTAGAATTTCGATGCCCCGAACTACCTTCGGACCAAGGAAATAGTTTGAGCCATCTACCTGTTCGAGACATCTATGGTATTTAAGAATATGAATGGGTATAAGCTTGAACTGATAAATAAATATACCAGATTTATATAGCGCCCTTTTCATGCGAACGCACGTTCAAAGGCACATTACATTATTGTGTGGCAGCCACAAGGGCGCAAGTGCATCCTCTACCAGTGCAGATACAGCGTGATCTGACCAGAGGGACAGACTGAGAGAAAGCCCCTGAAGGGATAGAGAGACATAAGAACTGATGTCAGTACATGTACACATACAAATTGTGTGTGTATATTGCATAATTTATGTGATTAGAAACCATTTGGTCTATTTATTCATGTTAACAGTAAAGGTCACATGTACCTTGACTTTGACCTACTGATCTCAGTGTGTCATTAGGTAAAGGTCCCTGTTAAGGGTCATCTTATGTTTGAAGATTCTGGGCCCAACTGATGGCGAGTTATTGATTTAAAACCATTTTGGTCTATTTAGGTTACAGTGACTATGACTTACAGAGTAACTTCATAATCAATAGTCATCTACTGTTGATGACCAATCTCCATGTAAAGTTTAAGCATCCTAGGGTCAAGCTTTCTCGAGTTATTAAACGAAAAACATTTGGTTTATCAACCTACCAACAGACTCACTGACATGTGCAAGGTACCCCCTCAAATAGGGGGCATGATCTATAAAGATTATGTCATGAAATTCCCAGTACACAAGTTATACAAGTGCTTATAATTCGACAGGACAACTAAGACAAACAAAATACTAAAGTTAAAACAGTTTTAATTTAATTCCATTCATAACAGACAATATTGAACTGATCTTTCAATAATAGTTCACAGACTGCAATATTTGTAAACACTAACTAAACAGTGATAAATACACCTATATCCTATCAGAAGTATCAAGAACGCGAAAACATTACAATATTCCTTTGACCGCAGTTAGGCAATTAAGATAAACACATGTATGCGATTCAGGTAACAAAAACAAACTTTTTATCTTATAGTAGTATATAATGAACAGTTTAGACATGAAAATATGTGTAGTTTTATTCTTAATTTCTAAATATTTAGAAAAGGAATTTTAAAAATTGTATTTTTATTGGCTTTTTAATCATTTAAAAAATCTACGCCTACCGGTATGTCAAGTAACTTGAGTCCTTGTACGTCTCTTTTTAGCCTTATATGTACTGTCTCAAGTTCCAATCAATTGTACACATCATATTATATCAACTATTATTAAGAAGCGAGACCTTGACTCATGTAATACTTGGTCTTCGGTTCCTTCTCTGGTTTAGGCACCCTCATAGGTGGTGGCAGCTCTTCTTCTACAGGTTTAGGTCTAGATGTTTCGTGGAGTCGAATTTTAGTAAAGTAGCCCGGGAATGGTCGTTCCTGGTTCAGATGTTCTGCCACACATTTATCAAAGTTCTGTTGATATTTGCTACAACTAGATTCAAAAAAAAATATTTTGTAGTTTGTTCTGTAATAAAATGGTTCACAATGTACACATAATAAAGAAGTTCAGTAATTTACATAGAACTGTGTGAAAACAGCATTTAATTGGAGCCATTATCTGGGAGGCGTTCAGATATTTGGTTTTTGTAATATAACAACTTATGAACCAAAACCAAACTTAACCCAGATTTATAAGAGGATCATTATGAACAAGTTTCATAAATAATAGGCCAAAAATATTTCTAACGTCCATACAAGGCTCAAACAGTTGTGGTCGGATGACGACAGATGGATTACAAACGATCGGATCACAAAAGTCCATCAGACTTAGCCCAGTGAGTAAGCTCAGGTTTTTTAAGCTGAAACTAGGTCTTTTTGCTCTTTGACAGCTGAGACTGTGACTTTTAACCTTTTGACAGCTGTAACTTGAGAGTTCCTTTTCCAGTTGTGTTGTGCTGTGCGGTCTGTGTTGTTTTGATGTTTTCTGTCCTCAGCTGGTTAAGTTAAGTGCTGCCTTACCTGTCCGGTTTTTAGTGTATCTTTTAAACAGGGTTCATGTAATAATCAACCCTATATTTCTCAGATAAACCTTTTTTCTACTGAAGCAATTTTATTATTTGAAATAAAGAAAAATCCAATTTTGCTATGTTTTTCTGTACCAGAGAAATAATTGTGTAAAAATTCTCTGGCTACAAATTAAAATAAAAAATATTTCTGTTGTCATTTTTTTATGCAGCTAATGTGTTATTTTTAAATGGATTCATACACTTTTCTGGATATTCTATTTGCCTGAATTCAAGGATTTTCCATTAAATTCAAGTACCATTTGTTAAGCTTGAAAACAAATTCAAGGACTTTTCAAGGACTTTTCAAGGCCTCCGTAAACCTTTAACACTTACTGTTTAAACTCCACTCTGTCAGCTCGGTCCATGCATCTCCAATACTCAGTGAATACTCCACCACAAGGTGAATTCTTTACTTTTTTGAGGAATTCTAAACCACAGCTAGTAACTTCTTTGCCTTCATTTAAACATGCTCGGGGATCTCCTTTATTTTCATTCCTACACAGCATGAATTCCTGCAATGAAAACAATCACTTTATTAATTAATATTTACAGTTAATAGACAAGGAAAGGTACAAACAACAGGCCATTCCCCAGATTTTTTAAGGCGCTGGGGCATTGCTAGAATTTGAACTTACACAGATCCATGAGAATGGCTAAAAAGTTTAAAAGTGATAACGGCATGGTTTACCTTAATTTAAAGGCTAATTTAAGGATTTTTTCACACAATACAAGCCATAATCAGTGAAACAACACAATACAGACCAAAATATTAACTCCCATACTGATTTAAAGACACTATTCTAGGATTTAAGGTGCTGGGGGAAAGCTGATTCTGGCTTTAATGTGCTGGGGTACCACAGCGCCGGGTACCACAGTGCCTTCTGCCCCTGGGGAAGGGCCTACCCAGAGGTAAACTCAGATAAATCAGAGCTGAACACAGGGCATGTTTAGTTAAAGAACCAAGGAATCTTTTGACAGCTTGGTTGATGGTCAACAGACAGATGTCATTGTGATGGATTTCTCCAAAGCATTTGACAAAGTTGACCATCACAAGTTAATCCACAAGCTAAGAAATATGGGAGTAGACACACATGTTACATCATGGATCAGGTCATTCTTGAACAACCGCAGCCAGAGGGTTGCGGTTGAAGGTCATCTCTCTGACAAACTACCTGTACTATCTGGTGTCCCTCAGGGCTCTGTTCTTGGACCCTGCTTGTTTCTGGCATATATAAATGACTTGTCAAAAGTAAAGCAAGGTTATTTGCCGACGACACCATAGTTTACCTGACAATTAAGGGACAGACGGACGCAACACCTTACAAGAAGACCTACGTAAACTAGAGCTTTGGGAACGTGAGTGGGCTATGGAGTTCAACCCCGACAAGTGTGAGGTACTACGAATCTCCCGTAAAAAGAACCCAATCATATTTCCCTACACTCTCCACAACAAAACACTGAACACTACAGACAATGCAAAATACCTTGGAGTCACTATCTCTAAAGATCTAACAGTGATTTATTTTCTTTCTTTATTAGGGTCCGGAAAACGGACCCTTTCCCAATTGCAAATAGGCTATAATTTTCCCAAATTTGAATGGAGAAATTCACAATAAACAATTAAAAAAAATAATTTTCAAAATCGGACATAAAATGATAAAGTAATGAACATTTTTGACAAGAGGTCAAGAATAAAAGTTCAAAGAAACCAGTAAACATTCACATGTAATCTTTTTTTCTGTTTTATTTGGCCTTTCTGCTTCATGGAAATTCCCAATTTCAAGTTGTCACGACGCGAAAAATTCCCAATCTGAATGGACCCGAACCCTTTCCCAAAGATGCAAAAAAATCACTGTTAGACTAAACTGGACCCCCACATAAACAACATAACCTCCAAGGCCAAAAATTCACTCAGATTCATTCAAAGAAATATCAAAGCACAAAACAACAAGAGCTGTCCACGAACAGCGCGCTCCACTATTCCCGGCGCCATGCAGCGATGCTAGGATAGTACAATCATTATAAATTCAAAACAAAATCCTTCATAACAGCAGCATTACCCTCTGCTGTGTAGAGGTTGGGGCTTCTAAGTCGAAAAAGGGGGATAATTTGGACAAGTTATACAGGACCGTTACCTACTCATGTGTAGGTCCTCTTGGTCATTGAAGGTAAACAAATACATTATGTAAGCATTTCTTAGTCCAAAAGGGGGCATAATTTCAACAAAATGCACAATAGTAATCTTCTCCTGTGTAGGGGTTGAGGTCATGATTGTGAACAAGTATGCAAAGTATCAAAGCAATATATATATATCAATTCACATGTACCTAAACTATAACATTCACATTTCTAAGTCCAAAAGGGGGCATAATTTCACCAAAATGCTTAATAGAGTTACCTTCCCCTGTGTATGGGTTGGGGTCATGATGGTGCACAAGTATGCAAAGTATCAAAGCAATATGTCAATGCACTATGAAGATATTAGAGGCTAAAAAACCTGTACCTAAACTTTAACATTTGCACTATTTGCACTAAGTATAAAATGCCCTTTAGACTTACCTACTCCTGCTGCTGCATATGGGTTGGGGTCATGATAGCAAACAAGTATGCAAAGTATGAAAGCAATATCTCAAAGGACTTAGAGAATATAAGAGGTTAAAAAACCTGTACCTAAACTTTAACAAAAGTGTTACGCTGACACCGACGCTCGGGTGACTGCAATAGCTCCCCTTATTCTACGAATAGTGGAGCTAAAAAGGTCAAAGAATCTGCATACACAACATACGTAAGGCCCCAACTAGAATACTGCTCCGTCATTTGGCACCCCTGGCAGAAACATCTCATAAATAAGGTGTCCAGAGAGCTGCAGCCAGATACGTCTGTGGAAACTATGACTATCAGAGCAGTGTCACCACTATGCTAAACGATCTTGGCTGGGTGCAACAACAAAGACTGCAATAATCCTTAATCTTTCTATATAAAGTCCAACATAACCTAGTCTCTGTTGATCATAATCATCTCATCCCAACCCGCAATCAGAACTTTCTAATACCACAGTCAAATACCCAATATCACATCAACTCCTTTTTCCCGAGAACAATAAGACTTTGGAACAGTCTCCTATCCCAGGTCAAATCGAGTCCCAGCCTAGACATCTATTCTAACAGGCTGGCGACGGTCACATTCTAGCCTGTACTATTCTGTTTTTATCCTGCACCCTTTCACCTATGATCTTTTTAACCTTTACTTTGAGCACATAACACAATTTTCAACTATTTATAACACTGTTTTCCAGACAACGCACCTCCCAATTATAATTTGATTGTTCGGGAGTATAATGTAGATGGGGTGACAGTGGGTTCGTCAAATCTCCGGTTCGTCAAACTTAACTTTCTGTACAAAACAGGTTGTGGTTTCGTCAAATTGAATTATAGAGGGATTTGAGTTCATATATATAGAGGTGTGAGCAAACACCTTTTGTTAAGATTTATTTGTATATATGGGAGAATTTAATAAAATAATGTGTTTAATATTGTAATAATTGTGTGATAATGATGCAGTTGTTGGCGTGTTTTAATTAAATGACTGTTTTCAGGTGTAGATGTAGAAAAGTCAGTATGAAATGTGGCCTCCGTAGCTCAATGGTTAGCACGCTTATCGTCTAATCTGGCGACGCAGGTTCATATCCGGCTGGGGGCACACATATATGCCTGCCATATTACAACATAAAGCTGACTGGCAAATAAAGGCTATGCTCGGCATTTTACAAAAAAAAAATACTCCCAATTTATAACAATTGGGCATATGTATATACATATAATATATAAAACAAAGAATAGTTTGTGTTTTATTATTGTTTATTATAAAATTTAATATGCATGCATTAACATATATTATACAATAAAATTATCATACAGAAAATAGTAGCACATCTAAAAAAGGGAAATAGAGATTCTATTATGTTAAAAACGTCATCATCAGTCAGAATGCGATATATGTATATTAATATTTATACATTAAAAGCTAGCACATCGGGTCTGAAAAAGAGATACTATATGATAAAATGTTACAAACAAAAACTATACAGAAAATAGCACATTGAGTCAGATACATGCATTGTAAGTTACAAGTAACATACAACAAGTTATGAATAGCACATTGATTGAGCATTGTATATTCACAGGAATTCACTACATTGCAGTATGCATTGATCTTCTGGATTGTCGTTTCCTGACGGTGGCATAGGACCAAGTCCAATAATGTGACTACAGGTCCTCAGAAGTTGTGTTGTAGTCAAGTCTTCGTACTCGTCCCAAGCGTCAAAAAGTCGTCCATGAAAATTTCGATGCAAACATAAGTCTGCTCTGTCCTGCTATTTGAATGAATTTAGTCGGGACGTAAAATAAGGAGTTAATAAATTGAAGGAATGCAATGAATTATAAAAAATGTTTATTTTGCTACAGATGAAAATACAAATAAGACGATACAATTTTCATATGACAGTAACAGGTGGCAAAATATAATAATGCATCACATATAAAAATCACAATTGCCTTCACAACAGAATATTGTGCAATACACATTGTTTGTTCAATATAAAGATGAAAATCATGGTCATGAGAGTTAATAAAATACGTATAGTAATATAGATCTATGCATTTTTACTATGTATTATAATCGCGAAATATTAATTGGCGTAAAAATACGAAATTTAAAAGCACCTATATCAAGTTCTATAAATGTATACATGTGTATTTAAATGCGTTTAATTTAACAATTATTTCAATTTAATCATAATTATCCTTTAATCACTTTATTTGTTGTCCGATGCATGTATATCACACTATGACAAACATACCAGTAATTACATGACTGGTGTGAATCACTCTATATTATCACTTTGACGAACCGGTTTAGTGTTTATACTATAAATTCAATTTGACGAACCGGAGATTTGACGAAACCACAGTAATTCATGTAGATGTAGAATCTAATCGAAAAGAGCTAGGGACTAGTAGGGTATCCAGTAACCCTGATTCTTTGTATCTGTCCTCTCAGGCTCTGTCTCTTCATTGATTTTAAGTGTGCCCTTGTCATCTGTCAATAATAATCGGAAAGCGGTTGTTGGTAGTAAGACGTTGATCTCACTCATTATCTGCAGTGGCCTTGGTAGGGATGACTCTTGGCACTGTGAGGCAATTAATTTCCAAGAATCCTAGCCATAGTACTAAGTAGTCAACCTTAAAGAGTTTAAGACCTAAAAATGTCACCATCATTCTAAACGGCACATATATCATGGAGCAGATTTTGTACAACAAAAAGAAACTGAAGAATAAATAGTTCTGTGATGAAAACCAGACAACACGAGTTGAAAATGCCATAAAAAGTACCCCACCCACTTACTCAAACAAGGCATCACTTACTTTACTCTGATTGTCACAATATTTGCCCATGTGCAGACTAACAGCCTTTAATGCTGGGAAAGTTAATTGTATTTCCGGAACTTTAAGTTCCTCATACGAGGGAATATAGTTCATATCATTCATTTTGTCTACGGAAAGGATAAACTCAAGGGAGTTAATCCACTCCTAACCGGTGTCGTAATAAGGAATACCGGAAGATTGAGACCATGGATCATTGAGACAAGATCATTGAGACCAGATTTCTGGAGTATTGAGACCAGACACCTGGAGTATTGAGACCAGATTTCTGGAGTATTGAGACCAGATTTATATTTTTCCAATTTGTTGCATTTGTCATTTATAAAACGTTATTTGGTATTAAATATGTGATATTCTAGAGTTTAAAGTGCATATTATTGGTTTTTGTTCATTCGTTTGTTAAATATGAGATCAGAAAAACTAATCAATTGCGATATCTATATTATGTGAATTTGCTATAAAGAGCAATGCTTGATATTAAATTATTTAAAGTGGTTTACTGTTGATTCCATTTACAAAGTACATTTTTATGATAACCAAATTGTTATAATACCATATACCGGTATGCACATGTTGTTTATAAACTTTATAGTTGTGTGCCTATCATATATAGTTGGACAAACATAAATTGGCCGGGCTAAATTTAGCACGTGTAAATAAACACAGCAATGACCTTCACATCTAATTAATCGAAACAATTTGTAGACATTGTCATGCTGCAATCATTTCTCGTAAAGCACCAGTGGCTCAGTGGTAACACATCCGCCAATAGATGATGTACCTGGCTTTATATTTTTGTATGAAGGTTCGAATACTCGTTGTGTCTTTTTATCATATTTTTTTCGTTTTCTTATCAATTCTAAATTACATAGTATAATAGAGATGAAACGAAATAGAATGAAACATCAACAGTAAATATATAGAATAAAATGAAAGTCATAAAGTGAGATTCGAACTCACGCGGAATAAAAAACGTAACATATTGTTGTGACTGGACATTGCTCTGTACTGACTGAGCTATTTTCTCGTCTGCTTTAGCGTTCAAGTTAAGACACCTTAATAGTTTAATTTAGGTGAAAGGAAAACAAGAATGTTTATGTTCTGGTACTATATATAAATTATAGCCCGGCCAATTTATCTTTGTCCGATTATAGTCGTGTGATTGCTGGACTATTGACACAAGACACACATATTTTCTATCTATTTAATGCTAACTGATGAGATATGGAGTTCTATCAGTGAAATAAAACCTATATCAGTCACTGGTTATCACCTACAATGTGACTGATATAAGCTCCGCCCCCTCACAGGGACTACTTTAATTTACCAAAATCTCAACACTAAAATGTCCGTAACTTTTTTATTACTGAACGGAAACGTGTCATGTGGGGGTTTTTATTCTTAGTTAGACCATTTCCTACAAGTTGATGTATGATTTGATGCAAAATTCTCAAAAAAGTTGTTTTCACCTATTCACCATAATCCAAGATGGCGGATTTTGAAGTGAAAAATATGAATGGAATAACATATTCATACGTAGCCTAACCACAGTGGTAATTTGGCATAAATAGTACCAGTTTTGACACCATAAAAGCATTAAATAAATAGAATATGTGTTTGTTTTGATTGAATATGGTTAATATCTCATCTTGTAGTGATAAAATTTTAATATTTTCACTCGCGCTACGCGCTCTTGAAAATATTGAATTTAATCACTACACGATGAGATATAAACCATATTCAATCAAAACAAACAAATATCCTCTATTTATTGCATTTGTTATGAATAAATCTGCAAGTGATATCAAGTAGCTTACTGTGTAAGAGATTGTAATATAACAGAGTCTGAGACCATGCAGCCACTAATAAATATATTTCTAGTAATCAGTATTACCCAGCCCTAATTCTCATTAACAGACAGATTTTGAATTATTTGTAATTTGTATCAAATTAAGGTGAAACTATCTAAATATATATAATTATATACTTTGAATTATGTCAATATAAATAATAATATTGGTTTAAATACAACCTAATTTTTACACTATGGTAAACAAGATATTTCACAGTCCTAATTAAATTATCACATTCCTATCAACACCTATAATAATACCAGTGATAGGCATTTACCTATCAATTATACAACTTAATGGGATTATTGATAATCCTTTAACAACCCATTATAAAAATTGATTGGATTATCTGTTGTACATTATACAGCATACTTTGATTTTTTAATTAATTGTCTGCTGAAAATTATACATTTGTTAACAGATTGTTAAATAATTACATTGATTACACAATAGAACCTATTTTGAGCAACACCCTTTGTGAGCTGCAAATATTGGTCGTTATTTAGAGGATGACTGTTCAAAAGAGGAAATTATAGTAATGTCTTAAGATGTTGTACTGTACTAATACAAGCTGTTGCCATAGAGAGGTGATTAATAGATGAATAAACTGACATAATTATCAGATCATGAAAGCATTGATATTATATTGACTAATAATTCCAATTATCAATCTGAATATAATCAACATTCAGCGCTAAAACTAACTTGCTCAAAATGTTCTTCGATGATTTTACACTTCATAAATTCGATTAATTTGGTTGAATTATTATTTGTTAAAAAAAACTTTGTGTTACAACTCACAAATCAAATTGATTATACACTAACAATACTATCTTTATACTGTCGATAGTTCTAGGGACTAAAGTCAATTTTAGCGACAAACGTACTTAAAGTCGAAATATGTTGCTTATACATGAACCTTTGCGACTTATGTTGTAAATTGTCAAAGACATTGATTATGTCGATTTATCAAATAAATGTAAGTTACAAAATATAACTAGTCTATTTAGAATTATTTTTAATTTAAATAGCAAATAATATTATGTAACTAGTAAACTACTATATAATACTATCTTACTTCCAAATAACATTGAGTTTTAATAATTCTAATATAATGTAATTAATTAAATTAAGACATGAATATTATCACTGCTGAACTACAAATTGGATTTACATAAACTAAAAATGGTTAATTGCGGGGGCGGTTGAATGCCAAATTCAATCCAGCGGATTTTGTTTAAAACTTACATTTTTTTCAATATGTATCATGAGATTTGTTTAATTGTTAATTTTTATTGATTATTATCAATATTGATGTTAAGTCCAAGTTTAAAGTATGATATTGGGATTAAAATGATAAGGATTAATGTCATGCCGGAGGACTTTTTCTGTTCATTAAAATGTTGTCTATAATGATGTGTCAGCCATAATTGGATTATATTATTTATTCTTTATTTCTATCTCATTTACATATATACAAATAAGTCAAATTGATAGACTGTTGTATAATCGTTACATATTAAGAAGAAAAAAACAGAGTTAAAATGGTTTGTCGTAATATTTTATTAAACTGTTGATAAGTTTTAACCATTAATATGTCTTAAATCAACATAAATATATCAGTATATTGGCCTCAATAGTCAAATAACTACATTAATTATGTGGTCTCAATACTCCATAGTCTGGTCTCAATGCTCCAGAAATCTGGTCTCAATACTCCAGAAATCTGGTCTCAATACTCCAGAAATTTTCTGGTCTCAATAATCCATGGTCTCAATGCTCCAACAGCCGTAATAAGATCTTCATCATGAAAATTATCAATTTCTCACAGCGGTTACTTCCCTTGCAAAAGCTTCCCTAGTATGAACATTCGCAGTTGGTAACTTAGGCGAATTTGAAAACGCTGTAAATGCATCATGTGTAAAATTTATATGTTGTGCATAATTATCTTAAGTATGTCAAAAAGGCCAGATAAAATAGCTTAGTCTGTGTTTTTAACTGTTTTTCTCCATTTTATGCTTCATTCTTCATAAATTTCGGGACTACATAATTATGAATCAGGGTCAACTCGGCTGGAATACCAACTCGGTCGTGTATGCTTCTGCCGAAAACTCATGTATACATGAAAATACGCATATTTTATACATACTTTTAACAGAAAAATAGCGATCATTTGATCCGGCCTAGTCGGCGACCATTTTAATTTTTAAACCCAGCCGAGTTTGTCCATCCGAATAATACCGGCCGATTTTGTATACCGGCCGATTGACCCTAAAACCTACAGATGTTGATTCCTGTAAATACTCATATTTTAATCACAACAAAGACTTAAATATACATCTTTAATCACAAGTATCTCATTTAAGTAACAAAATATTTATAAAATATGTATAAAAAACGAGCAAAAGTCCAAATACTTCTTTTCTTTATGGCGTCAGTTAAAAAGAAGTGAAGGTGAGATTTCTGGTGAATTTTAATACCTATAGGCTACATTAAGCAGTGTTGGGTTTATGCGGTTAAACAGGAATTTCCGATTAAACTAAAATATATTTAGCTACAGTGTAATTACTTACAAATCAATAAGCAAGCAACAGTTCAGGAAATATATATTGGTATAAAATTGGATTGGCTCCATGACAAAAATACTGGATTTATAAAACAGGGGTCCCTGGGGGTCGCTAGTTTGATTCCCCCCTAAATTTACAGTCAGATGAGACTTAAATGGAGGTCCCAAAGAACCAGAGACGCTTCATTTGTTGGGACTATGTTCCATAAAGATTAGGTCAAAACTGCGACCCATGGAGTGTTTACAAGGTTTCGACCGCATGTGACTATATTGCAAACTTGACCTATACTATGTAATTGACAGTAACAACCATTTTGATGGAATACAGATCGGGTCAAAACGTTTTAATTTCATTTAGCCTAGTGACCTAAAGACAAACATTGGGCCCAGATTTTATACAGATCAAGTCAAATCTCTAGATACATGTAGTAAACAACATTTTAGCCTCGATATATCCAAAACTGTTTGAGTTATGGCCTTGACAAGAATTAAGTATGAAAATATACAAAGGGGAGCAACTCTAAAATAGGAATAAAGAGTTATGGTTCTTCTGCACTGTACTTCCCCTCAAGGAGGTATATTCACCTATGAAATTTCAAATTGATATCTCATATACCGTTCAAGTTATGGCCTGGACAAGAATTAAGTATGAAAAATTACAAAGGGGAATAACTAAAAAAATATGCAATCAAGAGTTATGGTTCTTGTGCACTGCACTTCCAATCAATGAGGTGTATTCACCTATGAAGTTTCATATTGATATCTCTAATACTGTTCAAGTTATTGCCCGGACAAAAGTATGACGGACGGACAGACGGACAGAAGGATGGACAAAGCGGCGACTATACGCTCACCCTTCGGGGAGCATAAAAATATCAATATAACTACTTGGTGCGATTTAAGGGTCTGGCAAGACTTAGTGTTAAGAGTCTTTTTGGGGGGGGGGGGGGGCTCTACAATCGCACGAAGGGCCAGTGATTATAATCTAGTATTTTATATGAATACAGTGTATATGAAAATATAAAAGTATCAATAATAAATTTAGAATATTTTATTTATTTCTGTCTTTATCACAATCAATAAACAAGCAATAAACATTTTGATAACAAATTTATCCATAGTCAATAACATGATATGTACATGTATAAGAAGTCATCATCCAGTCCTGTTAACGGAAACATGAAACATCCACGGAAATACAATTGTCACGGGGCAAGGACAGTCTTTGGGGTTCCGGGTCCTATACATTCAATGTTTGTCTAACCACATTTTGTTATGTAACTGATGTACGAAAATATAGTAAAATATTGAACACAGAAGGCTGTGCCATCTGACACAAGTAGATATCACGCTTATTTAAGTCATCTATTAAATGTATATTTAAGTCACCTATTAAATGTAAGACTGACATGTTTGTCATTTGTTTGTAATGTATAATTTGTGGATTTCTTACAGGTTGTAAGCCACGCTTTTTGTTCATTGAACTCAGGACAAATTATTGTAGAGACAGACAGACAGATCTGTGATTATTTGATGAGACCCATCCCTTTTTATTGAAATATTGTCATTATGTATTTACCCTGAAAATGTAAAATTTGAAAGATAAGTGTAAGTAGAGTACAACCTCTTCAGAGCGACCCTCAACCCTCTGTAGAGCAACATTGTCTTTATAAGAACACCTTAAAGATTCCCTACCCTGATATTTACCATAAATTGTATCTCTGTAAAGCAACAACCTCTAAACGACCGCCAATATTTGCAGCTCCCAAGGGTGTTGCTTAACAGAGTTTGTACTGTATTCCTTGTACTTCCAACTACCCAGTACATACATGCAGACTAAAATTATGTTGAAGCAGTTAAAACTAGTTAAGTTATCACAAATGATAAATAACAAGTAATTAAGAATTGCAAGCAATACAGAAGTCCCAACCGGTTTGAGGCCATTTTCAATGTTTCTGTTGCCATAGCAACCACATTATTAGACGTGCATAATCCCCTTATTGCCCTCTATCTACATACCAAGTTTCATAAACCTAGCTTGGAAACTGTTCGAGTTATGTCAGGATCCAGATTGTTTGACGGACAGACTGACTGACGGACAGAGGGCAAACCTATAGTACCCTCCGGTCAAAAACCGGTAGGGGACTAATTATCACACTATCAAAACAATAACGGAAGTATAAAGTCATAAAACACATATTGCACTGATTATTATGTCTCTAGATTATTTGATCATAAACCTACATTGTGAATAACAAAGTTGATAATCTCACCGAGTATTGTTCACAAAGTTGTAATATAATATTTTACAACCTTAAGTAAATGCTCAACATCATCATAACATTACACTGTCATAATACCCACTGAGATCTTCAAATAAATATATAAAACTCAAATATATATTTGAGGAAATGATTTGAGACATGCATGCATACAATCCTTACACCTGAGACTAGCTTCATATCTAACTCAACATTCTGTATCACACAAACGAATACAGTCTGGTCTTGTTACCACGACATCTGATATATCGACAATTTCATAACCGGTATAACGACATTTTGCTTAGGAACAAACACACTAAGGGATGAATATATCACAGAATAAATACTGGATCACCGACAGCCAGGACTGATGGGTTTGTTGAAGGATGTTGACTGTACTCTCTACTCAAGTGTATACCAAAAGGTACCTGTAAACATAAAAGTGATAAGTGAAAACACAATTCTCAGATGATTTTATACGAAAACATATGTCGAAACACAAACTATACATAAAAGTATATATACTGAGTGGCTTTGAAAATGCAACACTTACACTTACATAGCTTATATGTATGCATGTATGTATTTACCCATAACTCGGCCAATATGCATTAAAAAAATTCTGAAATTCTCAGCATTTGCAGCTAAGATATATGACATAACAATCCATTTCATTCCATGGCAATCTGATATGACCCCTTACAGCCACAATAAAATAATGATGTCATAAACAAAAGCAAATTTTATGCCCTATGTCCTATTGCGTTTTTCAGATTGTAATGCCGGTGTGTACCTGCTCTTCGTATAAAGTTCGGGAACAAGTGTCCATGTATATCATGGCGACAGAAATAAAGTAAAAGACTGATAAATATAAAGTTCAATTTAGAATAAGAAAAAAGGAATTTTAATCACTTTATCTCTATCCAGAATTACTTCCCCTTGACTGTAAAATTGGTAGTATTTTTAGGTAAATCTGAAACATAGTTATCAAGGGTTTTTGAAACTTCACGACCACTATGTTGCGGAGTGGTAAATCGTCTGATTTTGTGGTGTTCGAATTTGTCGATAGGTTGACTATTCAAATTGACCTTACATAAAATAATGATTGCATCGTACATTTGTGTACAATCAATTCCTCTTACGTGTTTCGTTTTATCCATTTCATGGTTCAATGCACCATTGTAGCGAATTTATATTGAAAGAACATTGAGTTACAATCTATTGGTAGCCAATAACACGCAAACAAAGTTTAGTTGAGAAATATTAATAAGTAAAAAAGTTATCTTGATTTTCATTAGTGTTGCATTTTGAAAGCCGCTCAGTGTAAGTGACATACCCTCGTGGCGATTGATAACATCAGGAATGAGGTGTCGAGAGTGATGAGTATAAGTTGGAAAAACTTGTTATCAATCGACATTAAATGAATTAGTATGAACTCAAATGTGAACAATAGCAGAAACAATATACATTTATTTGGATATTTTCAACTGCTGTTCAATCATATATACGACCGACAGTTTACAAGATTTCCCGGAATAAACAAGAGTTCATGTGTCTTATGCATAGTAATTGAAAATGAAATAGTCAAACGTTGGCCTAGATATTATGCCAATAAACATTGTCACAAAAATAGAAGGCGATCTTAATAAAATTGTTTGAATAAGAGTACCGACAAAGCTAATTTTACATATTGTTGGTAATTCAAGGGCCATATTCCAAGAAGGCCTGGTCGATTGTGCTCATAATCCGACTTGGCCATTGTTATGGCCATAAACATTGTTACCAACCCGATGAAAACGGTTAGAATGTATTTAGTACAGACAAATTACTGGATGCAAACATCTGCATGAAAATCCTGTCAATGGTGTTCACATAATACGTGAACAGGTGAAACTTTATGAAACTTGTTTGAATTTAGTACAGACAAATTACTGGATGCAACCATCTGCACGAAAGCCTGTCAATGGTGTTCACATAATACATGAACAGGTGAAACTTTATGAAACGTGTTTGAATTTAGTACAGACAAATTACTGGATGCAAACATCTGCACGAAAGCCTGCCAATGGTGTTCACATAAGTGTGGCAGCCGCTGTTAACTTCACATATTTTTTGGTAGAAGTATTCAATTTGGAATTAATTTCGAGGTTAAGTTCATCCATGAAATTAAATCCCCGTGAATATCAATGATTTTACAAAACAAACCACCTACCTTTGTCCCCCTCCATACAGCCAGTGTTTTGAGTGGTTCACTGCATCTTTCTCCAGTGTTCTGATCAAAACAAACCATCTGACATCTGGTACATGTACCTTCACTCTGTAACCATATAAACACATATCATGACATCTAGTACATGTACCTTCACTCTGTAACCATATAAACACATATCACGACATCTAGTATATGTACCTTCACTCTGTAACCATATAAACACATATCATGACATCTTGTACATGTACCTTCACTCTGTAACCATATAAACACATATCATGACATCTAGTACATGTACCTTCACTCTGTAACCATATAAACACATATCATGACATCTAGTACATGTACCTTCACTCTGTAACCATATAAACACATATCATGACATCTAGTACATGTACCTTCACTCTGTAACCATATAAACACATATCATGACATCTTGTACATGTACCTTCACTCTGTAACCATATAAACACATATCATGACATCTTGTACATGTACCTTCACTCTGTAACAATATAAACACATACATGACATCTAGTACATGTACCTTCACTCTGTAACCATATAAACACATATCATGACATCTAGTACATGTACCTCCACTCTGTAACCATATAAACACATATCATGACATCTAGTACATGTACCTTCACCATGTAACCATATAAACACATATCATGACATCTAGTACATGTACCTTCACTCTGTAACCATATAAACACATATCATGACATCTAGTACATGTACCTTCACTCTGTAACCATATATAAACACATATCACAACATCCAGTACATGTACCTCCACTCTGTAACCATATAAACACATATCATGACATCTAGTACATGTACCTTCACTCTGTAACACAATAAACACATATCATGACATCTGGTACATGTACCTCCACTCTGTAACCATATAAACACATATCATGACATCTAGTACATGTACCTTCACTCTGTAACCATATATAAACACATATCATGACATCTAGTACATGTACCTTCACTCTGTAACCATATATAAACACATATCACGACATCCAGTACATGTACCTTCACTCTGTAACCATATATAAACACATACCATGACATCTAGTACATGTACCTTCACTCTGTAACCATATAAACACATATCATGACATCTAGTACATGTACCTTCACTCTGTAACCATATAAACACATATCACGACATCCAGTACATGTACCTTCACTCTGTAACCATATAAACACATATCATGACATCTGGTACATGTACCTTCACTCTGTAACCATATAAACACATATCATGACATCTAGTACATGTACCTTCACTATGTAACCATGTATAAACACATATCTAGACATCTAGTACAAGTACCTTCACTCTGTAACCATATAAACACATATCACAACATCCAGTACATGTACCTTCACTCTGTAACCATATAAACACATATCACGACATCCAGTACATGTACCTTCACTCTGTAACCATATAAACACATATCACAACATCCAGTACATGTACCTCCACTCTGTAACCATATAAAAACACCTATCACATCTCAAAGTGTATAAACAAGTCAACTTCCGGTTATCGCAAGGAGTCGTACACATTGAATTGTATAATTTACCAGTAAGTCATACAGTGACCGGAAGTGACAGGTGCTTAAATATATCACAGTGTATAAAAAAATCCACTACCGTTTATCACAAGAAGTCATTCACATTGAGTTGTATAGTCTCCTAATAAGGCATACAGTGACCGAAACTTACAGGTGCTTAAACTTATCATATCTCACAGTGTATAAACAAGTCCATTTATCCCAAGAAGTTGTACACATTGAATTGTAGAGTCTCCCAATAAGTCAAACAGTGACAGGAAGTTACAGGTCCTTTTGCTCGCAACAAGTTATACAAGTTGATTTATATAGTGACACAAGAAATGATACAGTGATACAGGTTTTAATATGTGTTAGAGTCTTGTATTATGCTTAGACACAAACAACTATTGTGTCTATCAAAAGTATGACTTCACACTTTTTTAGATAAATTTTAATAAGGGTTGTTTTCAATCTTCAAGTAAATGCATTGTATTTATATATAATTCAGAAATCTTCCAAGTCTATTAAACCCAGATATAACCACTGTTCAGGACTCAAATCAAATGTACTTATTTCAATATGTATACACACAAACATACATACAATGAGTTTAATGCGCATTCAGAAAATTTGAAGCATTGTGTTGTTGGCAGGTTTTATGAACGTGTTAACAGTAAGAACTTTACCTTAAATATCAAATTACCAATCTGTATAGACTTCCAACTGTCTTCTTCAAAGGACGTACATCCACTAACCACTATGTTACCACGGAAACGATTCAATAGATTATCAATATCTAAAATATATAATAGATTATATTTAAATATTACATTTTAACTCTTTTAATCTCTATTCCATACACTCGCGAAGTTTAATGTTTTTCATAAAAGGTAATCAACGGAGAATGCATTCCTACCAAATACGGACATATCCCATGCTGTGCACGAGAACCATGGATTTTTTTGTACATGAATATGTGATTTCTTTCTGGAAACCGATAGATTAGATCACAAAATTAAAAACTAACACAACTATAGATTTATTAATTAAATATCACATAATATTTTATGGGTGGCCAATTAGAAATTCGTTGAAGTGTATGACAAGACCAAGACAAGAGATTAGTTTTTATGTCATTAAAATGTTGAACCTACGTAGGCATAGTGATGTTATAGTTTCTATGATTTTCGACCAAATATTTCCTTTGATTTAATTATTTGAAGTTGTGAATCTGTAACACGCCATTCAATTATTTGACCAAGTGACCAAGTTTCAGCAATTTTGATCACGTAACAAAGATTTCAGAACATTTTCCCAGAAACTTCTTGACCACTATTTAAGTTTTCTGTAGGATTGTGTCATTTGGTAACATGAGTTAACTCATTGTCTAAGGTATACAGTACAACCTCTGAAGAACAACACCCCTTTGGGAACTGCAAATATTGGCCATTGTTTAGAGGTATTTGCTCTACAGGGGTTAAATATATAGTAAATATTGGCTTAGGGAAATTTGGAATGTGTTGTTATGTAATAGAGAGGTTGTTGATCTACAAACGGCTGCTTTGGAGAGGTTGTACTGTATACATATAATTGAATAAGATACTACTGTCTTTGGCCAATTCTAAGTAAATTCAAATCATTAATGTCAACACCAATAACATCTTTAATATACATGTACATGATTTGTGTTTGACTATGAACATTGTAGTTCTATGTTAATAAACTTTATGTTATACTTTGGATATTTCGAGCACCTGGCTTAACTCGAGCATTTGGCTTGTCCCGATGGGTCCTCGAGATAACGAGGTGTTACTGTATTATGTTTGTTTTCATGCAATGGGTGTATGGGACAAAAACAACATTGAACTTGATAGCACAAGAAAGACAGTTTACCATCAATACTATCCAGAGTATCTCCATTTTCTCTGCGTTGCAAAATCTTATCATACAATTCAGAAACACTGTCCCTGTTAATCAGTAGATACTGGGATTCGTTTGCCAATGACAACTTTCCTGCTGTATCTACAAAACATGTCATCATTAACATAAATAGCAATATATGACACAAATCAAAACTAAACAAGACTGCGTTCAATAAACGCTTATGCCCCCGTGGAAGCCTAGTCCATAAAAACATCTACACACAAAATATACTTACTTTAAATGGAAAGAAAACCAAAAAAGCCGAAAATATTGTGGACAAGAATAAAGTATATAGTTATATTGGATATATTCCAAGGGGCATAACTGTGTGAATTATCAGCGAAGCGGAACACGTCGACGATAGGCGCATCTCCACTTGGTAGTGAAACTATCCATGAAGTTTTGTTAAAATCTGTGCAGTGGTTCTTGAGAAATATTGCGGACAATAATTTAGTATATAGTTATAGTGTGATCTTCCAAGGGGCATAACTGTGTGAATAATCAGCGAACCCGAGCGTGTTGATGATATGCGCATCTCCACTTGGTAGTGAATCTATCCATGAAGTTTTGTTAAAATCTGAGCTGAGGTTCTTGAGAAATAGAGCGGACAAGAATTTATAGTGCAAATCTTCCAAGGGGCATAACTGTATAAATAATCAGCGAACCGGAACGTGCCGACAATATGCGCATCTCCACTTGGTAGTGAAGCTATCCATGAAGTTTTGTTAAGATCTGAGCAGTGGTTCTTGAGAAATAGCCCGGACAAGAATCGGACGGACGAACGGACGGACAAACTGACTAACAAACGGACTGACGGACGGACAGGTGAATCACTATATGCCTCCCGATCTATCGATACGAGGGAATAAAAATCAGCCAACCTAAAATTTCAATCATATTAAACTAGGTTTGGTACCTAGTATTCTTGTGAAATTTTATTGAAATCTGAACTATGGTAAAAGAGAACAAGTCAAGGCTTAGCACAGACAAATTTTGGGAAGTCCAGACCACAAAATCAGTATGTCTCCCCAACTATATAAGGGAGATAATACAAGCAATATAACAATATATCTAAAGCATGAGGGTCTATGTTTAATGTACAACTTCAGAATGTTCCTCGTGTGCAGATCATTTTTCTACAGATCTAGATATTATATTGATGAGATATACTCATGCTTCATGATAATCTGGATGAAACTCTACATCATTAATCTTTGATCAGCCTTATCACCTGTAGCCCTTTAATCAAGGAACTAGTATCAAATTAGATTTTATAGAGACAAACATAGTTATAGAAAACAACATTCGATCAAAACCACTTGACAGCTGAGTGTGAGTGATAATAGGGAAGATCTCTGACCTATCTAAGTGCAAAGTGCCCACCAACTGTCTATTTGGTGAATAAACAATAAAGACATGCCATACACCAATAGCTAGCTGGTGGGCACATGTGCATATGAATACTTCTGTATACAAACTTGATCTCCTATATAATGAATTGAATTACCTATGTTTTTACTCTCATGACTAAACATTCTGACTATTTCTCAATAATATGTGCATGAAACAATAATGATTCACTGACAGTCAGTGTTGATTTATGCCCCCTTCCCTAGAGTTCAGGGTACTGTTTTATCAAAGCACTTACACAAATCTTAAAGTTAGGCTCAGATTTAAATTCTTTATGATTATTTTACAACTGCAAATTGGTGAATAATATGGTTTGAAGGAGTTAATTAACTGAATCATTATTAGTGTTGTAGCTCCATTTACCACCCTTCATAAATGTAATTAAATTATAAAGAATTTGAATTAGGCTGTAAGTTGACTATTTCCGTATTAAAGTGCTTTGATAAAACAGTAGCCTGGTATATTGTGATCAAGTACCAGTACGTTGTTTTATTTTGGAAGTTCTAGTGTCATCTGTTGCTTGTCTAACCAGTCTACAGCCTGGTCTACCAATTGCTTCACTTAACCATTGACCAACATCAGATCCACAATCTAGACTGTGTACTCTTCAATTAAAAGATAGAAAAAACTTACTAGTAACATATACATGTATAATACATGGCAGAAATCATACTCTGTAATAAACAAAATGAAAATTGTATCAGACCCAATCTTCAAAACGATCTCAAACACAATTGAGCTTTTACCAAAATCAAAGTCTGAATTTGAGACAACTCTGAGGTTCATAAAGGTTTACTGTGATATACAAAGAACAACGTTTCTTTTTTGTGAAACATATTTTGAGTACAGCATTGCTTGGAAATTTACTCAAAGATACACGTCCTGATTTAAGCTGAGATTTTGTTGAGATTGAGATTCTTCGGGAGATCAGGGCCAGGGACACATATAAAATCAGGGGTTCCATTTGACGTAGAAGTAGGGGTTATGACCCTTGTAATTTCCAAAAAGCCACATTTTGACCCTCAAGATGTTGGTTTGAAGGTTCATTTTAATTTAAAATCATGGTTATTTTGCCTTTAAAATGATAAAATTTAGTCAAAAGTAACAAAATGACCCTTCAAATTCCACAGCAAGTGGAACCCTAGTACAATTATGTTACTTTGTGGACTTCAGGTAATTTGACTAGATCTTAGAACTTGCCTTGGTCTGGGAATTTGAATTAGTATTGGAACTTGTCTTGGTCTAGAACTTGACTTCGTCTGGGAACTTGACATGGTAAGGGAACTTGTCTGGGACCTTGACTAGGTCTTAGAACTTGACTTGGTCAGGGAACTTGACTTGGTCAGGGAACTTGACTTGGTCTTAGAACTTTACTTGGTCTTAGAACTTTACTTGGTCTTTGAACTTGACTTGGTCTTTGAACTTGACTTGGTCTGGAAACTTGACTAGGTCTGGGAGCTCAACTTGGTCTAGGAGCTCAACTTGGTCTAGGAGCTTGACTGGTTCAGGAAACCTGACTTGGTCTGGGAACTTGACTTGGTCTGGGAACTTGACTTAGTCTAGGAACTTGTCTTGGTCTAGGAACTTGACTTGGTTCAGGAACTGAACTATGACTAGGAACTTGACTAGGTCAGGGAACTTGACATAGTCTCGGAACTTGACTTGGTCAGGGAACTTGACTTCGTCAGGGAACTTGACTTCGTCTTAGAACTTGATTTGGTCTTGGAACTTGACTTTGAACTTGACATGGTCTGAGAACTTGACTAAGTCTGGAAACTTGATATGGTCAGGGAACTTGACTTGGTCTGGAAACTTGACTTGGTCTGGGAACTTGACTTGGTCTTATAACTTGACTTTGAACTTGACATTGTCTGAGAACGTGACTAGGTCTGGAAACCTGTCTTGGTCAGGGAACTTGACTTGGTCAGGAAACTTGAGTAGGTCTGGTCTAGGAGCTTGACTGGTTCAGGAAACCTGACTTGGTCTGGGAACTTGACTTGGTCTGGGAACTTGACTTAGTCTAGGAACTTGTCTTGGTCTAGGAACTTGACTTGGTTCAGGAACTGAACTATGACTAGGAACTTGACTAGGTCAGGGAACTTGACATAGTCTCGGAACTTGACTTGGTCAGGGAACTTGACTTCGTCAGGGAACTTGACTTCGTCTTAGAACTTGATTTGGTCTTGGAACTTGACTTTGAACTTGACATGGTCTGAGAACTTGACTAAGTCTGGAAACTTGATATGGTCAGGGAACTTGACTTGGTCTGGAAACTTGACTTGGTCTGGGAACTTGACTTGGTCTTATAACTTGACTTTGAACTTGACATTGTCTGAGAACGTGACTAGGTCTGGAAACCTGTCTTGGTCAGGGAACTTGACTTGGTCAGGAAACTTGAGTAGGTCTGGTCTAGGAGCTTGACTGGTTCAGGAAACCTGACTTGGTCTGGGAACTTGACTTGGTCTGGGAACTTGACTTAGTCTAGGAACTTGTCTTGGTCTAGGAACTTGACTTGGTTCAGGAACTGAACTATGACTAGGAACTTGACTAGGTCAGGGAACTTGACATAGTCTCGGAACTTGACTTGGTCAGGGAACTTGACTTCGTCAGGGAACTTGACTTCGTCTTAGAACTTGATTTGGTCTTGGAACTTGACTTTGAACTTGACATGGTCTGAGAACTTGACTAAGTCTGGAAACTTGATATGGTCAGGGAACTTGACTTGGTCTGGAAACTTGACTTGGTCTGGGAACTTGACTTGGTCTTATAACTTGACTTTGAACTTGACATTGTCTGAGAACGTGACTAGGTCTGGAAACCTGTCTTGGTCAGGGAACTTGACTTGGTCAGGAAACTTGAGTAGGTCTGGGAACTTGACTTGGTCAGGGAACTTGACATGAACTAGGAACTTGACTTGGTCTGGGAACTTGACATGGACTAGGAACTTGACTTGGTCTTGGAACTTGACGTGGTCTATAAGAATTTGACTTGGTCTGGCAACTTGACATGGACTAGGAACTTTACTTTGTCTGGGAACTTGACTTGGTCAGGGAACTTGACTTAGTCTAGGAACTTGACTTGGTCTAGAAACTTGACATGGACTAGGAACTTGACTTGGACTAGGAACTTGACTTGGTCTAGAAACTTGACATGGACTAGGAACTTGACTTGGTCTGGCAACTTGACTTGGTCTGGCAACTTTACTTTGTCAGGGAACTTGACTTAGTCTAGGAACTTGACTTGGACAGGGAACTTGACTTAGTCTAGGAACTTGACTTGGTCTAGAAACTTGACATGGACTAGGAACTTGACTTGGTCTAGAAACTTGACATGGACTAGGAACTTGACTTGGTCTGGCAACTTTACTTGGTCTGGCAACTTTACTTTGTCAGGGAACTTGACTTTGTCTTGGAACTATAATAGTAATAATAACATAATTGGCAAACCAATTGTCATTATGGTCCAACTTGACTTAGCCTGTGAACTTGACTTGATCTGGGAACTTGACTTCACTAGGGAACTTGACTTGGTCTGGGAACTTGACTTGGCCTTAGAACTTGATTTGGTCTTGGAACTTGACCTTGAACTGGACATGGTCTGGGGACTTGACTTGGTCTGGGAACTTGACATGGTCTGGGAACTTTACTTGGTCAGGGAACTTGCTTTGGTCTGGGGACTTGACTTGGTCTGGGGACTTGACTTGGTCTGGGAACTTGACTTGGTCTGGGAACTTGACTTGGTCCGAGAACTTGACTTGGTCTGGGAACTTGACTTGGTCTGGGGACTTGACTTGGTCTGGGGACTTGACTTAGTACTGATGTATGAGGATGTGCTTCAATGGACAGAGATAATATGTTGAATGTACGCAGTATAAAATAAATTCTCACCGGTCACCACAAACTTTAGAATTACACAAAGTGCCACTGATTTCATTATTTTCCTTTGCATGTTCAAGTGATACAACAATAGTCTCCATACCTGGAAATATATATTCAGATACATGTAATACAAATTATGAGATTAAGCCTATATACCACGACTGTGGCCGAGTGGTTAGGGCATCCGCCTTGGAAGTGGGAGATCGCAGGTTCAAACCCTGGCGGAAGCTGGGATAGAACTGATGCTGTTGGTTGGTGAGCCGCCAGCTAGTTAAAGAATGGTTATCGTAGGCCCATCTCTGCCAGGCGCCCCCCAATACTAGATGGGATTCGGGAAGTACACGAAATATAGGTGTCTCACAAGTCAAATTGGGTCGCCCTTTCAATAGGGGTGACACTATAATAAACAAAAACTCAACCTTAACCTTATAGGCCTCATACAATGACACATGAGCTGATCCGGGGAAGGACCAGGAACCCAACGCCTGAAATTTTGACAATAATTTGTTTATATCTTATACATTCATGATTTGCACGAGTCTGATCAGAACATTCCTCAACAGAAAACTTACTGGTTAGACCCCTTCCTAAGCAAAAATTAACTTGTTGGATCCCCTGAGAAAAAGTAGGAGGGTTTTCGACAAAAAATGGTCTCCCACAAAGGACAATCACTCCGGCAATATTCCTGATAAAATTCCTGATACTATACACCACTAGGCTAATGTATCAAGTAGTTGTGTGAAGTTTCATTGAAATCCAACAAATGTTCAAAGAGAATAAGTGAGAGAAAATACTTTTGATCATTAAAGGGCCATAACTCTGACAATAACCTCTGACAAAAAACTCCAGTCAATATGCACAACTAGGCATAAATGGTACCCCCTATTCATAAGAAGTTTCATTGAAATCCAACCATAGTTAAGCAGACAAGACTGCGTTCAATAAACGCTTATGCCCCCATGGAAGCCTTGCCCATAAAAAGCTAAGGCAATCAGGGGCCATTATTCTGTAATAATGTTGGATAGTGTTACATGGCTTTGATAATGTAAGATAGTAAACAAGTATGCCAAGTTTTAAGGCAACGCCATGATGGACATGATGTAAAACATAACTGTCAATTTGGGTTAACCAAGAATTAGACGCTTAATAAGTCTAAGTCCAAAATTAGGTCAAGGTGGAGTTCAAAATGAGGTTAGGTGATATAGGCGTGTGGAGAATGTTCAAATACACCAACCATGCAAGTATGAAAGCTTTGTAGCAAGGCATATTAATGCTAGAAGAAACGGTCTTAGTCCAAAATTAGGTCAAGGTGAAGGTTCAATTGGGGTCAGGTGATAAAGGCGTGGGGAGAGTGTTCGTATACAACATCCATGCAAGTATGAAAGCTTTGTAGCAAGCCATATTAATGCTAGAAGAAACTGTCAATTTGGGTTAACCAAGAATTTGGCCCTCCAATAAGTCTAAGTCCAAATTAGGTCAAGTTGAAGGTCGAAATGGCGTCAAATGATACAGGTGTGTGGAGAGTGTTCATATACAATATCCATGCAAGTATGGAAGCTTTGTAGCAAGCCATAATAATGCTAGAAGAAACGGTCAATTTGGGTTAACCAGGATATTGACCCTTCAATAAGTCTAAGTCCAAAATTAGGTCAAGGTGAAGGTCAAAATGGGGTCAGGTGATACAGGCCTGTAGAGAGTGTTCATATATAACATCCATGCAAGTATGAAAGCTTTGTAGCAAGCCATATTAATGCTAGAAGAAACTGTCAATTTGGGTTAACCAGGACGGACGAACGGACGAACGGACGGACGGACAGACAGACAGGTGAATCACTATATGCCTCCCCATCTATCGATAGGGGGGTATAAAAAAGCGCAGATAAACTTATCTTTAATCATTATAAAAGGGCCATTTACATGGAGTGCTATGACGTGCCCCGACCATAAACAGATCCTCACACGACAAACACTATACCAGGACCAAGGACGTGGCTTTAAATTTTATACATGTTGACTTAAGTATAAGCAGATAAAATAACCTTCACAATTTGAAACATATTTAAAATCTACCATTTTGTTAATATCATTATATTGATTATTTCACTCCTGCACAAAGCAAATATTTATAAGATTTAAATATAAACCTGATCATACAGCTCATCGTTCAATATATTTATGCGTAATGGAGTAAATACATAAGCGTAGTAACTAAAGTAAATTATAGACAAAGATAAAATGTTTTATCTCAATTTAATGTTCAGTTCACATTTACCAAGGTCATCTATCAATGTTGTAACATTGAATAGACTTTGTATTCGTGCAGACAGAAGCCGGTAGTGAAACCGAAACAAGAAAACAAGTAAATACATAAGAGCAGTAACTAAAGTAAATTAAAGAGAGAGATAAAGTGTTTTTTCAGTTTACATTTACCAAGGTCATTTACTGCTATCAGTGTATGTAGAACAAACTAAATTGGACTTTGTTTTGAGGCAGGTAGATGAGAAAAGTCAGTGGTGAAAACGAAACAAGAATATTTTACGAAAAATTACTTAATATATTTCAATAATATTGGAGCAAAAAGTAAGTAAAACTTCATTTAGTTTCCTTTGTTATATATGTGAGTTGTTTAAAAGGGTTATTTTTTAAGATTGTGTGTTGGTTCACAATGTTAATTCACAGCGTATAGAATCAATGTCACAAACAATCAATGAAGAATGAACAGAAATATATGCACAAATAATTGATACAGGTATTATAAAGATGAGGTTTATAAGTTAACAATGTCTGTCTATGTCATGATACATGAATATTTATCAGGTTTGTTGAATGTTGTTGGGTTATTGAATGGAAACTGATAGAAACTGGCATGTGCAAAGCAATATACCCCTCATCGAAAATAATGGACATAAAAGACATTGGCAGCCAGGCGTTGCCGACATTTCTGTATCCGTGTGGCTTTGGATTGTCTGAGCGCTACAGCATTCATAATTTGGTGTTTTGGCTGATAACCATACTTTAACTTGATATTAAGTTCATAAACTTTGTCACTAAGATTGAAGACAATCCCATGAAAACTAATAAATAACAATTATTTTTAGAAAATGGCTGAAGGTGGAAATTTCTCAAGAACACTGGAGGGTGGATCAGAATTTCTGTTTGATCATGAATGTTCAGAATGCCACACCCATGGTTTAAACCAAGAAGCAACAGAATTCTGCAAGGAGTGTAAGCAGCTTCTATGTAAGACATGCGGGCGCTATCACATCCGATATATGAAAACTCACACATTAGTGAGCGTCTCAACAATGTCACAGTCGAAATTAACCCAACCAACAGTTCGACCAGTTCCCTTAGTTGCTAAATGTCACTACCATCCAGATCGTGATATTGAGATGCATTGTGGTACTCATGATATGGTGTATTGCAGTCTGTGTGTAGCCAAGGAACACAGGTAATTATATCAGATATCCGTCATATGTGGTATAGCACAGATAATTTGAATTGATCTTGACCTTAATGCATGAATATATTACATTCAATGGGAAAAGACAGAAAGTTTGAGTGATACAAAGAAACCGAGCGTGCCATAGCTCTTTCTGAATAGACTCCTTGGTTCTTTATAGCACCGTTACACGCAAGACTACCTCAGGGTTTCTAACCAGTAAATCTCTAAATTTCCATTGCCCCGGCCAGGATTCCAACCAGGGATGTTAACCACTTTGCCATCGTTCCACATAGCCTAGCAAGGAAGTGATAACCCTCCCAGAAAATGAATAATTACCCACTTAGAGGGTTCCGGCCCAAGGGTGATAATTCATTCCGGGGGATAAGGTAGCTCTAACGCTAAATATCTATGGAGAACAAATAAAGTAAATACATTGTGTAGTACTGATCTAGATTTACACTTGGGCTGCAACAAATTAAATGCACTAAGAGTCAAGAAAATTGTCAAATGAATATTACATCTAGGCAACGCATGTGACATCACTTCTACATGAATAACATAACATGTGCCCGATCAACTGGTGTGATTATGATTATAAGATTGCAGTACAGGCAGATGGGTGATAATCAGCTGCGAAAATGCTCAATTTTGTTACAAACCTATTAAAAAAGTATATACCGGGTAATATTATATAATTTACAGGTCATGTGTAGATGTGAAGGAGATTAAAGAAGTGGCTCACAGATCCAAGCTTTCTACACTACAGACGCTAGTGACTGATATCACCAAGATCGGTAAACAACTACTTGATGCAAAGATGGAGAAATCTAACAACCTTAAACTTATCAAGAAAAAGAAAGCTAGCCTTCTTCAAGAAATCAATTCAGTAAGAAAACGAATGAATAAACATTTAGACGCACTCGAACAGAAGATTATTGCCGAACTTGATGCAGAACAAAATCAACTGGAAAAAGAAATCAACGCCGACATCAAGGTAGCTGATGATTTAATAATAGTATCCACCCAACGTAAGCCTGACCTGACATCTGACTACGATGAAACACAAATGTTTATCATTGAAAAATTAGCTCGAGTTGTCCTCACAGAGGCGGACAGCTTCTTGAAGAATGCTTATTCATCAAAGCATCCTACATTGAAATTTGAACAAAATGATGAACTTTGTAATGCTATCAAGAAATCAGACAACATTGGTAAAATCACCAAACAAGAGAACAAACCTACACGTATACAACCTAGAAACTACTCTGTGAAGTCCAAGAAGAATATAAACATTAAAGTAAAATCAGACAAATATGATTGTTTGATTAATGACATGTGTCAGCTTCCTGATGGAACAATTCTACTGATTGACTATGGAAACAATAAACTGAAGAGACTTGATGATCAACTCAAGGTGAAGGATTTCTTGTCTTGTGAAGCTGCACCACAAGGTCTTTGTTCTGTATCAGCCACTGAAGTAGCTGTACGACTGGTAAACAATACTGTACAGTTTGTATCTGTGGGTAAATCACTCACTTATCAACAACAAGTCTCTATTAAACCTTCTAACACTGATTTAAGTGGAATGGCATGCTGTAATAACCAGTTATGGATACTTGGTGAAACAGCTGTATATGTTTACTCTCTATCTGGTAGTTTAATGAAGACAATAGAATCTGATTCCAATGGTAGGATAATCTTCCCTGAAGACCCTGGTCATATAGCAGTAAACAATGATGGAACCAAAGTGTATGTTACAGCATGGGGAGATAGGGTGGTTGTATTCAACAAGAATGGTGATGTTATAACAGAGTTACATGATCAACGACTGGATGGAACACGTGGTATATGTATCACAGAGGATGATATTGTACTGGTAGCAGGATACAACTCTTACAATGTAGTTATGTTTGATAGAGATGACAACAGTCTCGGTGGGCTGGTTTCTAGTACAGATATGTTAACAGCCCCATGGTCAGTGTGTTATGACAGACGGGGATGCCAGTTGTTAGTTGGTTATGAGTCAGGTAAGGTACAAGTATTCCAATTAACCAGATGAGATAATGACTTTTACAGAGAACAAGCCTGCAATTGACACTCTCATACTTTCAAGTATTTCTGTATGTTAATATTGGTTCATGACAATAGGTGGTCTTATGTGAAACTTATATACATGTATGTGTGTGTATGTGTATTTATAGTAACAGAAGTGTGAATGTAAGTAAGACGTATATACATGTATGTGTGTATGTTAATATAGGTACATGACAATAGGTGGTCTTATGTGAAACTTATATACATGTATGTGTGTGGATGTGTATTTATAGTAACAGAAGTGTGAATGTAAGTAAGACGTATATACATGTATGTGTGTATGTTAATATAGATTAATGACAATAGGTGGTCTTATGTGAGACTTATATACATGTATGTGTGTGTATGTGTATTTATAGTAACAGAAGTATGAATGTAAGTAATGTCTGTAGAGATGAAAACTACTGCAAATAATGAATTCTACATGTATCTTTAATGTTTGACATGTTTTCAAACTCTTCTATGTATGAGTTGATGTTGGGACATATATTTCACACAGATGTATGTTTGTGTTTTGAAATGACGATGTTTTCTTGATACTTAATTTTATCCGAACAATGATGTGATGTTATACTGATGTGCAGTCTGTATATTGTGACAATGATGTGATGTTATACTGATGTGTAGTCTGTATATTGTGACAATGATGTGATGTTATACTGATGTGTAGTCTGTATATTGTGACAATGATGTGATGTAATACTGATGTGTAGCCTGTCTGTATATTGTGACAATGATGTGATGTTATACTGATGTGTAGTCTGTCTATTGTGACAATGATGTGATGTTATACTGATGTGTAGTCTGTATATTGTGACAATGATGTGATATCATACTGGCGTGTAGTCTGTATATTGTGACAATGATGTGATGTTATACTGATGTGTAGTCTGTATATTGTGACAATGATGTGATGTTATACTGATGGCAGTCTGTATATTGTAACAATGATGTGATGTAATACTGATGTGTAGCCTGTCTGTATATTGTGACAATGATGTGATGTTATACTGATGTGTAGTCTGTCTATTGTGACAATGATGTGATGTTATACTGATGTGTAGTCTGTATATTGTGACAATGATGTGATATCATACTGGCGTGTAGTCTGTATATTGTGACAATGATGTGATGTTATACTGATGTGTAGTCTGTATATTGTGACAATGATGTGATGTTATACTGATGTGTAGTCTGTATATTGTGACAATGATGTGATACTGATGTGTAGTTTGTATATTGTGACAATGATGTGATGTTATACTGATGTGTAGTCTGTATATTGTGACAATGATGTGATGTTATACTGATGTGTAGTCTGTATATTGTGACAATGATGTGATGTTATACTGATGTGTAGTGTGTATATTGTGACAATGATGTGATGTTATACCGATGTGTAGTGTGTGTATTGTGACAATGATGTGATATCATACTGATGTGTAGTCTGTATATTGTGACAATGATGTGATGTTATACTGATGTGTAGTCTGTTTATGTGTATACTGTAAGAACTTGTATTAAACTTTTATCATCAGCTGAGTCTTCATTTCTTGACTTTCAGAGCCAAAGTATCTTAATAGATTGTTAAAACTGGAAATGTGTAGAGACGACTTAGATGGTCATTCCTGTTAGTATTTTCATCAGGGACTGAAGTGCATCTAATTGGAATAAAGACATGTCCAGGACAATGAAGGTGCACCTCAATTACATTGGTGTATATGCTCAGCTTTTAGGGCATACATGTGAAGATGGGTAGTGAGGCAATGAAAATATGCTTCTTGAAATATGAATATGGTATGTGATTGTATGCAGCACTCACAATATTTGACCTTGAAGTGTGACCTAGACCTTAGAGCTACAGACATGGGGATTGTGAGTGTGACACTTCATCAAAGTTTATTTAAAATCCCATAAGAATTGACAAACTTAAAGCACACTTAAAAGAACACAGATGAATACCAACATCCTAGGACTGATCCACACATCACCAATACAAACCCTAGGACTGATTCACACATCACCAACACAACCCTAGGACTGACAAACACTGTCTTTACCTGGATAATTGAGAATGAGTGACTGGTTCTGTAGATCAATCGATGGTTGGAGGAGACACAGTCTATGTTCTCTCTTCTGACTCATTGCTATTCCACTTTCTGTAACGATCATCCAGCCACGATCGTACAATAATCCACGTTCACATACCGGCCATTTACTAACCTGGATGGACAATACACATGTATATAAATATCAAAACCAGTACTAATTGGCACATCTGGTCCTGGGTCGCCAGAATAGTGTGAAACTTAATGTGGTAACATAATTGAAAATATTTAGCAATAATAAATATGTACCTGTGTTTTATCGTAACATAAAGCATGGTCATGAGTTCAAATGTGTAGTATTTAAATCACAAGTGCATAGCAAGAGTGATTTAAAGTATGCATCGGGTTGAGTGACCATGATTTATTTATTATATAGATAAAACAGTTACATATTCATTATTTCAATTCTAACATAGTCAATTTTCTGCATTTGACAACAGAACAAAACATGGCAGTTATCCACCTACTTTCTTCATCGTAACACTTTTAAGTATAAATCAAAATGTTGTGAATGAAACAATGAGCGAGTGAAACGTGTGCAAAGATTCATAATAATCATTTAATTACACATTATACCAGGCACCTGAGCTGAAATCTATCAAACATAAAAACCAAAGCAGCATCCACCGCCTCCTCGATAGCCTAGTGGTTGACGCTCTGTTTAAGGAGGTACGCGCACCTTTTATCTAACGATCGAATTTTCCTTGAAACATCTTAAAATGACAGAACAGTCTTCTAGAACGACATTGAAATCATAAAAATGATATGTCACCAGGCTCGTTTTCGACATACATGGCTTTCTAATGACCTACCATTGTATTTTGGTCATTTTATCTATTTCCTGCATTTATGGCACCATTATGTTCTTTTTAAGATTATTACTGTATGAAACCACTTTTAAGCAATGCATGATATTTTGTGTGTTCAATGGTCATTCCTATTGACATTAGTCACAATTCCAGCTGCCTGGTGAACAAATTCAGTATTTGAACATGATAAATAGTTACCCCACCCACTTGCAAAAAAGTGTGATTTTCAAACGATTTCAAATGAACGTCAAAAAATACCTAACGATCGAAAATGATTTAGAATTGGCCCTCAGTTTAGAACACCAGTTTAGTCAAATAAAAAATAGGGGTCACCAGCCTTTTTTGGGAGCTGTGCATAAAAAAGCACTAATTATGAATAAATTAGCATAAAATTAACCTAATTTGCATATTGTAATGAAATAATTTTTTCTTTAAAATATTTCAAAGTGTGGCTACCTCTTATAACTAAACCATGCACTACATATTATATATAAGCATATGCATTTGAACAATTGTAGGGACTTATTGTGAACCCATATTATTCACAATTTTGCAGTTCCCCACCCACTTTTTCATACAGGCGAAAAATAAAAAGTTAAAAATGTCAAATTTTTGCGATAATATTTTGTTTATTTTCATTAATCAACATTCATATGCAATCATTGAAACTAAATTTTATGTTTGTTCTTATCTAATACGATTTTGAAATTTCGCGCATGCGCACAATGCAGCTCGTACCTCCTTAAAAGGGAAACTGGCTTTCCTCTCATACCCTTGTGGCAATGGATAACACCCGGAATGAGGTGTCGAGAGTGATTAATATAATTTGGAAAAACTTGTTTCACAATCGACCTAAAAGTCGTTTAGTATAAACTAAAGAAGTATCCAGAGACAGAAAAAGCACTGAAGCAAATTGATATATCCAGAGACAGAAAAAGCACTGAGGCAAATTGATATATCCAGAGACAGAAAAAGCACTGAGGCAAATTGATATATCCAGAGACAGAAAAAGCACAGAGGCAAATTATTTATATATCCAGAGACAGAAAAAGCACTGAGGCAAATTGATATATCCAGAGTCAGAAAAAGCACTGAGGCAAATTATTTATATATCCAGAGACAGAAAAAGCACTGAGGCAAATTGATATATCCAGAGACAGAAAAAGCACAGAGGCAAATTGATATATCCAGAGACAGAAAAGGCACTCAGAGGCAAATTGATATATCCAGAGACAGAAAGAGCACTGAGGCAAATTGATATTTCCATTAACAGAAAAAGCACTGAGGCAAATTGATATATCCAGAGACAGAAAAAGCACTGAGGCAAATTGATATATCCAGAGACAGAAAAAGCACTGAGGCAAATTGATATATCCAGAGACAGAAAAAGCACAGAGGCAAATTGATATTTCCAGTAACAGAAAAAGCACTGAGGCAAATTGATATATCCAGAGACAGAAAAAGCACTGAGGTAAATTGATATATCCAGAGACAGAAAAAGTACAGAGGCAAATTGATATATCCAGAGACAGAAAAGCACGGAGGCAAATTGATATTTCCAGAGACAGAAAAAGCACTGAGGCAAATTGATATATCCAGAGACAGAAAAAGCACTGAGGCAAATTGATATATCCAGAGACAGAAAAAGCACTGAGGCAAATTGATATATCCAGAGACAGAAAAAGCACTGAGGCAAATTGATATATCCAGAGACAGAAAAAGCACTGAGGCAAATTGATATATCCAGAGACAGAAAAAGCTAAGAGGCAAATTGATATATCCGGAGACAGAAAAACCACTGAGGCAAATTGATATTTCCAGAGACAGAAAAAGCACTGAGGCAAATTGATATATCCAGAGACAGAAAAAGCACTGAGGCAAATTGATATATCCAGAGACAGAAAAAGCACTGAGGCAAATTGATATTTCCAGAGACAGAAAAAGCACTGAGGTAAATTGATATATCCAGAGACAGAAAAAGCACTGAGGCAAATTGATATATCCAGAGACAGAAAAAGCACTGAGGCAAATTGATATATCCAGAGACAGAAAAAGCACTGAGGCAAATTGATATTTCCAGAGACAGAAAAAGCACTGAGGTAAATTGATATATCCAGAGACAGAAAAAGCACTGAGGCAAATTGATATTTTCCAGGGTACATTCAATGTGCTTCTTGTCTTCAAAAGACATTCTTATATTGTTAATTTCACCCATATTCACTGACACATGTGCCTCTGTGTAGCTAAGGCCATGGAAACAGTAGCATTTCTCAGTGGCCTAAATATAAGACACACTGTATCTTTCTGTTAAAATTACCTTAAAAGCAGCACAGGATTTAACAGGGTATAGGAATATATCTGTCAGATGTCTTCCCTCACATGGGCTGAACAAGGGGCCATCACCAATGTCAAGGTCACAGGAACTGTTGCCAGGGTGACCAGGAACTACTTCCTTTTTATAAGTTTTGTGGCTATTCTTAGTTTCTTTTTTATCCTTTAAATTCTCAATCTCATGTTTCTCACATATATCTTCTAGTTCAGACAGTTTGATAGTATTAATAGACTCCACTATCAAACTAGAAAGTTCTTCTTTGGTACTGAAAGCAGCATAACCAAGTTTTGCGCTATCTTTAGACATAGACTGGTTCACACTTATACTTCTGCTGTAGTAGACTGGTTTAGAATGTGCTGATAGGAAGCAGTCTACAATAAACTGAAGACACTTGTTGACATCATCACAAGATGACATATATCCAAAAGAAACTCTGACAGCACCAGTAGGTTTACTGTCCACGAGATCTTGGTCATCACCACAAACATGTCCAGACTGAAACATATAACAATGACAAATCTTCATTGCCTTATAGATCTCCAGCACATTGCAAACATATGTGTACAGTCAGGTCTCGATACAACGACGCTGTTGATTTCCAAGAAAAATGTTGTTGTAACGAAAATGTCAGTATACACAGTGTTTTAATAGTTTTGTCTCCAAACATGATGTCAGTATATCAGGTGTCCTTATATCCAAACCTGACTGCATATACATACAAACTATAGTATACATATAATACATTATGTGTACATACAAACTATAGTATACCTATAATACATTATGTGTACATACAAACTATAGTATACATATAATACATTATGTGTACATACAAACTATAGTATACCTATAATACATTATGTGTACATACAAACTATAGTATACATATAATACATTATGTGTACATACAAACTATAGTATACATATAATACATTATGTGTACATACAAACTATAGTATACATATAATACATTATGCGTACATACAAACTATAGTATACATATGATACATTATGTGTACATACAAACTATAGTATACATATAATACATTATGTGTACATACAAACTATAGTATACATATAATACATTATGTGTACATACAAACTATGGTATACATATGATACATTATGTGTACAGTCATCTATCTGTCATCAATGCACATTGCGAACAAACATGTATATATACATACAAACTATAATATACATATAATACATTATGCGTACAGTCATCTATCTGTCGTCATACATTGTGCATACAGTCATCTATCTGTCTTCATACATTGCACATTGCAGAACATACGTGTATATATACATACAAACTATAATATACATATGATACATTATGTGTACAGTCACGAACCCATAATTAAAAATTTGAATAGATAATAGATCAACTAAAATTATTGTAGATACCGCTTCCTGCCTAAGACACGTTTCTTGGTTAAATGGAAGTTTACAAATAATTATTGTCAAAATAGGTAAAGTCTAAACTCAAACCAAAGCTTTTACCGAATCTATACCCAATATATTCAGCACAGAACAGCTAAATAAGAGAATCATGACTGATAGGCCTGTTATTGTACTTGCAAGTCAATGTATCGATGCAGTCGATAATTGTCCTATGATATATCGGAATCTTAGATATGTCTCTGATCGAATCAATGACAGCTCTAACTTTACTTGAATATTTATAAGGTGTGATAACTGAAAGCCTTGTAACTGAAAGATTATCGAATGAGGCAATAGTAACAGAGCTCTCCACAAGCCCCAGCAATCAGCAGTTCCACTGACTACTCAGGGATTTACCACTGACTACTCAGGGATTTACCACTGGCTACTCAGGGATTTACCACTGACTACTCAGGGATTTACCACTGACTACTCAGGGATTTACCACTGACTACTCAGGGATTTACCACTGACTACTCAGGGATTTACCACTGGCTACTCAGGGATTTACCACAGACTACTCAAGGATTTACCACTGACTACTCAGGGATTTACCACTGACTACTCAGGGATTTACCACTGGCTACTTTTCTCAAAATGAAGCAGTATAAAAACTTAATGGCTGAAAGACATGTAACAACAATACTGCATTTTACATACTAAAGGTCTACAGACTACTTTGTAACAATCACTGGTAACATTAAAATTTATGGAGAGCCCTGATCTACTTACCAGAAAGTTATGTTTGACTTGATCCTCAGTTATATTAAGGTATTTCTGACATGCACCGATATTACAGAAACATCCTGTCCTTATATGTATGTTGTATAACTGTGCCAGCTTATCAATCTGTAACAACAACAACAACAATAACAACAACAACAACAACATCTATTGTATCAACAATTGTTAAATTTTAACTAACAAGCTTTGTTAAAGTCCTTAAACCTCGATGAAATAACAAAAGCGGATTTAGCTCATTGGTAACGCACTGGGCTGTCAATCTAGAGGTCGTGGGCTCAATCCCCGGCATCAGAACATGACATTTCTGAAATATTTATAACATTTCCCACTATATCTGACCATATGCAATGCAAAGTATCTGGGTAAAGGTGCCTGGAAGCTGTGTATCGGTGCTATACACCGGGCACATCAAAGAACCAGGCTGTCTATTCGAAACAAGAGCTAGGCGCACTTCTGCAGCGCTGGACATGCCTGTATCTAATGTCTCTCTCCCCCTTCAGAGGCTTTCTCTCAGTCTGTCCCTCTGGTCGGATAATGCTGTATCTGCACTGGTAGAGGATGCATCTGCGCCATTGTGGCTGCAACACTTTAATGTAAAATGCCTTTGAACGTGTGTTCGCATGAAAAAGGCGCTATATAAATCTGGTATATATATATTTTTTTTTAATAATTGAAGTTTATTCTCTTATTTCTCTTAATTATAATATCTCTTGTAACGCTTCCTTTCATAAAGATTACATCATAATTGTGACATTTAGTGTGTCCACAAGCAGTTGTGGATGACTAACAGAACGAGAAATATCACTGAATGTGATGCATACCCCCAGATACTGCTTGACACAGTCAGACATGCACAACTAGACTTTGTACTGATCAGTTATGCAAAGTTTGTTGAAATCCGACCATTTGTAACAGAGAAATTGCGTGGACAAAATTTATAAGTGTAAACAAACAAAGGGCCATAACTACTTTAAAATTGATCAGACCAATGAGTGTCAGCGATATGCACAACTAGACTTGGTACTGATCATTCATGCAAAGATTCGTTAAAATCTGATGCATGGTTACAGAGAAATAGCCCAGACAAATTTTGCACGGACCAACCGACGGACCAATCGACGGACCAATCGACGGACCAACTGACGGACCGACCGACCAACCAACCTCAAGCATGACTCCAATATAGGTCCCGTATACTATGTATCTGGGGGTATAATAATGATGTCAGATGAAGACCACTCACAAAACTGTACGTGACAGGTGACCTAATAACAATGTACTTGAAAAACATAAAACCGGGGTTACAAATATAGACATGATATCAACTGTTGAATTATGCTAATAGAAGGTATAGGATCGCGTCAAATTCTCCGTACTATAACACAGCACAACAACACAAACCTCTGAAAATCCAACATAATCTCCATTGTCTCTAAGAAGATTGAAACTAACAATGGCACCCTGTGTATTAATATCGTCATAGCAACCATCAGAGTAAATCACAGCAAGCAGGGAACCGTTGTCATGGCGACATGATGAAAGGCAGCAGTAAAAATATCGAGCAAGACTGAATGTATGTTGTGAAACATTTTCTATTCCACCTGAAATTAGATAAAAATTACTTTAAGAAAACAATGTTTCTCCATTGGACATTGTTACCATAGGAACAGGTGGATAATCTACAAAAATAATAATTACTTAATACATAATTATACACATGTACTTCATTACTCTGTACATACCACTGGCTTAGAATGAGAAGGTTCTAAGTGCTACTTACGATCTTATAAGACTTATAAGTAAAGAGAAATTTTCAGACATTTTTTTCTTGTTTTCTCAAATATCAACCTTCTCATTCTAAGCCAGGGATATGAAGGTTTTTACAATAAGGGAGACTAATCTTCTACCCACAATTAAATGGGTCATTGTGAGTTGTTTCCCTTTGTTAAAAATATTGGCAGTTAGGTTGTATTACAAAAAAAATGAAATAAAAGCATAATTACATGACTTTGTAGTTACAGTGGATGCAGATATGAATAATCCACATACAACTGACAATTCCTCATATTGTTTTAATATCACAGAAAATCTAAATCTTTACAACCCGGGAAACATACCCTAATCTATTAGAATGACAGACAGGCGACATACCCTTATTAAATTATCCTGACAGGCTTTTTGAAGTGCAAGGTACATTATATTGGTACATACATGTATACCAGGCAAAACAAGACTGTGTTGAATAAACGCTTATGCCTCCTGTGGAAGGCTCGTCCATAAATTAGTCTAAGTCCAAAATTAGGTCAAGGTGATGGTCAAAATTGGGTTAGGTGATACAGGTGTGTGGAGAGTGTACATATACAACATCCACGGACCGACGAACGAAAGAACGAACGGACAGGTTAATCACAATATGTCTCCCTATCTATCGATACAGGGGCATAAAAAAACCATCAAAGTTAAAACATAATTTATGTAATATATAGCGTTAATTTTGCGGCTACTAGAACTCAGTTACTATGTATTTACTTTCTATCTTTTTTTTATGACAAACAGAAACACCTTTGCATTGAAGTAAGCAAGCAAGCAAGAGGCTAACATATTTACAATAATGCAATCTTCCATATGGGCCTCATATTTAGTTCTAGCAGGTGTAGGTGCAAAATAAACACCCTTATATAATAGACTTTTCTTTTTTGCCTGGTATATTATTTAATTAATTATAAAATTCTAATTCTGAATATATATTTTTTACATGACCAAACGCATATTATTTGCAGGCCCCAGAACTCAAACTAAAGGAAAACCTTAAGTAAGTTTACCCAATATTAATATATTGTAAAAATATTGCACCACATGGTCATTTGCAGGCAAAATACGGAATACGAATACATCAGTAAATGTTTTTATTTTATTAATTAAAAGCCCTTAAGTTATCCATACGTTCCTCAATTTGTAATACTTATATCTAATTCATCATAATATATTTTCTTTTTCATTTTTGGCATAATTATGAGCAATATAACAGCACTATCAAATAAAGTTTTTTTTCATAAAAAATGATAAAACTTAATTAAATGATTACTACACTATAACTGTTAACCATTTTATCTCATTACCTGCGCCCTCGAGTCCCCCCTGCGACCCGAGGCCCTCCCCCCTGTGGCCCGGAGCTGCACTGGTCTATTGGAATACATGGATTTATATGGCTATGAAGGAGCATGTGACCAAGAATCAAAGCTGCGATTGGCTAATGTCTCAGTCAGGCTTTCGACTTCCAGTTTAAGTTTAAAGTAGCATTTTTTTAACACAACATTTTTTAGTTCCAGTGCCTAACAAAATCAAAGTCTATCACATCTATCGATTCATTGCATGTTCCTTCCCTCATCTTTGCAGCACATCACAACAAGACTACAATCAAAACACAGGCCAACAACATCTCCCCAGGGTCTCTAGTCGTAGATAGCTGTATGAATCGCTAACCATATATTGCCACAGATGACCTGTTTATCATACTAAGTGACAGTTATGCACTTCTCATTTAAAAGGCACCAAATATCATACATCCCGGGTATATATCAGTCAGAAAACATGGTCATTTGTCGGTATTCATCAAATATAACATTTCTTTTTGCTAACTTTGTAAGATTATTGATGGATCAAATAGACATCTGTGGGGCTACATTCTGAAACACTAATTTGGTAAACTGAAACTTAAAGTTGTTGCTTAGAAGACAGGTTGTTCCTCAAGGAAGATTGTTGCTAAATAGAAAAAAGGTTGTTATATACTCAAGGAAGATTGTTGCTAAATAGAAGAAGGGTTGACACTCAAGGAAGATTGTTGCTAGGAAATAGAAGACGGGTTGTAACTCAAAGGACATTGTTGCTAGGAAATGGAAGAACGGTTGTTACTCAAGGAAGATTGTTGCTAAATAGAAGAAGACTTGTTCCTCAAAGAAGATTGTTGGTAGATAGAAGAAGGGTTGTTACTCAAGGAAGATTGTTGCTAAATAGAAGAAGAGTTGTTACTCAAGGAAGATTGTTGCTAAATAGAAGAAGGGTTGTTCCTCAAGGAAGATTATTCCTAGGAAATGGAATAAGGGTTGTTCCTCAATGAAGATTGCAGCTAAACAGAGGAAGGGTTGTTACTCAAGGAAGATTGTAGCTAAATAGAAGAAGGGTTGTTACATAAGGAAGATTGTTGCTAATTAGAAGACGGGTTGTTACTCAAGAGACCTGTTGAATTGCATTAGGGATGCTTTTGTTCAAGAGAGGTTGTTACTCAAGAGAAGTTGTTACTCAAAAGAGGCTATAGATTGGAAGACAATTATGACTATGAGGAAATGTTTTCCACCAAAGTCTTTAACCCTTCATACCAAACAAACATTCATGGTATAAATCTGACTTCTGAGCCGTAACCTTTGGGTATACACTACTGTTAAATTTAATTTACTTTCAATAGGGCAAAATTTTGTGGTTTTGGTGAAAAAGATCATTTCGTGGGGAAAATATTTCAAGGATTTCGGTTTTCATGTAAAATGGCAAGGTAAGGTAAAAATTCACACAAATTATCAGAAATCATTCAAAAATCAAACAGATATAATAATTGTTTTATTACATGTTGATAAATGCCAGTAAACATCCCCCCAAAAACCCATGCAGTCTTTAAAGCAAGTATGGCAGGCACTGTAAACTTGTCACATTTATGGATATAATTATTCATTGGGGATTTGATTTCGTGGTTAAGGTCATATACGAAATTCACGAAATTAAATCCCCTATGAATATTAATGATTTTACACTTTATTATATACCTAGCAATGTATTGTCACGAATACAGGCCAAATCGCGCAGTGGAATACAACGCGACAGATTGCATTTTCCGTATCATACATGTCTGGTTTTCCGAATCCGTATCATGCATGTCTGATGTGTTATATGCCGAACATATGCCAACGTCAATGACGTCACGATGTAAACATTGACGTTTTTATGAATGGGCGTCGCGTTATATGCCGAAAATATGCTGACGTTCATGACGTCAATGTATACACATTAAACGCATTTTCGCACGTAAAAGTGCTTTTTTCACTTTTGAAGATATATAATGAAAGGAATATTACTGCAGCTGTGTTGATATGTTAAGCTTGATCTCGTTGCTTGCGCCATACCGCATCTCATTCGACCTAGCGGTCTCGTGAATTACGGCATTACACAAGCAACTCGAGGTAATACGGCCCAACGGATCAACACACTGCAGTGATATTCCGTATATATAATACCTATACAATCAAAGGAGTCAACAGAAACAGTCAATTACCTGCCAATCTGTCTATGACATCAAATCCATGTCTTAGTGCAATAATGTCCAGGAATGCTATAGTACCATCTTCAAATCTATAAATAACAAAATATGAAACAATCTGAAATTAATGCATATAAAATACAATGGGACAATTCAATTCAAAGATAAAAGAATTATCATTTGTTAGTCTGTCAAAACTTGGTTCCCCTCACTGGTATTTGATCAGTGCTCGACCACAAAGCAATCGACCACATGCATGCCCACTCACTTGAACAAACAAACACTTTTTAAAGGTTGGACTCAACTTAATTTTTAAGACAAAATTTGCAACCAAAGCAACCATTTAGGCAGAAGAACCTTAAAATCACAAAAGCACATAACTACAGGTCTTTGTTTCATATCTAAATCTCTAAACAAATCAATAATTGCTACAAATGACAATAATCATACTCCATATCATAAACTAATGGAAAATGTCAAACTGTTGTCTTTCACAAAGAAAGAAGCATGTGCTCCTCTGCTTGTCTGCTTTCAATTTGCAAACCTTTCAAGTTTAGCTAAATAACCTGACAAGAATTGTTGAGAAATCTGTAAAATGAATATTTCAGCCATTATAACTACAGTTTTCATAAATGACTTGCTAACATATTGAACCATTATATCCGAATTCACGACAAAAATACCCCTTCCCCTCCCGAAGCTGAAAATCTGTTCATAAAATAATTTGGAAGCACTCCCCTAGCAAAGTGCTGAGAAACGGTATCCTTTCGGCAAGCACGTCTCGCTGGTTACGTATGTCATTGCATACACATAGTAAAGCGGTCGATAGCGCTATTTAGTAGCGTTATGTTTAGGCATCAGGCTCCTGGACGTATTATGTAAATGGACAAAAACTAAGTGCTTGCAATACAAAGCTTTCTCTATTTTTTTTATTATTTAAGATAATCCGTCAGCAAACACACTTTCCTATACCTACAAAGGCAATCAAACTTTCATCAAGTCAAACAAGGGAGTTTTAGTAGGAAGATGACAGAACCTCAACATAAATCTCTCCAGTATTTGGCACAAACTCTTCCAGTAGTAACAGAATACAATTCAAACAAAACTTTACAATTCTGTAGCCTGTGTTTGTTTACAAAAGAGAACTGCAGGGGCCAATGAAAACTTGTCTCACAAATTTTTTGACCAATGAAAATCATTCAAACCATTAACTTATTCTGGAGTAATTTTGAATCTATTATACCGAATGGGGGACGAAGATCCCAAACTGCACCTGAGTTCATTCACCTCTTCTTTATTATGAGTAAGATATTTGGCATGAAATGCTTATAAAGCATGCATCAATTCATACAAATCTGCAAAGCTTTGCTAAATGTATTAAAGATAATACATTGATAGTAAAACAGTAAAGCCTAGGTCCTGTTGAGCATTTTTGACCTTAGGGATGTACATGTACTATTGATGGCAATTAATGAGCTTCAGGAGTTGTCAGGAACTTTCTTACCTCGTGGTCTAGGGGAAGCTTCGGGGAAGTCATGAGACAATTTGTGACAAAGTGAGGAATCGTGATGAATCTGGGAGTATCAGCAGGCATTGGGAGAACTCCCAATTTGTTACTGATGTTATGCGTCATTCCCACTGCGTCGGGGATGTACTTTAGGAGCTTCAGGAGGCATCCAGAACAGGTTGCCCGATGTCTCACGGAAGCTGCCCTCACGGATGCTTCCAGGAATATCGAAACACATTGTGACATAGCGAGTACATCGGGAAAATTCAATGCAGATTTAGTGCTTATAATTACAGGGGCTACTATGAGCCCGTTGCCTAACCAAACCGCTTCCGAGCGCTCGGTAGCGCTACGCTAGGAAATGGCTTGCTTCCAAACAGCACTTCGTAGCAGAAAAATTATATGCTACCGACAAGCGCTCCCGGATAGCAGACCGTTTCTTAGCAAAGCGCTATCGAGCACTACCAAGCGCTTTCTTATGCAACGGACTGCTTCGGTAGCGCTTGGAAGCGCTTGCCTAGCAAAGTGTAAAGAAACGGTATGCTATCGGCGAGCACTGCTCACTCATAGCGTGTCGTTGCATAGACGTAGGAAATCGCTCGGTAGCGCCTTTTGGAGGCGGCTTGGTTAGGCAACGGGCTCCATGTCTACCATGTACAGTAGTGACCTTACATAACCTATTTTGTTTTGTTTTTTTCGTTCGACTGCGATAGTCGTAGTGCGTAGCTAGTTTTATCCCTGCCTAATTGGCAAATCAGACCTCTAGCTTTGAGGGAATATCTTATTTTGACATAGTATGTTTGAGAAGAAATACGAGGTTTTAAGCTGCATGTTTCAATCAGAATTTATTATCTAAACATTTTTCAAACCTTCCCAGTGATTTTAAAACATTTTGTATTTTGATGGTGATTTTGTGAATGTTGATGAGCACCTTCAAGGTACCGGTAAGATATATAAACCCTCCAGAGAATTACAAATCATCACAGTAACAGACAAGAGGCCATTCTATACCAACAAATCATCCTCACAGCATTATAAAAGTTGTCAATCACTATTAGAACATGAATATATATCAGTAAAAATAAGGTTGTTGATGCTTCTATAATACATCATTAAATCATCGTTAATCTTCAAAAACTTCATATGTCAGGTTTTACACACAAAAGCTTTGAATCTCGAAATTTCAACATCAGTATAAGTTTCTAAGTTGATATCAGAGAACATTAAATTATTCTAAAGTTTCGATTTTATATTTCCGATTCATGTTTGGAGAGGGTCGGACCGGGTACCACAGGAGTTGACACACAGATGTTAATGTTTGGAACGGGTCAGACCGGATACCACAGGACTTGACGCACAGATGTTAATGTTTGGAACGGGTCAGACCGGGTACCACAGGACTTGACGCACAGATGTTAATGTTTGGAACGGGTCAGAGCGGGTACCACAGAAGTTGACACACAGATGTTAATGTTTGGAACGGGTCAGAGTGGGTACCACAGGAGTTGACATACAGATGTTAATGTTTGGAACGGGTCAGAGCGGGTACCACAGGAGTTGACATACAGATGTTAATGTTTGGAACGGGTCAGAGCGGGTACCACAGGAGCTGTAAACACAGATCATCATGTCAATGTTTGGAACGGGACAGAGCGGGTACCACAGGAGTTGACACACAGATGTTAATATTTGGAACGGGTCAGAGGGGAAACCACATGAGCACACACAGATTATCATAATATCATGGGAATGGACCCTGACTTGGATTTGAATCTTTGACATCCTTCCATCAGTTTGATGCTCAAATTGCCCACTTGGTATTATATTATAGCATGCATGAACGATCCACCGTGTTGTCAATGTAACAGACAGTCACACTGATATCAATTATTGAAGTTCATTTTAAAGACAAAATTTAATTCACATTAGAATCTTGTAATTTCCTAGAGATGACAAAACACTGAAGAGTTCCTTCTTCAATTCACTCAAATTGTTTTACAGACCTTGAAATTTTTCATTCAATATTTCATTTAAAATTAAGACAATGCTACTGAGGCACTGAATGTTTTTTAACACTCTCAGATTTAAGGCCAACGCAGAAAACTATTCATTCAAAGCCACTTTACCAAAACTATTCATTCAATGCCACTTTACCAAAACTATTCATTCAACGCCACTTAACAAAACTATTCATTCAACGCCACTTTACCAAAACTATTCATTCAACGCCACTTAACAAAACTATTCATTCAACGCCACTTAACAAAACTATTCATTCAACGCCACTTTACCAAAACCAATCATTCAACACCACTTTACCAAAACTATTCATTCAACGCCACTTTACCAAAACTATTCATTCAATGCCACTTTACCAACAATGTTTGCTACCCAGCACTGTAACAGCATTTTGGATTTGCTGTGCAACAGTATGCTTTCATTTAATTCACTTTTAACTAAGGCAATAAATTCAAAGCATTGTTCTGTGAAGAAGTGTAGTGTGTAAGTTGTTCCACACCACTTTGGCCCCTAATAAAATATTCAGGTTCCATTTAATTCAGGACAATTATGATTATAAAATGTTGTCAAAAAATTTTGGGATTACAATAACAGGGACAGTTAATAAGCTGCAGCTGGTTCCAGCCCCCCCCCCCAAATTTAAGTCCAGTCTCCCATTGAAATTAACTCAAAGACACATGGCAATATTTGAGATGAGATTTAGCTCAGATTGAAATGTTTCGGGAGATCGAACCCTGGTGAACAGAAACAATACATGAGAAACTTCCTTTTGTTTACCAACCAGTTCATCACTATTTGATTACGATATACAAAAATTTTAGCCCAATCTGTGAGGCAGCCCCTTTAAAAGTGATGTTTTAGAAATGACCTAATGCCCCACAGAAAATTGAACTCTGCACAGACCTCTCGATCTTTAGTCCGGAGCGTACGTTACCCACATGACCACTGTGCCACCACGTTGTTTGAGCATTAATCACTAACGAAACAAACCTGGAATTAATTGTGTCAGCTAGGAAATATTTTTATAAAATTGTCAGCCACAAAAAAAGGCTTCAAGGAAGAGCCAAAAAATTGGCACCAATTTGGGTAAGACTTGATAGGGGAAGAACAAAAAACATTTTTAAATGGTGGCTGATGTGACTTAATAGTAAAAGGCACAAAATTGCCAAGATTTTAAATTAAATTCTAACAACAATTAAATAACAATTAAGAAACTAAATAACAATTCAGAAACAAACACCAATTATTCAGTATTATTGAAGCTTAACCTAATCAAGTGGGAATAAAAATGAATGCATCACTTTAGTGAACACCAGGCGCAGCGTTGTTAATTACCATAGAATGCAACAAGTCATTTTCACAGATTTGCACCTCTTATGTGCGAGTGAAACTCAGCGATTGATAAATGAACAGAAAAAAAATTATTCTGGAGAATTTGGAGTGAAAGCTAGCTAACAGAAAATTACCAACAAAATCACTTCAGGAAATGAAATCTATTCCTACTGTTTGCTAGAGTCAAAAGGAATTTAGAAATATCAGGGAATTTGCTGTTGACAATTTCAAGACTAATACAAATAGTACATTTGAAATAATTCATATTTTAGGAGAATAAAATCGCTCATCTAAGACAACAATTTCAAGATTGGCTCATATATTGCTAGGGATTGGTGTAAAAGTGTTGTTATTATTTCGTTGCCCAGTCACAGTAACAATTAAGTTACATCAAAACCCACACAATGCAAATTAGATTTTGTGTGACATTCTATACATACATGTAGATGCCAACATCAGGAAAGGAATTATTTGCAATATTGCATGTAGTAATGTCGTCACGCATTATACTGGTAGCATACAGACTACTCAAACTGTATTATCTGTGATGTTGGAGATAAATTTTCTCGGATTTTGTTGAAGACAAATGGTACATCATGTCATTAAATCCTAATAATATTTCAAATGTTGCTCTTTTTAAAAATTTGAAATCTATAACTTTTTTTCATTATATAATTTTATGACCTCAGAAAAACAATGCCTAAATTAGACTATATGTCCACAAACATGAATGCTGCAACATTTTATGTAAATTAGTAATTATAACCTCAAAACAAATATTTTCTAAAAAAGAAATAATTGAGGATATTATATCCGGGCTGGTTAACATAGCACAGCTGCATACTACAGTAACATGATGCAGTTAAAAAAGGGCTAGAATGTCAGAAGCAATTTCTTTTGATAGTTTCAGCAAAGTCCTTATAATTCCAGGGTTACTATAATGCATGGCAATGCAACACTTTATACAGTCATTCTGATAAAGACTTAGCGCTGATATTTGCCTGACAACGAAACTTCCATCAATGTTTGCCTGTCAACGTAGCTTCCACCGATGTTTGCCTGACAACATAGTTCCGTCAATGTTTGTCTGACAACATAGTTTCCATCAATGTTTGCCTGACAACGAAACTTCCACCGATGTTTGCCTGACAACGAAACTTCCATCAATGTTTGCCTGTCAACGTAGCTTCCACCGATGTTTGCATGGCAACATAGTTCCGTCAATGTTTGTCTGACAACATAGTTTCCATCAATGTTTGCCTGACAACATAGCTTCCATCAATGTTTGCCTGACAACGAAACTTCCATCAATGTTTGCCTGTCAACATAGCTTCCACCGATGTTTGCCTGTCAACATAGCTTCCACTGATGTTTGCCTGACAACATAGCTTCCACCGATGTTTGCCTGACAACATAGTTCCGTCAATGTTTGTCTGACAACATAGTTTCCATCAATGTTTACCTGACAACATAGCTTCCATCAATGTTTGCCTGACAACATAGCTTTCATTAATGTTTGCCTGACAACATAGCTTCCACCAATGTTTGCCTGACAACATATCTACTACTGATGTTTGCCTGACAACATAGCTTCCACTGATGTTTGCCTGACAACATAGCTTCCACAGATGTTTGTCTGACAACATAGTTTCAATCAATGTTTGCCTGACAACATAGCTTCCAGCGATGTTTGCCTGACAACATAGCTTCCACCAATGTTTGTCTGACAACATAGCTTCCACCAATGTTTGCCTGACAACATAGCTTCCATCAATGTTTGCCTGACAACGAAACTTCCATCAATGTTTGTCTGACAACATAGCTTTCATCAATGTTTGCCTGACAACATAGCTTCCACCGATGTTTGCCTGACAACACTAAGCTTCCACTGATGTTTGCCTGACAACATAGCTTCCACCAATGTTTGCCTGATAACATACAATGTAGCTTCCACTGATGTTTGTCTAACAATATGACTTCCATTGATGTTTGCCACCCGACAACATAGCTTCCACCAATGTTTGCCTGACAACATAGCTTCCACCAATGTTTGCCTGACAACATAGCTTCCAGCGATGTTTGCCTGACAACATAGCTTCCACCAATGTTTGCCAGACAACATAGCTTCCATCAATGTTTGCCTGACATCATAGCTTCCAGCAATGTTTGCCTGACAACATAGCTTCCACAGATGTTTGCCTGACAACATAGCTTCCACAGATGTTTGCATGACAACATAGCTTCCAATGATGTTGTCCTGACAACATAGCTTCCACCAATGTTTGCCTGACAACATAGTTCCGTCACTGTTTGCCTGACAACATAGTTCTGTCAATGTTTGTCTGACAACATAGTTTCCATCAATGTTTGCCTGACAACATAGCTTTCATCAATGTTTGCCTGACAACATAGCTTCCACCAATGTTTGCCTGACAACATATCTACTACTGATGTTTGCCTGACAACATAGCTTCCACAGATGTTTGTCTGACAACATAGCTTCCACCAATGTTTGTCTGACAACATAGCTTCCATCAATGTTTGCCTGACAACAAAGCTTCGATCAATGTTTGCCTGACAACATAGCTTTCATCAATGTTTGTCTGACAACATAGCTTTCATCAATGTTTGTCTGACAACATAATTTCCACCGATGTTTGCCTGACAACACTAAGCTTCCACTGATGTTTGCCTGACAACATAGCTTCCACCAATGTTTGCCTGATAACATACAATGTAGCTTCCACTGATGTTTGCCTAACAATATGACTTCCAATGATGTTTGCCACCCGACAACATAGCTTCCACCAATGTTTGCCTGACAACATAGCTTCCACCAATGTTTGCCTGACAACATAGCTTCCAGCGATGTTTGCCTGACAACTTAGCTTCCACCGATGTTTGCCAGACAACATAGCTTCCACCAATGTTTGCCTGACAACATAGCTTCCACTGATGTTTGCCTGACAACATAGCTTCCACAGATGTTTGCCTGACAACATAGCTTCCACTGATGTTTGCCTGACAACACAGCTTCCATCGATGTTTGCCTGACAACATAGCTACCATTGTTGTTTGCCTGACAACATAGCTTCAGTCGACGTTTGCCTGACAACATACAATGTAGCTTCCACTGATGTTTGCCTCAGACAACACGGCTTCCACTGATGTTTGCCTGACAACATATCTACCACTGTCTGACAACATAACTTCCAGAGATGTTTGCCTGACAACATAGCTACATATTAAACCGTATGTTTGTGTTTAATAACTTGGTATATACTATACCGGAGAGTATCTATTGGTTTTACAGTCAAACCATCTTTATCAGTGTAATTCTAATTTGTTGGGTTCAAAATCTTATTTCAAATAATTGTAATTTCATTATTTACTCTGACACAGCCTCTCCAACCATCAAATACCATTATGTAAAATTGATAATGTGACAGACATGAACAATCTTTACAATGTCTATAGGTGTTATATCCGACATATATTAGTTAGTTGTGAACAAATCAACATAGACACCAGTTTCAAACTCTATAAACTACATTGGCTGTTCACTCACTGTCTCGCCAACCAGATGCAAAAAATATCTAAATTCAATTGAAAGAATTATTGTCAACCAGGCATCTTGACAGAAAATGTAGTTTTCAACTTTCAGGAAGACTAGTAAGATCTCAATTAGTTTCAGGAGTCAGATGGCCCTGACTTGTGAGGCAAAATCTGCCAGATATGGTTCAATAAGAAGGTTCTCTGGTTTTCAAAGACTGAATCTAATTGGAGTTTCAGTCAGAATATGTTAGATCTGAAGCCTGATTCTGGTAGTGCTTTATTATGTCTATGCAATGACACACTACCTGAGCATGCAGTGTTCCCTGACAGCATACCATTTCTCAGCACTTTGCTAGGTGAGTGCGCAGAGCGCTTTCTTACGCAACAGACCGCTTCGGTAGCACTCGGTAGCTCTTTGCTGAGCAATGGTTCGCTATCCACAAGTGCTCGCTGAAAGCTAATTGCTTCATCCCCTGTTTCCTACTTGCATAAAAATATAGAGCTTCAATTAATTCTTTATTGTTCAAGGATTTTCAATCTTTTCAGTGTAAACTTGTAATTGAGCTTTAACCAGAGGAGGTAACACTTGCAGCCACTTGTAAGCCCCCACTTCTATAATTCATTATAATTGCACTATTTGTACACTAATTTTCACAGATAAATGCACACTTTGTGCAAGTATATATAGCATAAAACATTCATACAGTAAACATGTGTTGTTTTTATATAATAAACAGAATACAATCATCTTCATGGGAGGCCCAGTGCTAACAATGTGACTAAAGGCTACAAATTCAAGATGAAATTTGTTTCACTTGGAAAACAAAAATAGCCATATTTTATTTCTATCCTGATTTCTATGAATCATATGCCAGCATCCAGTGATCGCCTACTTGTTTCACGGGTGCTGGAAAAAACAGCCCATCGACTGAAAAAGATCCTACATTTTGTGGAAAGCATATAATTTTTCCCTTAGATTGGCATATAGTTCATAGAAATCGATGAAGAAATAAAATACTTATGGCTATTTTTGTTTTCAAATCAAGCGAATTTCATCTTGTAGTTGTAGCCTTTAGTGACGTAAGTCACTGCTTCACTGACCTATCCTCTTGGAAAAGTTCACAAGTGTGCACCCCCCCCCCCCCTCCCCCCCCCCCCGCCTGAGGTAGATATATAAACCTCTGGCATACTGGGTTATTCATCCTTAACATAGTTATTATCATATTCAATAACTATTTCAAATCAATATCTTGAACCAAGTTCATGAAATTTAAATTGAGATTATAATTATTTTATTAATAAACGTTGGGTTAGAAGTATAGCTTGCAGGATAATTATATAACACTGCATAAGTTATTTCATTACATCAGTCCTGATATGAACAGACATTTTGTTACCATAAGATCGTAATATTACACTCGGCAATTTTTAAACAATCCTTAAAAAACAGCAGGTGAATCAAATTTAAATGTTATAAAACAACCTAAAATACTTGTTGTACAATAAATATCAACTTATAATTATAAGTATACAATACTGTTCTTAATAACTTCCTTAATTACTGTAAACAGCTTTTCAAGATAGTATATGCCAATTGTCTGCATAAACTTATAATAATCACAGCCATAAATGTGAATAATGTCACTTTAGATAGAACTGTTTGAAGTCCCTATGCCTCAGGCCCTGCCTAGAACACCTGTGCCAATTACCAGCTCTTGTATCATGAAGGCATATATATTATATAATAACTAATTATAGTCTGCAGTTCTATATAACTTACAATATATCTAGGTATAAGATTTGAGTGAATTCTATCAAAAATATCAAATCAATGACTTTTCTTGCATTTCTTCTCCTTATTACCTGCGAGCCTTGAGCGAGCAGGTATATTGGATTGCCAAAAGTAAAATGACCATGGAGGGGCACGTGACCTGTTCTCGATGGTTTACGATTTCAAAAAAATATCCAAAAAAGATGCACTTTGTAAGAATGTCGTGAACCAGACTAATTCCATTATTCCATGCAGATAACATCGGTCTTTATCACATTGCAATAGTTTATTTACCGAAGAAATCAGAACTGTCCGAAATTTCAGTGAGCGCTAGGCAATATTGAGACCATGGATCTAAACAGCAGGTGACTGCAGCTGCATATACGCACAGCGCTTCCCAGTCAATTGTCATGAAATTATCGGAATTGGTTTGTGATCTTTGATATTGTTGAACACTCAAAACATGTCTTATGATAATACCTTTTAATGAACTGATACGAGGTTTTATTTATAAGCATATAAATATTATATGTAACAAGGGAGTCATAATATGCAATTAAGTGTCTTGAAAATTGGTTTGTTATACATGAAATAATTTAACAATTTGTTGATAAATTTCGTATAACAAATTATCGTGCATATAGTTTTCCCAATTTGAAAGCTACCGGCCTATCGCGCTTATTTTTTTCTCACAATTTTGAGATTTTCATGTTTATTTTTATACACATCAGCTGTTGAATTATGCAGAAAGAAGGTCGAGGATCCTGTCAATTCGGTACATCATTTGCTCGCAGAATCTATTTGACTTGTAATATATTCTTAAACAGAAATAATATAGGTACTGGCCTTTCACTGACAGATGACAGGCAGATGTGAAATGGTCTGGTATAAATACTAACCTTTCACTGATAGATGACCGGGAGATGTGATATTGTCTGGTATAAATACTAACCTTTCACTGATAGATGAATGGGAGATGTGATATGGTCCAGTATAAATACTAACCTTTCACTGATAGATGACGGGAGATGTGATATGGTCTGGTATAAATACTAACCTTTCACTGATAGATGACGGGAGATGTGATATGGTCTGATATAAATACTAACCTTTCACTGATAGATGACTGGGGAGATGTGATATGGTCCAGTATAAATACTAACATTTCACTGATAGATGACGGGAGATGTGATATGGTCTGGTATAAATACTGACCTTTCACCAATAGATGACCGGGAGATGTGAAATGGTCTGGTATAAATACTAACCTTTCACTGATAGATGACGGGAGATGTGATATGGTCTGGTATAAATACTAACCTTTCACTGATAGATGACTGGGGGGAGATGTGATATGGTCCGGTATAAATACTAACCTTTCACTGATATATGACCGGGAGATGTGATATGGTCCTGTATAAATACTAACCTTTTACTGATAGATGACAGGGAGATGTGATATGGTCAGGTATAAATACTAACCTTTCACTGATAGATGACGGGAGATGTGATATGGTCTGGTATAAATACTGACCTTTCACCAATAGATGACCGGGAGATGTGATATGGTCTGGTATAAATACTGACCTTTCACCAATAGATGACCGGGAGATGTGATATGGTCTGGTGTAAATATTGACCTTTCACAAATAGTTGACTGGGAGATGTGATATGGTCTGGTATAAATACTGACCTTTCACCAATAGATGACAGGGAGATGTGATATGGTCAGGTATAAATACCAACCTTTCACTGATAGATGACGGGATATGTGATATGGTCTGGTATAAATACTAACCTGTCACTGATAGATGACAGGGAGATGTGATATGGTCTGGTATAAATACTAACCTTTTACCAATTGATGACCGGGAGATGTGATATGGTCTGGTATAAATACTAACCTTTCACTGATAGATGACGGGAGATGTGATATGGTCTGGTATAAATACTAACGTGATCACTGATAGATGACCGGGAGATGTGATATGGTCTGGTATAAATACTAACCTTCACAGATAGATGACGGGAGATGTGATATGGTCTGGTATAAATACTAACCTTTCACTGATAGATGACCGGGAGATGTGATAAGGTTGGGTTGGAAGACTAACAGACACTGCCCCACCTCCAAAGTATGTTTTCTTTAACACATGAGCAGCCTCATTTCTCACAAGAAGGGCACCTGAAAGTAAATGTAAATTAATAACAAGAAAAATACAATGTTATGATATTGCAATGTTTGTATACATTAGTGACAGACCTAAATAAACAGACTATACAGTACAAAAAATATGTCAACCCTTCCCTACAAGAATTTGTCAATCTTACGCTGATTTATTTTGTTGGTAACACTAAGTAGGCAATGCGCATTGTGTAATTGCCTTTGATACAGTAATTATACCAAAATTTTGTGTCGCAGAAAGTAAATTGGTAATAATTATACCATTAATATTCTGATTTCATTTCCTTTAACAACTTTATGCAAAGTTATGCATGAAATAAGAACAGAAATGGCCAATTTAGATTTGGTTAAATAGCACTTGATCAAACAATAGATGTGGGGCTGATACACTTCTATAAAAGCTCACACTCCTATAAAAGCTCACACTCCTATAAAAGCTCTACACTTATATAAAAGCTCTACACTTATATAAAAGCTCTACACTCCTATAAAAACTCTACACTCCTATAAAAACTCTACACTCCTATAAAAGCTCTACACTCCTATAAAAGCTCTACACTCCTATAAAAACTCTACACTCCTATAAAAACTCTACACTTATATAAAAGCTCTACACTCCTATAAAAGCTCTACACTCCTATAAAAACTCTACACTCCTATAAAAACTCTACACTTATATAAAAGCTCTACACTCCTATAAAAGCTCTACACTTATATAAAAGCTCTACACTCCTATAAAAGCTCACACTCCTATAAAAGCTCTACACTTATATAAAAACTCTACACTCCTATTAAAGCTCTACACTCCTATAAAAGCTCACACTCCTATAAAAGCTCTACACTTATATAAAAACTCTACACTCCTATTAAAGCTCTACACTCCTATAAAAGCTAGACCAACTTTATACATCCATCAATTGTTACAGTAAACTATATTACCAGGGATGTTTAGGTGAAGAAAATGTTTTACGGACATGAAACACAGTCAAGCAATACCACGTGACTTTGACATCACTAAAGGCTACAAATCCAAGACAAAATTTCCCCCGCTGCGAAAACAAAATGGCCATAAGTATTCTATTTCTTCTTAGAATTTATGAAACATAATTCAGTCTAAGGGAAAAATTATATGCTTTCCATAAAATATAGGCTATTTTTCAGCAGCCAGGCTATATTTTCCAGCACCCAGTAAAACCTTTAGAGTGGTCGTATGCGAGCAGACAACAGTTTCAAGCAGTCCTCCTTTCTAACGTTTCAAAGGGTGCCGGAAAAGACGACCCAGCTGCTGATAGGAATCCTTCATTTCGTGGAAAACTTACATTTTTTCCCCATTTCAGATAGCTTGGACATGAAGAAGGTGCATCTAATAAATATTGTGTTGTAAGAATGCAATATTCCATAAAATTCAAAAGAATTAGAAAAAAATTTATCATGTATCAATACCATGCTTCTGTTAATCAAAGCGATGTGTTCTCTATGGGATGTAGTGCATTGCCCACTATATTTATTACTGACTGGAAATCTAATGCAGCTGCAGACACCTGCTGTTTAGATTCGTGGTCTCGCGTTCAAAGTGAAATTTCGGAATAGTTTTGCTTTCTTTGGTAAATAAACTATTGTAATGCGATAAAGACCGATGTTATCCGCATGAAATAATGGAATTAGTCTGGTTCACGACATTCTTACAAAATGCTGCTTTTTTTGGATATTTTTTTTGAAATCGTAAACCATCGAGAACATGTCACGTGCCCCTCCATGGTCATTTTACTTTTGGCAATCCAATATAACCTATCTAACCCTCCATAAAATGTATCATTTTATTTATTATCCTCATTAATTAAAACAAAAACATCAAAAGGATTATGGCATGTAACTGTATATAATACAAGCATGTGCTGCCGACTCAAATTTATCTTATTTATCATTGAATACATCATTGTTTTACATGACAGATAACTACATAAAAACATTACTGTAAAAGTAATTAAACATTTTTAAAGGTAATTAATCAAGTTTATATAACAATATATCATTTAACAATTAAGTAATTTAAACTAGGTGTAGTTGTTATTGTTGTTGATTCAAGAGGTAAAATGGAATCACAAGTAAAATAAGTATGAAAATGTAGCCATCATCTATCTAATATATTAGTTAATTAGTCTCCAAAAAACTCAAAACTTGTAATTAGATGTCTCCAAAAAGGTTAGAACCAAAATTAAGCCTGATCTCCCAAAGCATCTCAAGTAGGAATCCCAGTTCAAATTGAGCTTTCATTTGGGTTACTTATAATAGCAGTGTGAAATTTAGATGAATCTGAAGTTTGAGCTCTTAAAATTTCACTGCAATGAACTCAGAATATTATGCTTCTATTTTGTGATATGCCAATTTTGAGCCAATGGAAAGTAACATATGACAATATTTGAGATCTGAGATTTAGATGCTCTGGAAGATCAAGACCTGGGTACTGTTTTATCAAAGCACTTACAGAAATCTAAAATTTACGATCAAATTTAAGTTCTTTATAATTTGTTTACTGTTATGAACTGCTGTAAATTGAGCTACAATACTTATACTGATCCAGTTACTCAGAACTCCTACAAACCAAATCCGTCACGAGTTTGCAGTTGTTTATGATTCTACAGAATTTGAATTTTGAGCGTAAGTTTAAGATTACTGTAAGTACTTTGATAAAACAGTACCCTGAAGTTTTTAAACAGAGGCTCCACCATTATTTAGGTTTCCAAAAAGATCAGCAGGATAATCTATCTACTTAAAATATTAGGTACCTCACAAACTTTGATACTAACTGAGTTTAACCTGACTTTATAGCAAGTGAAAAATAAGATAAATCAATTAGCCCAAGCAAAAAATTACAATTGTAAACATATTTTGGAACAAAAATAAACAAATATGATTGCATCTTGTTTGCATGAATGGGCGTATATTAAACATACAATATTATATAGTTTATTCCATGTGGATTGCAATCATAATTACATAAGCTAACTAAGTTGGCTTGATTCATCTACTTGTGTGGCCTGCCCAGATATAAACTCAATTTTGTTAAGGTAGGTGAGCTGATTAAACTTATAACTTCAAGGACATAAAACTGGTGACATTGACACCATGGAAGGTGAGCTGATTGAACCTATAACTTCAAGGACATAAAACTGGTGACATTGACAACATGGAAGGTGAGCTGATTGAACCTATAACTTCAAGGACATAAAACTGGTGACATTGATAACATGGAAAGTGACGGTGAACCTATAACTTCAAGGACATTTAATAAACTGGTGACCATGACAACATGGAAGGTGAGCTGATTGAACCTATAACTTCAAGGACATTAAACTGGTGACCATGACAACATGGAAAGTGACGGTTAACCTATAACTTCAAGGACATTAAACTTGTGACATTGACAACATGGAAAGTGAAGGTGAACCTATAACTTCAAGGACATTAAACTGGTGACATTGACAACATGGAAAGTGAAGGTGAACCTATAACTTCAAGGACATTTAATAAACTGGTGACCATGACAACATGGAAGGTGAGCTGATAGAACCTATAACTTCAAGGACATTATACTGGTGACCTTGACAACATGGAAGATGAGCTGATAGAACCTATAACCTCAAGGACATTAAACTGGTGACCATGACAACATGGAAGGTGAGCTGATAGAACCTATAACCTCAAGGAGATTAAACTGGTGACCATGACAACATGGAAGGTGACTTGATAGAACCTATAACATCAAGGACATTAAACTGGTGACCATGACAACATGGAAGGTGACTTGATAGAACCTATAAAGGACATTAAACTGGTGACCATGACAACATGGAAGGTGACTTGATAGAACCTATAACCTCAAGGACATTAAACTGGTGACCATGACAACATGGAAGGTGACAAGATAGAACCTATAAAGGACATTAAACTGGTGACCATGACAACACGGAAGGTGAGCTGATAGAACCTATAACTTCAAGGACGTTAAACTAGTGACCATGGCAACATGAAAGATGAGCTGATAGAACGTCAAGGACATTAAATTGGTGACCATGACAACCTTATAGAAGTCTGAGTCAGATAGATGCAGAAAGTACGAAAATGATAGACATAATGATGTCATCTGTGTAGTAATATCCAAACTTTCGCTGCAGCACATAACTTATGACACAGCGCTGCAGTATATAACAAATTAAAGCAATTTGCCAGAAATATAACTTGACAGATTTTCTTAAGGAATCTCCGGAAAGTAATGAAGAGATTTTATCTAATGTATATAAAGCTGATGTTGTTTTTTTGCAAGATTGAAAATGACAATGTTACCGTCAGCTTGATTCCAGAACATTGTCAAACTTTTTTGAGCAAACTGCATTTTATATATTTATACAGTATATTGATGATGTTGTTTAAATCTGAATAAAAATCAATAAACTACATTTTTCCAAATGAAACAAATTTTCTAATGGGGAAGTTAAATTCAAACTTAACACAACAAAATCAATTTTTTTTTGATACTGGTGGGAACAATAATTTAACCCTGGAATATTGGCTATAAAAATAATATCCGAGTGGCTGATTTATGGAGAGCATTAGGTCCTTAAAGCTACATGTCAGAGGACTTTCAACTAAAATTTGCAATTCTTTTTTCTTCAAATTTTGAGACAGACATACTGTTGGCATGGTAACAACTTGAATAATTCTTTCATTTTGAAAATTTCACTCAAAATTGATACTTTAGCTTAAAACGTCTCATCATCAAAAAAGTTTTAATGCCTAAGGATCAATTTTGTGTGATTATTTTATTGAGCTGGCATCATCAAGCTTGCCTGCTGAATTAAGTTTGAACATTAGATGATAATAGTGTTTGAGCCAAAGATGTTCTTAAATCAATAATATTGGCTGAGCAATTTATTCAAAGAAAATTCACTCAATAAACGCCCAAAATAAGAAGCTTATTGATGCATTAATAGATTCAGAATGAAGGTTTAGTTCCATGATAATCTCCCCCAGTAATTAGTATGTATTATCTACAGACTTTTTTCAACATACCGAACATAAGAAAAAGTCTGCCGTAAAGACAATAAGCAGGTGGCAGTATTACTGTAAACCTAGAAATGATTTTCGCATGATTTAATTTCGCTGAGTTTGCGAGTGGTAGAATTTCTCGAAATTAAGTCGCCACGAAAGTGCTAAAAACATTAATATGGACATTGTGGGAAATTTTAAAACGCGAAAATTTGTAGTCGCGAAAATGCCGAAGATCAGCAAAACGAGAAAGTTAGTATTCGCGAAAGTAAATTGGTTTATAGTACTTTGTACAAAGAACTTGTAGATTGGTCTAACACATCATTAGTCAGTTCATCAGATGTTAGAAGATTAATTCATGTAAGCTTTAAATACAATATTCACACTCATTATGGCTAAATCACTTCCCCTAATTGATGCTGGGTAAGATGCCAGCACATTGTGAAGGGATTAATGATGCCATTTTACCAATCCTAGTAAAGCCTAGGTCCCACTGAGCATTTTTTGCCCTGGTGATGTACTCCCAATTTAAATTATTGAGCTATCAGGACATCGGGAACTGGTTCCTTGTTGTTAAGGGGAAGCTTCGGGGAAGTCATGAGACAGTTTGTGATATCGAAAGGAATTGTGATGAATCGGGTGGTATTGGAAGAAATCGGGAGAACATCGCCAATGTGGAAATCCTCAGTGGGACCTAGGCTTACATGTTCAAGTCCAGGTGCTGACATAATCATCTACATCATCTGTATGCTTAATAGGTGTTCAGTAAAATCCACAATCAGATAATTTCCAAAACTAACGGCTAATACATTCTCTAAATCCACAATTGTTCTCTTCCAATGAATAATATGGTGTGAGAGAGATTGACATTAATAGGAAGTGGAAATAATAAAAGTCTAGTCTGTTTATTCAGGTCAGTCACTACTGTTAATATTGTGACTATCACAATCAGGGCAGTGAACATTCGGCTAGACTTATACTATTGTTGGGTATAATAAAATAAATATCATATGCCTGCATGAGTGATATTGATATTGTCAACCCTTGAAACAGAATGTCACCCTCTGCTTTGCCTCAGGGTGACATTCTGCCCTCAGGCTGACAATATCAATGTCACACATGCAGGCATATGATATTATAATGTCTTTTAGAGTCATGTTGTTCATTACCTGCGAGCCTTGAGCGAGCAGGTATACTGGATAGCACAAAGTAAAAAGTCCGTGGAGGGGCACGTGACCTGTTCTCAATGGTTTATGATTTTAAAAAAAAAAATCCAAAAAAAGATGCATTTTGTAAGAATGTCGTGAACCAGACTAATTTCATTATTCCATGCGGATAACATCGGTCTTTGTCGCATTGCAATAGTTTATTTACCGAAGAAATCAGAACTGTCCGAAATTTCAGTGAGCGCTAGGCAATATTGAGACCATGGATCTAAACAGCAGGTGACTGCAGCTGCATAAGCACAGTGCTTCACAGTCTGGAGTACATCCCGTAGAGAACACATTGTTCTTGAACGAAAATAGGTTAGTTCTATGGTTAATGTGTCAGGATTACGGAATTTCAGGTGTACCCGGCACTTCGCTCCGTAAATTATTTTTTGGATTTTTTTAGGATCAGCGGGTTATCGGAATTGGTTTATGATCTTTGATATTGTTGAACACTGAAAACATGTCTCATGATAATACCTTTTAATGAACTGATACGAGGTTTTATTTATAAGCATATAAATATTATATGGAACAAGGGAGTCATAATATGCAATTAAGTGTCTTGAAAATTGGTTTGTTATACATGAAATTATTTAACAATTTGTTGATAAATTTCGTATGTCAAATTATCGTGCATATAGTTTTCCCAATTTGAAAACTACCGGCCTATCGCGCTTATTTTTTTCTCACAATTTCGAGATTTTATACACATCAGCTGTTGAATTATGCAGATAGAAGGTCGAGGATCCTGTCAATTCTCTGTCAAATGAAGTCGGTACATCATTTGCTCGCAGGATCTATTTGACTTGTAACACTTGGAAAACCTAACGTTGATGAAATAGTGTCACTGACCTTGACCTCTGAGCAACATACCTCTATATCAATAATCACAATAATAATAACATTTTTATTTTCTGTGGATAACATAATTGGCAAACCAATAATCTTTCTTCTCTTCATCTTTGACCTTCATTTGAAGTTTTAGGAGGACTCCAACTATTCTTGATAGATCAGTCAGAAGCAGGTCCTGGCAATCTTGACCTTTGACCTCAAAATCAACATAGGTCGTCTACAGGTCTATACCATTACAAACACTGAGGGACAGACTGAGGATCCAAGGGATTGCATTCTCAAGTCATTCGAGGGCAAACAGATGTATATGTGTACTTGTTATACTAACTGATACAACGGAAATCATTTGATAAATATAATATACTACCTCAAGTACTACATGTGTATTAGATGCATCAAACACTTCAAGTCTTTGCATTTGATCAAATAAAAAATGATTGTGTCTTTATGAACATCAATGAATGGTCTGTACTAAACATAATCATCACTAATATTACATGTGTATATCCTTACAATCAAGGGAAACAACCCATGGCATCTAAGACATGAAATGGAGGTAAATTGTTACAATCAAGGGAAACAACCCATGGCATCTAAGACATGAAATGGAGGTAAATTGTTACAATCAAGGGAAACAACCCATGGCATCTAAGACATGAAATGGAGGTAAATTGTTACAATCAATGGAAACAACCCATGGCATCTAAGACATGAAAGGGAAGTAAATTGTTACAATCAAGGGAAAACAACCCATGGCATCTAAGACATGAAAGGGAAGTAAATCCTTACAATCAAGGACAACAACTCATGGCATCTAAGACATGAAAGGGAAGTAAATCCTTACAATCAAGGACAACAACTCATGGCATCTTAGACATGAAAGGGAAGTAAATCCTTACAATCAAGGACGACAACTCATGGCATCTAAGACATGAAAGGGAAGTAAATCCTTACAATCAGGGACAACAACTCATGGCATCTAAGACATGAAAGGAGGTAAATCCTTACAATCAGGGACAACAACTCATGGCATCTAAGACATGAAAGGGAAGTAAATCCTTACAATCAAGGACGACAACTCATGGCATCTAAGACATGAAAGGGAAGTAAATCCTTACAATCAGGGACAACAACTCATGGCATCTAAGACATGAAAGGGAAGTAAATTGTTACAATCAAGGACAACAACTCATGGCATCTAAGACATGAAAGGGAAGTAAATTGTCACAATCAAGGGAAACAACCCATGGCATCTAAGACATGAAAGGGAAGTAAATTGTTACAATCAAGGGAAACAACCCATGGCATCTAAGACATGAAAGGGAAGTAAATTGTTACAATCAAGGGAAACAACTCATGGCATCTTAGACATGAAAGGGAAGTTATTTGTTACAATCAAGGTCAACAACTCATGGCATCTTAGACATGAAAGGGAAGTAATTTGTTAAATCAAGGTCAACAACTCATGTCATCTTAGACATGAAAGGGAAGTAATTTGTTACAATCAAGGGAAAACAACCCATGGCATCTAAGACATGAAAGGGAAGTAAATCCTTACAATCAAGGACAACAACTAATGGCATCTAAGACATGAAAGGGAAGTAAATCCTTACAATCAAGGACAACAACTCATGGCATCTTAGACATGAAAGGGAAGTAAATCCTTACAATCAAGGACGACAACTCATGGCATCTAAGACATGAAAGGGAAGTAAATCCTTACAATCAGGGACAACAACTCATGGCATCTAAGACATGAAAGGGAAGTAAATTGTTACAATCAAGGACAACAACTCATGGCATCTAAGACATGAAAGGGAAGTAAATTGTCACAATCAAGGGAAACAACCCATGGCATCTAAGACATGAAAGGGAAGTAAATTGTTACAATCAAGGGAAACAACCCATGGCATCTAAGACATGAAAGGGAAGTAAATTGTTACAATCAAGGGAAACAACTCATGGCATCTTAGACATGAAAGGGAAGTTACTTGTTACAATCAAGGTCAACAACTCATGGCATCTTAGACATGAAAGGGAAGTAATTTGTTAAATCAAGGTCAACAACTCATGTCATCTTAGACATGAAAGGGAAGTAATTTGTTACAATCAAGGGCAACAACTCATGGCATCTTAGACATGAAAGGGAAGTTATTTGTTACAATCAAGGGCAACAACTCATGGCATCTTAGACATGAAAGGGAAGTAAATTGTTACAATCAAGGGCAACAACTCATGGCATCTTAGACATGAAAGGGAGGTAAATTGTTACAATCAAGGGCAACAACTCATGGCATCTTAGACATGAAAGGGAGGTGAATTGTTACAATCAAGGGCAACAACTCATGGCATCTTAAACATGAAAGGGGGATAAGTACCAGTGACAAGTACAATTAGTGTCTAAATTACTGGAACTCAATTTCACAACTTGTGTAAGCTATAGGCAAGTGCAGAATAAAGGAACACTAGAGATAGAAGCGAAATAGAAACCATAATCCTCCTTTTGTAGTACCATAGTAATTTGTTGTGTTCTCATTCAAACAAAACTTGAAAATTAGGAATGAGAATTAGACATAAGTCAGACAAAGCACTGTGGAGAGTCAGTGAGCCTGTAGGCTCCACTTAGGAATTTTCTATGAATATTCGTAGAATAGGTTGATGACACCATCCCAGGAATTAATTACATCCATACTTAACCTAATTACACCCTTGAGTAAGGCACAACAAACATCCTGGCAACCAATGCCACCTTTTTTTATCTCCAATAAGGGAATGAAGTTTTTTTTCCTTCTTTACAGAAGAGCTTAAAGTGTTACCTATCAACAAACAATGCTTCATATACAAAGGTTAAACTTTGATTGTTGGTATTTTTATTTCAACAACATAATGTAGTATGCTTCAAAGTTGGTTTTGTGAAAGGCAAAAGTTTAAATCGAAACAGAGTCTGAGGAAATATATACTTAGTTGTCATAATTTGTTTTTGTTTTTCTGCATTATAATGATGTTTGTCAGAAGTGGTACTTTTCGTCTAAAATCGATGCACAGTTCTACTTGTGTTTTCGACCGATGAAGGGGCTATTTCCGCTTGTTTATGAAATGCAAAAATACATAATTTATGAACAACCTCACTATCTGTGAAGGATGGACGGGATAAAGGGTTTACAATGAAAGCGGCATAACTATCTATGTACACCTACCTAGTCCAGTAGGGTAACCAAACATCTTGTAGAACGACATTGTTACAAAGTCTGGTTTGAACACACCAAGATTCAGTAGTGATGTACTAACTAAACTCGCAGCATCTAGAACTGTATACATATGACCTTGACAGTAGGATGACCTTGAACTATCCGTTCCAATGAAGCTCTGCCATTTCATTTGACCTTGCTTGACCTCGTCGATCCAGCTCAGCGGATATTTTCTGCCAGTAAAATTAGACTGCGCTGGAAAGACAAATAAATGATTTCCACATGATGTAGAATTTGGCTTAAGCTGGAGAATACTTTTAACAAAGACTGTATTGCCGTGTTCGGTGTCTAAACACTGCACTCTTCCTGCTCTTTGGAGAGCAAATTCTCTCATTCCTTGAGCTGATGTATGATTGTCTAGTAAATAACTAAAACTTCCATTGCCATGGTTACTGGATTCATCACCATAGCAACATGTCCCTAGTGGTCCATCAACAGTGGAAATATCACAAATACCACTTTCAGAATTACACATATCGGAACAAGCATCCGCGTCTTTACACACATCTAAACAATCATTCCCTACATGTATGTCAGATTCGCTGGTGTTTGTAACTGACTCCTGCACATCACCTTGACAATCATTCCCTACATGTACATGAGAATCACTACTGGTGTTTGTACCGGACTCCTGCACATCACCGTGACAACAGTATCCATGGTAATCAAAACATTCAGCAACAAGCTTCAAAGCTGCAGTACATCCAGATGTGAACACGACCGAGTATTCATCGGCTGTTGTATGAAAATGCTTCAACACCCTGAAAATATACAAATACAAATGAAAAGTCTTGCAATATAGCTGTAGTCAACATGTCAAATAGTTTGCACCTATATTTAAACCCATACTCTATGGTAACATATTAAAACAATGTCAAGTACCAAAGCATAAGACCAACCACTCGGCTATTGAAACAACCCAAATATTACCAGTATCAATGTGACTATGTCGGCTATCGTAACTACCCAACATTACCAGTATCAATGTGACTATGTCGGCTATCGTAACAACCCAAACATTACCAGTATCAATGTGACTATGTCGGCTATCGTAACTACCCAAACATAACCAGTATCAATGTGACTATGTCGGCTATCGTAACTACCCAAACATTACCAGTATCAATGTGACTATGTCGGTTATCGTAACTACCCAAACATTACCAGTATCAATGTGACTATGTCGGTTATCGTAACTACCCAAACATTACCAGTATCAATGTGACTATGTCGGCTATCGTAACTACCCAAACATTACCAGTATCAATGTGACTATGTCGGCTATCGTAACTACCCAAACATTACCAGTATCAATGTGACTATGTCGGCTATCGTAACAACCCAAACATTACCAGTATCAATGTGACTATGTCGGCTATCGTAACTACCCAAACATTACCAGTATCAATGTGACTATGTCGGCTATCGTAACTACCCAAACATTACCAGTATCAATGTGTCTATGTCAGCTATTGTAACAACCCAAACATTACCAGTATCAATGTGACTATGTTGGCTATCGTAACAACCCAAACATTACCAGTATCAATGTGACTATGTCGGCTATTGTAACTACCCAAACATTACCAGTATCAATGTGACTATGTTGGCTATCGTAACAACCCAAACATTACCAGTATCAATGTGTCTATGTCAGCTATTGTAACAACCCAAACATTACCAGTATCAATGTGTCTATGTCGGCTATTGTAACTACCCAAACATTACCAGTATCAATGTGACTATGTCAGCTATTGTAACAACCCAAACATTACCAGTATCAATGTGTCTATGTCGGCTATTGTAACTACCCAAACATTACCAGTATCAATGTGACTATGTCAGCTATTGTAACTACCCAAACATTACCAGTATCAATGTGTCTATGTCGGCTATTGTAACTACCCAAACATTACCAGTATCAATGTGACTATGTCAGCTATTGTAACTACCCAAACATTACCAGTATCAATGTGACTATGTTGGCTATCGTAACAACCCAAACATTACCAGTATCAATGTGTCTATGTCAGCTATTGTAACAACCCAAACATTACCAGTATCAATGTGACTATGTACCTAGATCATACACACAAACAGAATGTGATAGTCATGGGTGTTTTCTCCCTTTCTATGTAATGATGTATAGAGGATGTTTGTTGATTTTTGGTGTAAGATCGAATTTAATTTCACCGAGTGATCACAGAAATCAATATTTTCACGATTGTCATAGCCATGAGTGAAAATTTAATTTCTGTGATCACAAGTGATATAAGATTTTAAATCAACAAATTTTCTGTTTATTATATGCTTCAACTTCGCGTATAATAGTACAGTAATTGGCTTAATTGGAAAAATTACATTGAAATTAGAACGTCACAACGTGGCAATTATGGCGCCATAATGACAGTACGCATTATTTGAAGCCCGGGCCGTTGACGTTACGTTTCTTGTTCTGTAAGGTAATGGAACCAGCTTCTAAAACAGTGAAAATAACAAAATAATATTTTCACTGTTATTTTCACTGTTATTTTCACTGATAAATCTCTATAATTCATTGAGAGCAAATAATAAAATTGTATAACACAATGTGACTGTTCTACTGAATAAACATACGGAAGAGTCTATTATAGGAGAGATCATCGTATTCATATGCGAAATACCCACCAGCGATCTATTGGATGAATGAACAATAAAAACCTGCCATTCACCAATAGCTAGCTGGCGGTACTAATTCTTTTGTATACAAACATGATCACTCCTGTTAGAATGTAATTGTCATGAATTATCTCCCTTTGTATATACAAACATAACAGAGTGCTTGACACATTGATGTAGACAGAGTGATCTACTGCTTATATTACCACTGGGGCTGAAACACTGAGTTTAATGCAATATCTAACATAGACCACTGGGGCTGAAACACTGAGTTTAATGCAATATCTAACATAGACCACTGGGGCTGAAACACTGAGTTTAATGCAATATCTAACATAGACCACTGGGGCTGAAACACTGAGTTTAATGCAATATCTAACATAGACCACTGGGGCTGAAACACTGAGTTTAATGCAATATCTAACATAGACCACTGGGGCTGAAACATCGAGTTTAATGCAATATCTAACATAGACCACTGGGGCTGAAACACTGAGTTTAATGCAATATCTAACATAGACCACTGGGGCTGAAACACTGAGTTTAATGCAATATCTAACATAGACCACTGGGGCTGAAACACTGAGTTTAATGCAATATTTAACATAGACCACTGGGGCTGAAACACTGAGTTTAATGCAATATCTAACATAGACCACTGGGGCTGAAACACTGAGTTTAATGCAATATCTAACATAGACCACTGGGGCTGAAACACTGAGTTTAATGCAATATCTAACATAGACCACTGGGGCTGAAACACTGAGTTTAATGCAATATCTAACATAGACCACTGGGGCTGAAACACTGAGTTTAATGCAATATCTAACATAGACCACTGGGGCTGAAACACTGAGTTTAATGCAATATCTAACATAGACCACTGGGGCTGAAACACTGAGTTTAATGCAATATCTAACATAGACCACTGGGGCTGAAACACTGAGTTTAATGCAATATCTAACATAGACCACTGGGGCTGAAACACTGAGTTTAATGCAATATCTAACATAGACCACTGGGGCTGAAACACTGAGTTTAATGCAATATCTAACATAGACCCCTGGGGCTGAAACACTGAGTTTAATGCAATATCTAACATAGACCACTGGGGCTGAAACACTGAGTTTAATGTAATATCTAACATAGACCACTGGGGCTGAAACACTGAGTTTAATGCAATATCTAACATAGACCACTGGGGCTGAAACACTGAGTTTAATGCAATATCTAACATAGACCACTGGGGCTGAAACACTGAGTTTAATGCAATATCTAACATAGACCACTGGGGCTGAAACACTGAGTTTAATGTAATATCTAACATAGACCACTGGGGCTGAAACACTGAGTTTAATGCAATATCTAACATAGACCACTGGGGCTGAAACACTGAGTTTAATGCAATATCTAACATAGACCACTGGGGCTGAAACACTGAGTTTAATGCAATATCTAACATAGACCACTGGGGCTGAAACACTGAGTTTAATGCAATATCTAACATAGACCACTGGGGCTGAAACACTGAGTTTAATGCAATATCTAACATAGACCACTGGGGCTGAAACACTGAGTTAAATGCAATATCTAACATAGACCACTGGGGCTGAAACACTGAGTTTAATGCAATATCTAACATAGACCACTGGGGCTGAAACACTGAGTTTAATGCAATATCTAACATAGACCACTGTGGCTGAAACACTGAGTTTAATGCAATATCTAACATAGACCACTGGGGCTGAAACACTGAGTTTAATGCAATATCTAACATAGACCACTGGGGCTGAAACACTGAGTTTAATGCAATATCTAACATAGACCACTGGGGCTGAAACACTGAGTTTAATGTAATATCTAACATAGACCACTGGGGCTGAAACACTGAGTTTAATGCAATATCTAACATAGACCACTGGGGCTGAAACACTGAGTTTAATGCAATATCTAACATAGACCACTGGGGCTGAAACACTGAGTTTAATGCAATATCTAACATAGACCACTGGGGCTGAAACACTGAGTTTAATGCAATATCTAACATAGACCACTGGGGCTGAAACATCGAGTTTAATGCAATATTTAACATCTTATGGAACCTGGACATGATGACAAAACCAATATCACTATCAAGCTACAACAATAGGCTGGTATGGTAAACAAGCACAGGAACTTGCATTTATAATTTGAAAAAAAAATTTTTTCACTAGGCCTACATTACTATTAAAATATATTTTAATACAGGCTGTACAGTAGGCCCAGTTTTTTTTTAAATCATAAATGCAAGTTCCTGTGTAAACAAGTCACAACCAACAAAGTTTTTAAAACAATTTTCTGAGGATTGCTTCACCAGAAAAAATCTTGAAGATTTTAATTTAACTCCCTGGTCAATTATTTATGGTATTACGTCGTCTTCGGCAATAAAACAATGTTTTCTGTTCCAAGAAAATTACAATCCTAATATGAAAGGAGTAATTTTAATCAACTGTGGGACGGTGCTGCAACGTGATCGAAAATTAATGAGAAAAAATTTGGTTTAATCATTAAACATAGCTTTAAATTAGGAAATAAACGTTTTCATTGAACAATTTAACCGACGATTCGTATCAATTATTACCTCATCACTCTGGAAAGATAATTATAAATTATAAATTAATTACCAGATGAGATCGGAACTTTTAATTTAGAAAACAAATACCCTAGTAATCGATTTACAGTAAAACTCCATGAAATTATTGATTGTTATTATATTAAATGAACAATAATTTAACTCTCTATCCCTCATATCATTATTACAGTGGAACATTATCTAATTTATGGAATATTGCTCTCTGAGGTACTCTCCACCATAGAGGTAGTAAACGCGTTCATCAAGTCAGAAATATCATTAGAAACACCGAGACATTCTTTTATTACATTTTAAATATTAATCAATTGCAGAAAGTTATTAACATTTCTGATTATGAAACAAAATGAAATTATGATTCTTAGACATAAATGTTACATCATAAATAACAGGTCCATGCTGGCTTTTAGTTGTGATGCAGTGTGACTAACCTAATACAATACTCATATATTTTGTCATTTTAACGAAATATTTGTATATTTTTAGATAAGCGGTAGTTTTTTTTTGCAATTTCAAGTCTAAACGACAGTTCATTTCAGTCATTGAACACCCCTCTATTGTGATTGCCAAGAAGAGTAATTAAGCTATACCCACATTATTTATTGAATCATAAATTACGGCGGATAAGAGTGCAATAACTGTAAAACCGCACTGGAAAAGTGTGCTATAACTGTAATACCCCACTAGGTGACGGGCATCAACCAAGTCCTTTGTTAAACTACAATACAAATTACGTACAGAACTCACAATTGAATATCGTTTAAATCTTGGGTCACACCCTTGACTAAATACGATAACCTCGCGTCTCAGTTCTATATCTATAACTAAACACTTTGTTATCAAAAAAGTACCTTCCCGTTTCTGAGGTTGATCATCAAAACCACCAGACCACACAGGTCCTGAATTCATGATTTCAATTATTTGACATTGACACTTGCAATATTACATGTATTTTATTGTAAGCAATATTTTTAGTTTAAATAATCAATGATCTATTTTGTAATCTGTATCAATTAGAAACTAATTCCATGTACAGGGTGTTAAAAAAGTTTGTTCTCAAAATTTAAATTCATATTCAATATTGTCTGAGCTATGTAAGCAATGTACCATTTCATTTCATTACTATAATGACTTCATTCGATACTAGTGAGATAAGAACAATGGTAGAACCATCTGGAATTTAATCGGAAAATTTAACATTCTTCTGGCGCCAGAAAAATAAACTATTGAAACTTAATCATCGAGAACGACCTTTTTTAACACCCTGTACATTATAACTGACTATCATACAACCCACAATGATTTACTGATTTATTTAAGCAATGCAAATAATAAGGACTGAAACTATATTTCATATTGTAATGAAGTTTGGTTCTAACGTCTTACTAATAAATATTTCAATTTTAATATGTCTGTGAAAAGAAATAAGAATTTAAGATAACAAAGCAGTGCAACATAAATAGAAATGTCACAGGATGACCTTGACATTAAAGGTAAGGGGAGTGCTCTTGCTAAAGGCATTGCTATTGTATAGAGTGCTCTTGCTAAAGGCATTGCGACAGGATGTAAGGGGAGTGCTCTTGCAAAAAGCCATGCCATTGTATGTTGTGCTCTTGCTAAAGGTATTGTCATTAGCTAAAGGCATAATTAGCATTGTATGCAGTTCTCTTGCTAAAGGCATTGACAGTGGAGGAAAGAGGAGTGTCCTTGCTAAAGACCATGCCATTGTATGTAGAGCTTTGCTAAAGGCATTGACATGGTAGGTAGTGCTCTTGCTAAACCCTGCAAAATGTGGTTCATGATTTCATGAACACTTCACTCCAATCAAGTTGCAGACTTTAACATGTCAAGTTTATAAGTATCTTGTGTGACTAATATTTAATTTTAAGAATAGTTGTACAAACTAAAAATATAGAAAAAACAAATTAGGAAGTTGATGGGGTACACTTAGCATGAGGTTTCATGAAATGTTTATGAAGTGTTCATGATAATAATGTGAACAGAAAACCATGCTGCAAAAGGTACAAAAGGTAGCTAAACAATTATTCTGATTGAGGAAAATAATGGCAATGATAAAATTACAATGTTCCAGTAGGTTTCATCTGATATTCATGCAAGTAGATCATCCTTCAGCTATATTCCCAATTTGCAACTTTTGTTAACATGAATATACATGCAAAATGATTCTTTTTTTTATTTTGAAATATCATGAGTCAATCATTGTATCCATAATATATTTACCATTTAAAAAACACAGGTTTGTTTGACTGTGTCTTCCTGCACACAGTAGAGCTTCATTTAATGCATTTTGATACACTTAAGCTTGTTTCATGGGTTGTATATGAATACTGACATTGTAGGTAGTGCTTTTGCTAAAGGCATTGACATTGTACGTAGTGCTCTTGCTAAAGGCATTGACATTGTATGTAGTGCTCTTGCTAAAGGCATTGACATTGTACGTAGTGCTCTTGCTATGGGCATTGACATTGTTACTAAAGTAGTCCTTTTGCTAAAGGCACTAACATTGCAGGTAGTGCTCTTGCTAAAGGCATTGACATTGTAGGTAGTGCTCTTGCTAAAGGCATTGACATTGAAGGTAGTGCTCTTGCTAAAGGCATTGACATCGCAGGTAGTGCTCTTGCTAAAGGCATTGACATTGCAGGTAGTGCTCTTGCTAAAGGCATTGACATTGTAGGTAGTGCTCTTGCTATGGGCATTGACATTGTATGTAGTGCTCTTGCTATGGGCATTAACAGTGTATGTTACAGTGCTCTAGCTAAAGACATTCACAGTATAGGTATTGCTCTTGCTAAAAACATACCACTCCATTGGTACCAAGGAAGTGCTTTTGCTGAAAAAACTGATATTGTAGGTAGTGCTTTTGCTGAAGAAACTGATATTGTAGGTAGTGCTCTAGTTAAAGGCATAGGTAGTTTAGGTAGGGCTTTGACTGAAGCATTGCCATTGTTTGTAGCACTTTTGCTAACAGCATTGACGTAGTATGCAATGCGCTTACTGAATTTTAGGCATTGACATTGTAACTAAGTAGCTCTTGGCTTTGACATTGTAGATAGTGCTTTGCTAAAGGCATCGACATCATGTCTAAGTAGTTCATGGCTTTGACATTGTAGGCAGTGCTCTTGCTGAAGACATTGACATCATAACTAAGTAGTTCTTGGCTTTGACATTGTAGATAGTGCTTTGCTGAAGCATTGACATTGTAACTTAGTCAAGTTCTTGGCATTGACATTGTAGGTTACAGTGCTTTGCTAAAGACATTGACATTGTATGTAAAGCACTTGCTAAAGGCATTGACATTGTATGTAAAGCACTTGCTAAAGGCATTGACATTGTATGTAAAGCACTTGCTAAAGGCATTGACATTGTATGTAAAGCGCTTGCTAAAGACATTGACATTGTATGTAAAGCGCTTGCTAAAAGCATTGACATTGTATGTAAAGCGCTTGCTAAAGACATTGACATTGTATGTAAAGCGTTTGCTAAAGGCATTGACATTGTATGTAAAGCGCTTGCTAAAGACATTGACATTGTATGTAAAGCGCTTGCTGAAGACATTGACATTGTATGTAAAGCGCTTGCTAAAGGCATTGACATTGTATGTTAAGCGCTTGCTAAAGGCATTGACATTGTATGTAAAGCGCTTGCTGAAGGCATTGACGTTGTATGTAAAGCGCTTGCTGAAGGCATTGACGTTGTATGTAAAGCGCTTGCTGAAGGCATTGACATTGTATGTAAAGCGCTTGCTAAAGGCATTGACATTGTATGTAAAGCGCTTGCTAAAGGCATTGACATTGTATGTAAAGCACTTGCTAAAGGCATTGACATTGTATGTAAAGCGCTTGCTAAAGGCATTGACATTGTGTGTAAAGTGCTTGCTAAAGGCATTGACATTGTATGTAAAGCGCTTGCTAAAGGCACAATGACACTGCATGGAGATAAGAATACATGTTGCATTATGGGTAATAGAACTTGTGTTAGGGTAATGAATTCTATTTGATTAAGGATGGTGGAACCTTGAATGCATTTTGTGAACCAGACAGTGATAAATTGAATCACTGAATACATACATCTTGCATAATCCTATTAATCAATGTTCTTACAATAGTAGAAACACTAGCTTATTACATACATGCTATAAACCAGATTTCTACAGTAATAAAGGAATACAGATAGGGAATTTACAGCCCAAGATTGAGCTCTAATAGTCAATAATAGGAGCATGAAATTTGTCTACAATTAGTCTATAATGCTATATTAAATTTCCTTCAATTCCAACTGAACAGACTTCCTCAGTAAGGAATATAAAAGGATTGCTGAAGAAACCATCAATTTAGATGAAACCAACAAAATAAATGAGCTTAGTAGAAATATAGGAAAATTCTACAAAATATTGGAAAATATAGAAATTAATGTAAGAACAGGTTGACTACTGCTTAACGTGTTTTAGGAATTCTTGGTAATATTATATACTACAGCTAAACATGTTTTAGGAATTCTTCGTAATATTATAAACTACAGCTAAACATGTTTTAGGAATTCTTGGTAATTTAATTACAAGTGGAAAACTTAGTCTAGGCTACATATGGGAACTGCTGTATCCAATTTCTTCACAAATATATGTCCATCATAAAAACAAATTATTTTCTACATTATACATCAAATTGATCATTATTGTTAAGTATCATGGTATCATTTAGATTTGTTGTGAAACCACAACTTCTTATACCCACTTGGCAAGCAGAGTTATAAAAGCACTAGACACTAAGTAACCCTGACGTGCCTTGAGGGCTGTCCAATTCCTGGGTAGCGTTTCATCATCATTCCTACAATCATATTCTAGGATTGCTCTTAGGTTAGTCTTAGGATTCTTCTAAGGTGTGTTTCAACAAATGTTCCAAAGAGAAATTTTGACCTAGGCGCTACTCTTCAACAGGAGGTAATTTAAACGTCAACTTTCGCTGTCCTCAATCCCGTCTGCTCTATCTGTCAGATTGTCTATCGTCTGCTAAGATGGAGAAAACTTACAAGAGAAAAGATATTATTAAACTGGATGGGAGATGAGTGGTTTTGGTGCAGGAAGTTGCAGACTGCAGTGTGTTTTGGTGCAGGCGGTTGCAGACTGCAGAGTGTGCTTTGGTGCAGGTGGTTGCAGACTGCAGAGTGTTTTGGTGCAGGCGGTTGCAGACTGCAGATAGTGTTTTGGTGCAGGCAGTTGCAGACTGCAGAGTGTGTTTTGGTGCAGGCAGTTGCAGACTGCAGTGTGTTTTGGTGCAGGCGGTTGCAGACTGCAGAGTGTTTTTGTGCAGGTGGTTGCAGATGGCAGAGAGTGTTTTTGTGCAGGTGGTTGCAGACTGCAGAGTGTGTTTTGGTGTAGGCGATTGCAGACTGCAGTGTTTTTGTGCAGGTGGTTGCAGATGGCAGAGAGTGTTTTTGTGCAGGTGGTTGCAGACTGCAGAGTGTGTTTTGGTGTAGGTGGTTGCAGTCTGCAGTGTTTTTGTGCAGGTGGTTGCAGACGGCAGAGAGTGTTTTTAAGCAGGTGGTTGCAGACTAGCCTATGTGACAAAATAATGGCTACAGTAGTATTCTCTACAGTGGAGTAGTACTTGTCGTCAGATATATATACAGAAGAGAAATTCACAGAGGCTCTTTTGTAAATTTCTTGATTTATACTAATTTATCTAAGTTCATCTAAGTTATATAATAATCATCTTTGACACCTCATATCTGATGTTTTCCATGATCAAACATGTTTCTTGAACATGATCAGCCAACATGATCACTGTTTCAAAACACATGTTCAAATATGTTTAGACATTGAGTTGACTCCAGGAAAGCTGAAATTCAACAGTGGTTGCCCATCCTACATGACTAAAAAAGATCTTACAGACTTCAAATATCAATAGGGGTCATCTACTGTTGCAAACACACCTCCATGTAAGGTTTGAGATCCTTAAGGTCAGCGTTCTTGAGTTATTGAACGGAAGCTGTTTGGTCTACCAAGCCCCTGACTGATGGACATTAGCAAAGCAGTACACCCCTTGTCACAGATAGAGCGTGAAAAATCCATTCCTGACAAACAACCCTGTCTAAAATATATGATGCAGACAAAATTAATTAAATTTTTAAAAAATGTAAAATCTATATCTAACGTTCTATAGATAGACTTGTAATAAATTCACCAGGAAATGTGGTTCTACAATGTGACTTTCAATAGACATTTCTTATACTAATATAAAATCCCCTAGCAGCATAATTTGATTTCAGAAAAACCTCCCGGGAATGACGGCGACAATTGATCTTATTGAGGTCTAGTGAAGATATATTTTCTTTTAATTCTGAGAATTCAGCTGAAAAAAACAAAACATAAACACTCTATTCAGTGTATCTATTCAATGCTGAAAGTATACGCTGTAAATTATACTGTAAAATCTTATGTGTTGGTTTAAGATCAATTTTTGTGTATTTTGTTGATGAATTGATCAATATTGCGGTATCAAAACCACCTTGATTGAACAGTTTCGTAAACAGTGTAGCAATACCACGTGACTTTAACATCACTTAATGCTACAAATTGACCATTTTTTTGCATCCGACTGAGACTGTCGTAGTGCTTGACCATTTGGTTTTATCCTGGCCTAATTGGCCAATGACTTCTGGCTTCGAGGGAAAATACAGAAAGTTTGTGTGATATAAGGGAACCGGGCCGCTGCCCTACGGTAGCTTTTTCCGAACAGATTCCTTGGTTCTTTAATGTGCACGATGTATAGCACTTATACACGCGAGACTTAACCTCTGGGTTTCCAACCAGTTCATTCTAGTTGGATGAAAAACACTGAAAAGCGTTTCTGATATTTCCAGTGCCCCGGCTGAGATTCGAACTTGGGACTCCCAGATTGGTAGTCGAGAGAGCAAACTACTCGGCCACTGTTCCCACAGTGTATAAATGAGTCAACTTCCGGTTATCGCAATAATGAGTACATGTTGAATTGTATAGTCTTGCAATAAGTCGTATAGTGATAGGAAATCACCGGATATTTCAATCATAACAAGTCATACAAGTTGTATTGTATAGTATCCCAATAAGTCGTACAGTGCTTTGGTTTATACGCAGTGGTTCCACGAATACTGCAATATCAAATCCACTAAAATTGAACAGTTTCTTACAGTCAAACCTATGTTAAAGATTGTTACAAGTTACCCACAAATCTAAACATCAGTGTTACAAAACCAATTAAAGACCACTAATTCTATCTCCCATTAGAAAATTTTCAATGATAATTAACCTGTCATGTAAGAGAGACCTTTTGCCAACGAAGTCCCAACTTTTAGCTGTCTTTACAGACAGTGGCTATATCAGTATTTTGCTTTGATACTTATAAAAAAGTTATTTTTGTGTTTTTGCTTGTTTTTTACGAATTGAAATCAATTATTTTACCACTCTACTAAATTGATATTTTACCCAAATTTCACAGACCTTTATGCCAACACTTCAGATTGGTTTTACAGTAATACGAAGACATATAATAACACAATATACAATAGCACATCTTTATATTTAATTAGAAAAGCTACAGCATATTCTAGATAATTTATAGCATTCTAGACATCCAAGTGAACAAATAGTGTCAAGCATAGCCTTTATTTGCCAGTCAGCTTTCTGCTGAAATATAGCAGGCATATGTGTGCCTCCACCAGTGTTTGAACCCAGGTCGCCAGATTAGACGGCAAGCATGCTATTATAACCATTGAGCTACGGAGGCACATCTAAAACTGTGAAAAAAAAAATTTAGTGTTTGCTGGATATTTTCAACCAATCAGCGGGCTTGATTTACGTCTTCTAATCAATGAAGAACTGTTTATTTTTCACAAAAATGTGTCTTCACCAAGAAGTAATTTGAAGCCACTGTGCATGTGCAAGCAGACGGAGCCTCTTCGTGAAGCCCGTGCCAGTGAACCACATGCTCTCTGTGCTATTTTAGGTTCCACCAAGTCAATTATACAATCTAGTACTCTAAACACTTGTTTAGTAGTGTTTTGAGTATAATTTTTTGCCGGACCCTAAAATCGCACCGGACCTTAAAGGAGAGCCTATGAAGTGAACGGCATGTGGTAAAATCTATCAGGAAAAAAACTATCTTTAATATGCACTCTTTGTTGAAGGACGTCCCTTATAAAAAGTAATCTTCCATTTGGCCATTTATAATACACGCTCGTTTCGTGCAATAAATTAAAACTTCTATGTGCAGAAATATGAAGAGGCACGTAAACCACGTGTTTCTTGGGGTTTAACAATTGTGGGTGGAGCCAACACTAAATCTGTTGGATTTTGAGAAACGTTTTTTTCTCAAGGATTTCTAACCACAGTCATTTAATTAATTTGTTTCTTTAGGTTAAACATCCTTAAAGAAATCGTTTTCACAAACTGTAGCCTATATTTAGAGAACCTAGTTTCTAATATTATTAGATATAAATAATACATGTGTTTGTAGTAATTATGCCTTTTATTGTTTCTGCCTTCTATATCAATATCTGGTTCTCACATTAGGTGTGCCGCGTTTTCTTCCTACAGATTTCTAGTACCGGTAATCTTTACTCGCAGTTATTAGAAAACAATAAAAATCTTGGTAATTGAATTGTGTTGGATGGAACAGATTTTATCTGAGATGTGATTCATACATATTATAATCACGGCAGGGATAACACAAAATGTCTCTTGAGAGTCTAGAAGATATTAGTCTATTTGTTCAGGTCTGTCACTTGTATACAAATATTGCAATATCATAACATTATTATATTTTTATTGTTTTAGGCAGTGTAAAACCAATACCTTATACACTAAGCTATAACTCTAGCACGATAAATTGCAATTCAAAAACAAACACAAAATCCGCTATATTCATCGTTTCTGAATATTTAGGAGCATGAAAACTTTGTATGTTGTGCCAAATGTTTGAATGCTTTCATTGGTAAGCGTTACGGTCCTTGATTTTAATAGATAACAAAAATATAGGCACTATTGTGTTTGTTTTTGTACTGCAATTTATCGCGTTGGAGTTATACATACTTAATTTAAATACACAAAAAATCTATCAAAATACGACATTGATAAGAGAAACTGCAATGTTTATGTACACAACGTTATGTAAACAAGTGACTGACCCGAATAATCGATTAATACATTCGAATATTCATATGAAATTGAAAATATTCATACTATGTTCAATGAAGTAAAATGAAGTGAACTGCCTTGTTCTTGTTTTGGTGTAGCTGTATTAAAGGTGCTGCCTCACAGTTATATGACGTAATTTTCCAACCTAACCAAGTATTTATGTAATAGAAAGCCACTGATGGCTGCTTTAACGATTTGGTGCAAATAAGCAATTTAAACCACTCTCGATATTGCGCGCTCAGTATTTTGCCTTTCAAACATAGCGCATTTCCTTCCACCATGCTTTGTGAATTATGTAATTCACATGTGATCAAACTCATTCACAGTATCATCAACAAACTACAGCGTATTTATAACACCAGTGAGGTGTTCGGTTCAATTTGCAAAATCATCAAATGCGAACAAATTTCAGACAATTTAAGTGATAGTAGTGTTAATTCTATAGGGTATTAATACCTTATAGAATTTTGGATATAAAAATACTAAATAACTACAAAATGCCAATGTTTCGCAAGTTATTTTAGATGTCAGTGTGGTTGTTTATGGTATATACAGGCAACTATACCAAAATTACGCGAATATTAGGCAATTTTATTTTATTTTTGCAATACACAAATATGTGAGGCAGCACCTTTAAGATTTAGATTGACATACTTATTTGACCACAAGCAATAATGCCAATAATGCTTGTTAATATATCTGCAGATAACGAAATAAGCCAATGTGATTATAGCTTGACGATCAACAGTGAAATAAAGACAATGGAAAAGACAAAAGGAGAAATAGAGGAGATTGCGAAAGACAGACAGAAATGAAGAGACAACGAAATAAAGACAATGGAAACAACAAAAGGAGAAATAGAGGAGATTGCGAAAGACAGACAGAAATGGAGAGACCTGGGTGCTGTTTTATCAAAGCATTTACGCTAGCGTAACTCAGTTTTCCGTAAATATTGCGTACGTCGATAATATTTGCGAAAATGCGTTTTACTAAAATATTTTTTGTCATGTTTTGTCGTAAGTATTGGCGTAATTCTACGCAAGGTCGGAGTAAGCGTAAATAGCAAATATGAATGTAGTGAGGAGTTTTTGCCACGCACTGTTGATTTTCGACCGTCTCTTGTTGTTATAGACCGTGATTAGTAATATAAACCTGTTTAATCATCAAAACTTATCGAACTTTTATGTATATTTATTCACTCTGGTTCCCGTTATATTGGTAATATTGTGGCCCTGTCTACGTTGAATATTCAATATTTTTACGTAAATGTATGCAACAACTTGCGATCAATTAGTAAAACACACTTAAGGATTTGCGTAAGTGACAAATATATGCGTAAACTTACGCGACATTTACGCAATGTTAGTAAAACAGTACCCAGGTTGCAGCTTTATGTGACAGCGGGCATGAAGAGGATAGGTAAGTAGATTATTGTTTATTTTTATGTTCGTCCTTGTGACTCGCACTCCTTGATTTTTCTTTTTTGTGTGTTTCACTTTTTTATGCCATGCATGCTCTGCTGTTTCTGTCGAGTGCTGGCTTCCCTGTCAGATTTGTTATTACCGGGTACCATGCAGTGATTTTTCTTGAACAAAATGAAACAGCCTGTCCCATAAAATTGGGAAATTTTAGCATGACAATTCAAGAAATTGGGAATTATTAAAAAGATTTGTTTGGTTAAAATTGTTCATATTTTGCTATTTTAATACTCAAGTCATAATGTAGCAATGACTTTTGCAAGTTTGAAAATCTATTGTTTTGACTTTAAAACAGCCATACTGTTAGTTGCTTATAAACCAGCAAGAACAAAACTGAAAATATGCATTTTGTTTGGGAAAAATGTAGATTATTTTGCTAGGGGAAGGTGCCTGTATTCAGCCCAAACAAATCACTGCCATGTAACAAGTGGTACATACCTATATCGTATCTGATCAATAGTATCTGTAGTAAGCTGGCTACTCTGACTTCTGCTGTGTGGGTTACCATACAAGTTGTATAGCATGTCTTTCTGGTGAGCATCAAGCTGACTTCTAGCCACCAATGTTGCTCCTGCATGGTCAACATAAACTGTATCTGTAATATACAAGATACAACAAATATAATACAGTCGTATCTATCTACAGTAGTCCTACAGCATCTCAATCTCGGAGGCATCTTCAACAACAGCTGACAGACTCATCAGGAGTGGTTACTCTAAGGGGAGCACACTGAAACCTTATAGACTCATCAGAGGTGGTTACTCTAAGGCAAGCACACTGAAACCTTATAGACTCATCAGAGGTGGTTACTCTAAGGCAAGCACACTGAAACCTTATAGACTCATCAGGAGTGGTTACTCTAAGGGGAGCACACTGAAACCTTATAGACTTATCAGAGGTGGTTACTCTAAGGGGAGCACACTGAAACCTTATAGACTCATCAGAGGTGGTTTCTCTAAGGGAAGCACACTGAAACCTTATAGACTCATCAGAGGTGGTTTCTCTAAGGGAAGCACACTGAATCCTTATAGACTCATCAGAGGTGGTTTCTCTAAGGGGAGCACACTGAAACCTTATAGACTCATCAGAGGTGGTTACTCTAAGGGGAGCACACTGAATCCTTATAGACTCATCAGAGGTGGTTTCTCTAAGGGGAGCATATTGAAACCTTATAGACTCATCAGAGGTGGTTACACTTGACTCCAACCAGGAACTGTTCATGAACAGGCCTTGATAAGTTCAAGAACTTGTTTCATGAACTTTTGGACATGAACTGTTCTTAAAATGTGTTCATGAACAGTTTATGAATTATTGATGAACATTTAAAGAGTTCATGAACTGTTCTTGATCCAGCCATAAATAGTACCTGATGAACATTTCATGAACAATTATTTCTAGACTATTCTTAAACCATCCCTGAACGATTCATCAACTAATTCATGAAAAGTTCTTGAATTATTCATGAAACATGACTTCCTGTCCCATGTTGACGACATCACAGATTTTCTGCTGGCTGCCAGCATTGACATTTGCTGTTGTTTGACAAATTTTAATTGGTATTTTTATCTAAATAAGTGATCTTATAGAAGGTTAATTGCAGAGTTTAGCATGTCAAGTTTATAAGTAACTTGCGTGACTAATATTTTCAGCGTTAGCTGTCTAGCTTGATAATTAACCTCGTTTTGACCACTTCGAAAACCAATGAAATGTTGGACATAAATTAGGAGTGAAGAGATTCAGATGCCCGATAGTTGGGAATATGCTATACTCATCACAAAAGATACCCCGAAAAAATTACATTTTGTTAAACATGTCAACGAAACTTACAATAGCTACATACATTCGCAGTTCTCACGATACGAACAGTAGGACTATACGAGCTGTTTGACCTTAAAATGACCCGGGTCAAGTGATGAGTGAATAAATAAACATAATTCTGCACTGTTTAATGTAGTAGCGAGATTAGCTACATTGGTTACGCGTTCGTCTGCTTGACTTGTGTTATGGGCAGAGGGCTTCGGGTTCAAAACTCAGATGAGTCATATCTTTTTCTGATTTTCTTTTTCCCATTTTCGTTTTGTCTATAATTTCTACGTTTATTTAAGGTAAGTCCCGTCTACAGGTTTTTTTCAGACATAATGCGTGCTAAATATTAAAATCTGAGTAAAGTTTGGAATCATTATCGCTATCATAATTTCCTGATATAACCGCCTATAGAATATAGACAACTATACATTCCTATATTAGTATTCTTTAAACAATATACACGTATAAATATATATTCTAGTTTTATTTGTGTTTTTCAATTTCAACGATATGAAATAACGTCCGCGTCTTCATTGAAAATAAGTACACTTATCTGCTATATTAACGCTGTTTATCTTTTTTAAAGATATTTATTGTTATTGATAAGAATAGTTGTTTAAACTAAAAATATAGGAAAACAAAACATGTTTTGTAATCCATGAAGTTACGACCCCACATAAATGCATTTTCATCAAAATCAACGAAATTTAATACCCACAAAAATATGTGATTTTACAGTATTAATTTTAACAAGACTGCGTTCAATAAACGCTTATGCCCCCTCTGGAAGCCTTGTCCATAAATAAGTCTAAGTCCAAAATTAGTTTAAGGTGAAGGTCAAAAGGGGTCAGGTGATACAGGTGTGTGGAGAGTGTTCATACACAACATCCATGCAAGTATGAAAGCTTTGTAGCAAGCCATATTAATGCTAGAAGAAACGGTCAATTTGGGTTAACCAGGACGGACGAACGGACGGACGGACAGGTGAATCTCTATATGCCTCCCGATCTATCGATACGGGGGACATAAAAAGAAACAAAGCATGGAATGGTGTCAGTACAAGTCAATGTTACTGAGTATGAATTCATGTTTCAAGGACAAAAGCTCCTAGAATACACATCAAAGGTTAAATGATGATCGTAAATCATAACTTCTGATACAAGAAAGTCATGATTAAAATTAATGCTAGTATTGTAAATCATTTACTGATAAAACATGAACTGAGAAGATCGTCATAGAAACTGTTAAATCTCTGGTAATTTAGGAATGATGTGACATTTAGAAACTTTTCAAAGGAATAAGACATCTTATTTCTTAAATTAAAACATCTTTGTAATATTATAGGCACGCCCATTTTTAAAGGATGGGAACTCATAAAGTAGTATAATTATACCTAATTTTTTCCATTTTGAAGAGCTTAATATTTTCAGATACATTTTTTGTGTTAGTCTTGAAGTACATGTACATGTTTTATAATAATATACATGTATACAGAGATACATGTACCAGAGGCTGGCCTATCATTTAATGCATACTAGGGGAAGTTAAAAAACTACAGAAAAAACAAATTTATGTGTTATCCTGACATAAACAATACTAAAGTGATTTACTTGTCTGATGGTCAAGTGGTTACATCAGCATGCCGTATCAGGAACTGGTTGATACAATAAGTACAGTGTAATGTTTTAGGCAGTCAACATGATAATGTAAAAATATAATCATATCACAAATGTCTCAATTGAATCTTTCTTTTGATAGTGTTGTTGTACACCAGAATTAATACAAAATTACTTCCACATATTGACTACATTGTAATACCATCCCTCCCAGCTGTCATTCCACATATTGACTACATTGTAACACCATCCCCTCCCAGCTGTCATTCCTCATATTGACTACATTGTAACACCATCCCCTCCCAGCTGTCATTCCACATATTGACAACATTGTAACAACATCCCCTCCCAGCTGTCATTCCACATATTGACTGCATTGTAATACCATCCCCTCTCAGCTGTCATTCCACATATTGACTGCATTGTAATACCATCCCCTCTCAGCTGTCATTCCACATATTGACTACATTGTAACAACATCCCCTCTCAGCTGTCATTCCACATATTGACTACATTGTAACAACATCCCCTCCCAGCTGTCATTCCACATATTGACTACATTGTAACAACATCCCCTCTCAGCTGTCATTCCACATATTGACTACATTGTAACACCATCCCCTCCCAGCTGTCATTCCACATATTGACTACATTGTAACAACATCCCCTCTCAGATGTCATTCCACACATTGACTACATTGTAACACCATCCCCTCTCAGCTGTCATTCCTCATATTGACTACATTGTAACAACATCCCCTCTCAGCTGTCATTTCTCTTATTGACAACATTGTAACAACATCACCTCCCAGCTGTCATTCCACATATTGACTACATTGTAACACCATCGCCTCCCAGCTGTCATTCCATATATTGACTACATTGTAACACCATCCCCTCCCAGCTGTCATTCCTCATATTGACTACATTGTAACAACATCCCCTCTCAGCTGTCATTCCTCATATTGACTACATTGTAACACCATCCCCTCCCAGCTGTCATTCCACATATTGACAACATTGTAACAACATCCCCTCCCAGCTGTCATTCCACATATTGACTGCATTGTAATACCATCCCCTCTCAGCTGTCATTCCACATATTGACTGCATTGTAATACCATCCCCTCTCAGCTGTCATTCCACATATTGACTACATTGTAACAACATCCCCTCTCAGCTGTCATTCCTCATATTGACTACATTGTAACAACATTCCCTCTCAGCTGTCATTCCTCATATTGACTACATTGTAACAACATCCCCTCTCAGCTGTCATTCCTCATATTGACTACATTGTAACACCATCCCCTCTCAGCTGTCATTCCTCATATTGACTACATTGTAACAACATCCCCTATCAGCTGTCATTCCTCATATTGACTACATTGTAACACCATCCCCTCCCAGCTGTCATGCCATATATTGACTACATTGTAACAACATCCCCTCCCAACTGTCATTCCACATATTGACAACATTGTAACAACATCCCCTCCCAGCTGTCATTCCACATATTGACTGCATTGTAATACCATCCCCTCTCAGCTGTCATTCCACATATTGACTACATTGTAATAACATCCCCTCCCAGCTGTCATTTCTCATATTGACTACATTGTAACAACATCCCCTCCCAGCTGTCATTTCTCATATTGACTACATTGTAACACCATCCCCTCCCAGCTGTCATTCCACATATTGACTACATTGTAACAACATCCCCTCCCAACTGTCATTCCACATATTGACAACATTGTAACAACATCCCCTCCCAGCTGTCAGTCCACATATTGACTGCATTGTAATACCATCCCCTCTCAGCTGTCATTCCACATATTGACAACATTGTAACAACATCCCCTCCCAGCTGTCATTCCACATATTGACTGCATTGTAATACCATCCCCTCTCAGCTGTCATTCCACATATTGACTACATTGTAACAACATCCCCTCTCAGCTGTCATTTCTCATATTGACTACATTGTAAAAACAGCCCCTCTCAGCTGTCATTCCTCATATTGACTACATTGTAAAAACAGTATGACAAAAATCACATGTAGTAAAATGTATGGATGACAAATTACTAATTTTGCAAGAGTTGCTCCCCTTAGACTGTAAATTATATATTTATTGTTTACATTTCGTTATTTTGACTGAAGACTTTATTTTGTTTTCTTCCGTCTTATGGTGTTTTCTACCTTTGGGACTCAACTAAAGAGCTCAAAATGCATCATTCTGTAGACAGGTTGCCAAGTTATTGCTTTTTGAAAATAGCCATTTAAGGCATAATGTCACTTTAAACTCATTACAAGTTGACAAAATATGTGATGATCACCGGAAATTATCATATACATTATTAACACAAGTTCTTGCTTTATAAATGTGCTGCTGTCACGTATTGTACAGACGCCTGACAATTTCGTGACTTAAAATCAGTGTTACATGAAAATGGTCAAGACATGTCAAGCCACTTCTGTGCTTTTTCTAGAGAAGTATTATTGACGCACGAGTGATCCCATTTATGGCATCGTTAGGTTTCCATGGAGACAGGCAAATCTGCATACACGTCTGAATCAACCATCAAAACAATATAAACAGCCCTAATAAATATGGCTGAAAGATTCCACGAGGGGAAAAACATTTTTCTTCTGGTCACAATGACACGCATACAGTGAAATAACGAAGATAAATCTGAGCACTTTTTAGGATTCCAAGAACGACAATAGCAAGACATTGTACGCGAATGTTTTTTCTCTTTTTCCCCTTTTTTATGATTTGTAGAATTACAAAGTATTCCAAAGAGATATATAAGAGTATTATTCACATATCTTTAAGATCGAAACTCTTTGTAGACTGCTATTTCTGTTCCTAATATGTTCTAGTTTAAGGACATGTTTAAGAACATATTAAGTAAATTTTTAATGATCAAAAAGTGCTGAGATAGAGGAGTGAGCAAATAAGTTCTAACTAAGTTAGAATGTGTAACATCCAGTATTGTGATTGGCTGATAGACTTTAGCGCCAATAAATGACGACACATCTGCTAAGAAGAGAATTTTGATTGTTAAATATATGTCAATCAAAGCATATTGTAAGTACATGTAAGAGACATATAATGGTGACAAATGTTTTTATTATGATGTGGAAGACAGTCAGTCGGTCAACATTTCCAGCATACAATGGAGTCACGGGGCAACTTAATTTGCCATCAAGTGGCGTATGCCGCTTAACCACTCGGTTCATCATGATACCATGTGGTATACTTATAGCGAATGAAATGACAATGGCTTATCCATCATCTGCCATATTGGTAATGTTTTAACCTCTTTCTATCAATTGGCTAGCCTTGTTTGAAGTGGCACGCCAAAATGGCTAAAACATAAACCAAAGAAGCGTTAAATCGTTTCCTGAGTACTGCAGGTACAGACTGGTGAAGTCGATGAAGTTGGCCAATATTTTCCTACAATAAACCCAACTAAAATGATTCATGAAAAACTATAAAGCAATAAATAACACATCAACTAAGAACAATTTTTCTAGACAGGAAACCATAAGCATGTCAAATTCAATTTCGTATCACTTTTTGTAAGTGATCATTTAGCTGCAGCCAATAGTAACAAATAGCATAACAGATATATCAAACTGTGAATTAATTAGAACCTGTCTGTCAATGAAGTAAGTAAAAATCAATTATTCAGCTCAGTCAATTGTTTATAAAACATTGTGAACATAAACATTGGAATTTCTCTTATCAATGTCTTATTTTGATAGATATTTTGTGAAGTAATATGTACTTAAGTGAATAAGGTATTGGTTTTCACTGCCTTGTTCTCCAATTAAAATGTTTAATATTGCACTGTTTGTACACAAGTGACAGACCTGAATGAACAAACTATTATAACTCCAAATATCCCAGTGTTTCCAAAACATTGTATTGCAGGCCCAGTGTGGACATACTACATGATATGTGACATAATTTTTGGCTAAGAATGCAAGTAAAAATCTGTAAACAAACCGTTAAAAACAACTGTAAGTATTTTATTCTTTAACCGATTTTAACGAGACATCTTTGATGCTCAAGCCATGAATGATTTCTATCTGTGCTTTCGTTACTATTCTGAAAGAATGTTTTTATTTCCTAATAAAACAATATTTAATATGATAGGACAAGGGAAAAGCAAGGAATCTTCATTTATGCCACACTACTAGAAACATACAGCTGTATGACAAGGTTTCATATAGATTTGTTCAAAACTGAGTACTACAGTACAAGATTTTCTTTGATATGGCCAAGCTTAAGTTATGGTACATAGTTTTCCATCCCTAAGATGACCCAGTTGTAAACTTAATTGGTCTCACAGCAAGTTTCCTCAAGATTGGATAAAAACAGCACAAATTTAAGTGTCAAAGGCGCTAAATCACAGATTGAGCTAAAATTTTCGTATGACGCTATTTTCTTACCTAAACATGTAAAACATTTATCAAATAACCACAAAATGTCGATGTTTCCAAGTTATGTTAAATGTCAGCGTGCTTGTTTATTGGATATAAAAGCAACTATACCAAAATTACACGAATATTTGACAATTTTATTTTTACAAAACGCCAAGACTTGAGACAGTACCTTTAAGAGTTATATGTTTGCAACAGTGCAAGGTGAAATCCAAATGTAAGTCAAAACATCAAACTGTGAGGCAAGAACGAAATCATGGTGTTTACTAAAAACATCAAACACCAACAGTGAAAGAAGAGATAAAAGAAACAACATAGCTTACATTGACTGAGTGTAACAGATTTATATCTATTGTGATTTATGTAATAAAGTCAATCATATTGATAATAATATGACACTGTAAAAGTTTCTTGACAAATTGCATCAAATCATGAAATCAGAGGAACTTTCGTGTAAACTGTCATGGGATACCAATTGTGTGAGAATTCATCTTCTCCTCAAAACTGAGGTGATCTTTACATCAAATCCTTCCATGTGTTCTTGGGTGGTACTCAATATAGATCTTATTTAACTGTAGAATAAGGATAGCCAATCATATCGCCTGTTACTGACCAAGAGTTTAATATGGTGTGATCTGATAGGTTGTCCTAATATCCTTAAGTCAGGTAAGATCAATATTGAATACCATCCCTGGAATGGGGCATTTTTGCATAGTTCTTTGCCAACATGTTTTGCATATTTTTTATTGCTAACAATAACAACGCTATTTTGATGAAAACTCTGTTGTGGTGCTGCTACAACATAACGCCACAGTGTATAAATGAGTCAACTTCCGGTTATAGCAATAACGAGTACACGTTGAATTGTATAGTATTGCAATGAGTCATACAGTGATAGGAAATCACCAGATGATCACAATAAGTCATACAAATTGAATTGTATATAAGTATCTCAATAAGTCGTACAGTGATTTGAATTATACGCTTTTTAGGAACATTACGTTTATTACTTTCCACATCAAATTGATTAAACTCAATCATTGAATAAAATTGACAAAATACTTGGCAGAGATTCATATTTTATTAATTTTCTTTAACAAGTTTGATAAATTCATTATGTAAAGACGCTCATGTAATACCACACATATAGAGAGAAGACCTGAGACTGGGGGAGGGAGGGGGAGGGCAAACCACGGGGCATTAACAATGAGTATTGATATGTCTTTTAAATATTACATTTAACTCAACATAGCAGTGTAGCATAATGATCCCGAGAACTGTTTTTATCAAAGCATTTACGCTAGCGTACCTCTAAGTTTTGCGCAAACATTCTGTACACTGATAATATTCGTGCAAATGTATTTTACTTTGATATTTTTTCTCGTTATTTTACCGTTAGTAGTGTATTTCTATACAAAGTGAGAGCGACCCGAAGGTAACAAATATGATTGCCTGATATAAAAGTACAGTATGTTTTCTTGAAGTGTGTCAATGACATTCACTTTTGATACTATTATGCAACAAGAATTTCTTGGCTAAGTTGAATCACCTGCGCAGCTAATAATTTTCTTCAGTTTTTTGCCCAGAAATAATCAGCGTTCTGCTTTTATAATGTAGTGCTCACTTCATAGGCAATGTAAGATGTGCATCTTTGTGCTAATATTGTCCAGGTAACAGAATATCGTTCCGTGAAATGACATTTCCAGCACCTGAGCGTCTGCTCCTCTGCTGCTTGATATATTACACAATTTGTCAGGAAAAAATTGTTTTGATATTTATCACAGATGCTATGTGCATTTATGTTAATATCGTCAAGGGAACAAAATATATACTACCTACAAGGAACGATATTTCTCATAATATGCGGTCTTTATGAACTACAAAAAATATATATAACTGTGGAATAATTTTCTAGACTGTTGGATCACGGTTGAGAAAATTAGGGCAAACAATAATGACGTGCAATATATCCGAATACTAGACTCTTAATGACACTGGTTTGTTTCGTGTCAGCTGCTCTATGCACTAATACCACAATACTACCCTCAAGGATACCAACAAGTTCATCTCTAGTTGAGAAGGAAAAAACTGAAAAATGTTTCAGAAATGAACAAGTGCCCTCAGCATAGATTTGAACCAGGGACCTCTCATTCCATAGTCAAGAGTGTTACCCACACGACCCTCATGTCACCTACGAAGGTAGTTTGAATTAGCAAATTTTATGGCGATTTACTTCCGAATATCTTACCAGACCAAATGTTCACAGCAGACAAACATGCAATTTTCAGATGTGAAATGCATAATAATGCAAAATGCATAATAATCGTTAATATAGTGGCAGCCAAAGATTTGTAAAAACACTGTTTTTCCAGCATTAAATTTCTTTCTTCACTTTTGGCGTTTTTATAAATTAATTCCTTCAGTGCCTGACTTTGGGTCATGTAAAATAAATTTTTAAAAACAACAATTTTATTCATCATAAATAAGTTTCAATCAGTTTCAAAAAGATAAAAAGTTCCACAAAACACTTTGAAATGCAACTGTCAACTTTAACGATATCATAGAATGCCCGTTAAAATGTGAATTATCTCGGGAATAAAATCTCAAAACAAAATAGATACTTCATTATCTTCTTCTGATGATGATTAAATCGGTGAAAAAACAACAATGTATGAGAATAGTGAGGTATAGCAGAAATACAAGACACAGTAGTGGCTGATTGATGCCATCTTCAGTGAAATATGAGGTATTTTCACAAAGCATGATAAAATGATACAACTATATGTAATGTAGGATAGTTATCTGCTTTGTTCCTCCAGCTAGAGCATGTTGATTAATTCTCAATGTCTTTGAGAAAGTTTGCAGATAAAATAATAAAATCTGGGTCTGATGAGCAGATCTGGTACAAAGACCTGGTATTAGAGTCATATGGTACCATAAACAGTATAGCAATACCACAAGGTCTTTGGCTACAGTTCAATGTAGAAATTTGTAAACAATGGAACACAAATATAGCCATAAGTATTTTATTTCTTCATCGATTTCTAAAAAATATATGCCACGCTAAGGGGAAAAGTATTTGCTTTCCGTGAAATGTAAGATCTTTATGAGCAGTTTTACCGATTTTTCCATTACCCTGTGAAACATACACATTCCATGGTTTCACAAGGTAACGGACAAAACGGCACAAATTCCGCGGAAAAAGAATTTATATTTCATGGAAAGGAAATAATTGTCCCCTTAGCGTGGCGTATATTTCAAATAAATCGATGAAGAAATAAAATACTTATGGCTTTTTTATTTTCCAATGTTTATAACTTTCTTCTTGTAACTGTAGTCAAAAGTCACGTGGTATTGCTAAACTGATAAAGCAAGCTTAAAGGATAAATAAAATAATAGGCATCTGGGTACTGTTTTATCAAAGCACTTATGGAAATCGTAACTTACGTTCAAATTTGAATTCAAAATTATTCTTTAAAAACTAACACGTTTGGCTCAGATGTTGTTTGAAAGGCTCTGTTGACTGAATACTTATTGATATTGAACAACCCTTTACAATGATTTGAAGCCATTAAAGAGTAATGAAGAATTTAGATTTGAACGTAAGTGCTTTGATAAAACAGTACCCTGTTTGCTTGTTACTCCAAACACTTCTGGGTACTGATTTATCGAAGCATTTAGTATGCTAGTTTAACTCTTAAGTTTTCCATAAATATTAAGTACATCAAGTACATGTAATTTGCACAAATGAGTTTTTTCTTATTTTCTGTTTTAAGTTTTGGCATATTTCTAAGTAAAGTGAGAGCGACCATAAGATAACAAGAATGAACAAAGTGAGGAGAAATTGACACAAGCTGTTGATTTTGGCTGTTTATTTATTAGACTGTGATTAGTAACAAAAACATGTTTAATCATAAAACAACATGTATATTTGGTTAGGACTTATTAAACTTTTATGTATATTTATTTATTCTGGTTCCCGATCTATTGGTGATATCGTGGCCTACGTTCAATATTCATAATTTTTACGTAAATGAATGCAACAACTTGCGATCGATTAGTAAAAGGCATTTAGGAGTTTGTGTAAGAGAAATGTGTATACGAAGATATACATGAAATTTACGCAATGTTTAAAGTACCCTCAGGTCACCTTTATATTCTTTATATTTCGTCTAATATCAATATTATTAACAATCATGAATAATCAAAATTAACATCAAAGTTAATAATGCACAATGCACAAAATTAACCAAAATCGGGTAAAAATTGGTGAAAGCAGTTGTTAGAGTACCGTGCAAGGGGAGGTAACTACTGCATAGAGTTCGCCCTGAATATCTTGTTACCTGAACCCCTTATAAATTTTTATTAGCCTAAGTTATACCTTCTGTTAGTTTCGGGCATTCGGTGTATTAATCACAGTGTATAAACGAGTCAACTTCCGTTAATCGCAATAAGGAGTACACATTAAATTGTATAGTCTTGCAATAAGTTGTACAGAGATTGGAAATCGCCAGATGTTGCAATCACAATAAGTCATACAAGGTGAATTGTATAGTATCCCAATAAGTCTTACAGTGATTTGATTTATACACGGTGTTAATGGTAACATGGTAGAACTGGAAGCAATTTCCTGATTCTTTTATTGATACTTATACATCACAGTACAATACCTGCTGCACATGATTAGTTTCATTGAAATTTTCTAAAGAGTTTCATATGCCAAAACATCTGTGAACTAGAATGGAACATTAATTTACCATGAGACTGTGGGAAATCGAGAACATTTTGAACACTGTACATTCAATTGTTCAACACAGTATGTAGGTAATGCATTTGTTTCAATTGTAAGTGGAAAAAGAATAGCAAAAATCTAAGAATGTATTTTGAGGAGTCTTCAAAGAGCATCACAAAACATCAAAGACTGTTCATATATCTCAAGGTGTAACACAGTACCAGGTCACAGTTTCAGAAAGCAATTTTACCATGAGCAATTTGAATTTAAAATGGGTCAAAAATAAAAAAAATAATTTGATGCTCAGTTTTAAAATGCAATTGGATATTAGAATTTTGAAATGGATTAGAAGTAACCAATCAGATGCTTTGGTTTCAGAATGCTGTTCTGTCATTGGTTGTTTTAAAATGGATCAGATTTCATTGGTTTAGCTGTTATTTGATGAACAGATCAGAAGTGTCCAATCAGATACCTCCATTTGAGTTTCCAAACTTATTGATAATGAATTGGCTGGCTTAGAATGAGAAGATCATAAGTACACAATCAATATTTTGAGAAAACAAGAAAAAAACTGTCCGAAAACTACTCTGTACATGTACTTATGGTAAAACAAGCTTTCTCAACTTCAGTTTGGTCAACATGACCAGTTCTGATTTTCATGCAAAAAGGCTCATAAGAAGCTTCTTGTGATGCAGATTTAAAATATGCATGAGTCTTACAAGGTCGTAAGTAGTTCTAATTCTAAGCCAGCGAATATATTATAGTAGACGCATTTCAAAATCTATTAAAATAATGAAAATAATTTATATTCATGAAATTAAATGGTGTTACTTAATCTTATAATCATAATGGGCCACTCTCTGCAAGTGTGGTTAAAAAAGAACATTTTTAATAGGAATTTTCATATTACCTTTATAGTGTATGATGAAATGAAATGCATTCTGTTAAATCTGTTATTGGGTTCATAAAATTCAAAATGTAGACAATTTGCCAGAGGCTAATATTTATGATTTTCCAAAATTATACAGCAAGTAAAATTTACGAGTTCATGACTAGACCCTATTCACCCTGTTCACTAAGTAAACTTGAAAAAACAATAAATTGTCAGTTTCAAATTAAGGATATTTATCAGAATTAAATTTAATAGTCCCAAACTGTAAATCTAGTGCAACGTTTTTAATTTATATATAAAACACATTTATTTTACACCATCGGCAATTTTCACAGGCAATTATAGCATCTATATCAATTATAGATAAATAATTTTTATTTGGCTTAAGGCAGAGCAGAGCAGATCGAGCAGATCATAGCAGAACGAGCAGATCATAGCAGATCATAGCAGATCAGAGCAGAGCATAGCAGAGCAGAGCAGATCATAGCAGATCAGAGCAGAGCAGAGCAGAGCAGAGCAGAGCAGAGCAGAGCAGAGCAGAGCAGAGCAGAGCAGAGCAGAGCAGAGCAGATCGTAGCAGAGCAGAGCAGAACGAGCAGATCATAGCAGAGCAGAGCAGAACAGATCATAGCAGATCATAGCAGAGCAGATCAGAGCAGATCATAGCAGAGCAGAGGAGATCATAGCAGAGCAGATCATAGAAGAGCAGATCATAGCAGAACAGAGCAAAACAGTTAAAATAAGGACAATAAAATCAGTACAGATATTAAATATGCTACCATCCATGGTACTTAAAATGATCTGACACTAAGCTTTCAGTCCCTGAAAGTTAACTTGTCCAAGGGATTTTCAGCATTGTATTTAAATGTCCCATATGGACCCAGAATTAATAATGTAGTAGTATACTGTAATAATGGGGTTCCCAGAACCAAACTATAACCTGCTCCACAAAACAGCCCAGTTGAAAAGGCCTTTGTATTGAGTCTTCGACTAACATATTCCATACCCCTTGTTTTGATGTTTTCTATTCTTGTAATAGTCCAGAGAATTTGACATGATCCTCAACTGTCTTTTAACATAATTTAACAGCTGATGTACTGTCTATACCGGCTGTACGTTTTCATAGCAGAAAGTATCACGAAGACGGAATATGTGTAATACAAACACAAATCTATAGGACTGATATTGCACAATTTTCTCGCAGAAATTTTTATATTCCATGCGAGAACCTTGAAATATATTTATGCATAAAGGTCAGGATCAGGTCAAATTCTCTGTGCTATAACAAATCTAAGAAAGCAGTTCACTTTTTGCTAGCATGCAGTCTTGTTTTGATCAAATTCACCTTTTCCTCATAAAAACTTTATCAAGCTTATTTATCTTGTTGACATGACAACCACCTTAGTTCTACTTATTTCAAAAACTGAATATCTTCCCCTGAGAGGCACAAAGAAAATGCATTTCACACATAATATGCAAATACCAAGTGTGAGACAGAAATGCAGAGTTAATTCAGAAAACAGATCATAAACACAAATCAATCAGTGATTGTCAAAATATGAAATAAGCCTCTTGTCACTGGCAGCCGCACCAATACATCTGTCTCATTGTTGATAGTACTGTCAAATCAAATCATTCTGCAAACAGTTATGGCAGAGCATCAGTTTATTCACAATAACTATGAATTATAGCTATTAAGCATTTTTTCAGGAACTGGATTGTTGCTATAACCCAAGAAGTGTTCTTTGTAAGAGGAAGATTACCATTATTTCTAAAGCTATGTGATCATCTTGAAAATGACATTTGAGAATCTCTGCAGTTGAAGTACTCTGCCAATGAATATCACTGAAGTTTATTGACCTTGCAAAATCTCTGAAGTTTTGTGACCTTATTATTGACCTTGCATATCTCTGAAATTGAGTGACCTTGACAATGACCTTGCTATATCTGAAGTTGAGTAACCTTGCCATTGAACTTGCAATATCTCTGAAGTTGTGTGACCTTGTCAATGACTTTCCATATCTCTAAGTTGAGTGACCTTGACAATGACCTTGCATATATCTAAAGTTGAGTGACAATGTCAATAATCTTGCATATATCTGAAGTTGAGTAACCTTGCCATTGACATTGCAATATCTCTGAAGTTGTGTGACCTTGTCAATGACTTTGCATATCTCTGAAGTTGAGTGACCTTGTCAATGACCTTGCATATCTCTGAAGTTGAGTGACCTTGTTAATGACCTTGCATATCTCTGAAGTTGAGTGACCTTGTCAATGACCTTGCAATATTTCTGAAGTTGAGTGACCTTGCCAATACCATTGCAATATCTCCAAAGTTGAGTGACTTTGTCAATGACCTTGTAATATCTCTGAAATTGAGTGACCATTGACACATGCAGCCAATTTGTCAAACTGAACATGAAAGTTAAGTTTCACTCCAATCTGTCGAATTCTCATAGTACAATTATCCACAACAATTTTTGTCCAAATAAATAAGTTGTCATTGAAAGTTTGTACTTTACACAGACATTAGCTTTCAATGACAAATGCCACATTTTCATAATTAGTTTAAACAAGAGCTGTCCACGAACAGCGCGCTCCACTATTGGCAGCGCCATGCTGGGATAGCACAATCATTAGATCTATATATTCAAAACAAAATGCTTCATAACAGCAGCATTACCCTCTGCTTTGTAGAGGTTGGCGCTTCTAAGTCGAAAAATGGGGATAGTTTGGACAAATTATGCAGGACCATTACCTACTCATGTGTAGGTCCTCTTGGTCATGAAGGTAAACAAATAAGCATTAATTAGTCCAAAAGGGGGCATAATTTCAACAAAATGCTAAATATTATCTTTTCCTGTGGAGTGGTTGGTATCATAATGGTGAACAAGTATGCAAAGTATCAAAGCAACATATCAATGCACTTTGAACATATTAGAGGTGAAAAAACCTGTACCTAAACTTTAACATTTGCATTTCTAAGTCCAAAAGGGGGCTTAATTTCAACAAAATGCTTGATAGAGTTACCCACCCCTGTGTATGGGTTGGAGTCATGATGGTGAACAAGTATGCAAAGTATCAAAGCAATATGTCCATGTATTATGAATATATTAGAGGTTAAAAAACCTGTACCTAAATTTTAACATTTGCACTATTTGCACTAAGTAGAAAAGGGGGAATAATTTCAACAAAATGCCTGATAGAGTTACCTACTCCTGCATATGGGTTGGGGTCATGATGGCCAACAAGAATGCAAAGTATGAAAGCAACATCTCAAAGGACTTAGAGAATATAAGAGGTTAAAAAACCTGTACCTAAACTTTAACAAAAGTGTTACGCCGACGCCGACGCTTGGGTGACTGCAATAGCTCCCCTTATTCTACGAATAGTGGAGCTAAAAATGAATATAGTTTTAAAAATGAATATACAAACATACAATCTTTTATTTTCAGAATGTTTCGTTATATTATATTTCTTTCATAATGCTGGGTGTCAACATTTATGTTACCATGGAAACGGAAAATCATGGATCTCCATGGTAGATATTAGCTTTTTCTTCTTGAGAAATCTATCTAGATAATGTCAGTCTCAAAGGGCCGATTTGAAATTGTTTGAACCAAAACAGGTCATAATTGATTTTGGAAAACTAAACAACACAGTATTGGTATGATTAATTCAATTAAAAGTAAACTTTGAAATGAAGGTGTCTCCCTAGTGACATCAACGAATATGATTTACCAGCAACAAATGTTATATATTGTAAACCAAGAAATTATTTCTCGCAAATTAATTTCACAGAGTTCGCGAGTGATAGGATTTCGCAAAATTAAGTCGCTGCGAAAGTGCTAAAAACATTTAATATAGACATTGGGGGAAACTTACAAACGCGAAAATTTGTAGTAGCGAATATGCCGACGATTAGCAAAACGCGAAAGTTAGTATTCGTAAATTGTTTTACAGTAACCTTAATTAACAACTCCAAAAAACTATGTGAGTTGGTACTGTACATCACTATGAATTTGTCGAGAGGTTATTTTACTGAAATTTAATTTAAACATTTTGACTGGGTCAATTATATTGCAAAATCAATTTTATCCATTATACCATGCAAATAAAATTCAAAAATGCTTAAATTTTCAATCACAATTAAGGCATGGTTTAAACAATTTAAAACAGAAACAAGACTGCGTTCAATAAACGCTTATGCCCCCTGTGGAAGCCTTGTCCATAAATAAGTCTAAGTCCAAAATTAGGTCAAGGTGAAGGTCAAAATGGGGTCAGGTGATACAGGCGTGTAGAGAGTGTTCATATACAACATCCATGCAAGTACCGGTATGGAAGGTTTGTAGCAAGCCATAATGATGCTAGAAGAAACGGTCAATTTGGGTTAACCAGGACGGACGAACGAACGGACGGACGAACGAACGAACAGACAGGTGAATCACTATATGCCTCCCGATCTATCGATACGGGGGCATAAAAATCATGCAATTCAAATTAACATGGGTTTAAGAACAAATGACATTCAAGATCAATTTCCATCTACGTTAATAATGATTCACAAAACAAGCTAAAATACACACTATGTAATAACTACATAAAAAGTTTAATTAATTCAAGACAAATGTGGCAGCGCTTGCATGATCCGATGGGTCCACCACATATGACAACGACATCCCAATCCCTATCACCATGGACATATGTGGCACCGCTTGCATGATCCGATGGGTCCACCACATATGACAACGACATCCCAATCCCTATCAACATGGACATATGACACCGCTTGCATGATCCGATGGGTCCACCACATATGACAACGACATCCCAATCCCTATCACCATGGACATATGTGGCACCGCTTGCATGATCCGATTGGTCCACCACATATGACAACGACATTTCAATCCCTATTACCATGGACATATGGCACCGCTTGCATGATCCGATGGGTCCACCACATATGACAACGACATCCCAATCCCTATCTACATGGAAATATGTGGCACCGCTTGCATGATCCGATGGGTCCACCACATATGACAACGACATCCCAATCCCTATCACCATGGACATATGGCACCGCTTGCATGATCCGATGGGTCCACCACATATGACAACGACATCCCAATCCCTATCACCATGGACATATGTGGCACCGCTTGCATGATCCGATTGGTCCACCACATATGACAACGACATTTCAATCCCTATTACCATGGACATATGGCACCGCTTGCATGATCCGATGGGTCCACCACATATGACAACGACATCCCAATCCCTATCTACATGGAAATATGTGGCACCGCTTGCATGATCCGATGGGTCCACCACATATGACAACGACATCCCAATCCCTATCACCATGGACATATGTGGCACCGCTTGCATGATCCGATGGGTCCACCACATATGACAACGACATCCCAATCCCTATCACCATGGACATATGTGGCACCGCTTGCATGATCCGATGGGTCCACCACATATGACAACGACATCCCAATCCCTATCACCACGGACATATGGCACCGCTTGCATGATCCGATGGGTCCACCACATATGACAACGACATCCCAATCCCTATCCCCATGGACATATGGCACCGCTTGCATGATCCCTTGGGTTCACCACATATGACAACAACATCCCAATCCCTATCACCATGGACATATGTGGCACCGCTTGCATGATCCGATGGGTCCACTACATATGACAAGGACATCCCAATCCCTATCACCATGGACATATGTGGCACCGCTTGCATGATCCGATGGGTCCACCACATATGACAACGACATCACAATCCCTATCACCATGGACATATGTGGCACCGCTTGCATGATCCGATGGGTCCACCACATATGACAACGACATCCCAATCCCTAACACCATGGACATATGGCACCGCTTGCATGATCCGATGGGTCCACCACATATGACAACGACATCCCAATCCCTATCACCATGGACATATGTGGCACCGCTTGCATGATCCGATGGGTCCACCACATATGACAACGACATCCCAATCCCTAATACCATGGACATATGCTTGTTTTCAGCATCATTAGCATGCAGTAAATTATCTATACACAATTTTAACAAGGTTTGCTTTAGTATCCAGTTTTGAAAGCTCTTCTATTCCAAAAAAAGTGGTCATATGCGGATAACATCTGTCTTTATCACATTGCAATAATTCATCAGTTACCAGAAATAGCCTATCGATACCAAGGGTTCATTGCATTAGCAATCTACTCCTCGGCAAGCGGTACACGGAAAAGTAATAAAACCGAGTACCACTGTACACAAACGGTCAGTCACTCAGTGGCTGGTAATTGTCTAACCTCAAGGACAGTTAACCAAACCCTGTTCTTCCAGCGCTATCAGCCCTTTTATTATGTGCATAGACGAACCAGTTCAAGTTCAACCAAAGCTACTGCAGTGATTCTTGAACAGTGAACAGTGAACAATACAAATATTATAGAGAAGGTCGAACACAAAGCTTTCCATGACAGCCAACTGTAATCACGTCAAATTGCTGCAACATTGATTCAAAATTTTGATTTATTGTCAGCTATCAAATGAAAATGTTACATTAAATCAAATAAATCTCCAAAAATATTCCAGAAAATATGTCGCAAATCCTTTCTAATAAAGCATTAATCTCACCAGTTGGAATTCCAAATCTGATGATATTGAGCATAAATTAAATATTTTGTGATGTTCTGTCATTTTGATAGGTGTAACTTGATGCATTTAAAGCTCTATTTTCCTCTAAATGACAAAATAAAGCACAAAAACACACACATTGCCATTGAAAACAGAAACAAAAGAAGATATATGACCAAACTTTTGTAAAAGCAATGAATTTTACAACAATTTAGGAGGAAACATTATGTGCTCTTCTTGTAGAGGTAGGAACAGTATCAAGCATGTGACATACTCTATTTCTGATCAAATTTGCATGATATAGCAATATCTATGTGTAAGCGGATTTAGCTCAGTGGTAACGCACTGGGCTGTCAATCCAGAGGTCGTGGGTTCAATCCCTGGCATTGGAACTTGACATTTCTGAAATATTAATAATATTTCCTGCTATATCTGGCCGTGTGGTCTGCAAAGTATCTGGAAGTGCCAGGAAGCTGTGTATCGGTGCTATACACCGGGCACATTAAAGAACCATGCTGTCTATTCGAAATAAGAGCTAGGCGCACCTCTGCAGCGCCGGACATGCCTGTATCTAATGTTTCACTCCCTTCAGGGGCTTTCTCTCAGTCTGTCCCTCTGGTCAGATCATACTGCAGAGGATGCACCTGCGCCCTTGTGGCTGCAACATGGGTAAAGTGCCTTTGAATGTGCGTTCGCATGAAAAGGGCGCTATATAAATCTGGTATATTTTTATAGATTGTAAAGACACATATGTTACATCTGAATTTTCTATAGGATTGTGACACAAGTTAAATGTAGGAGCTTAATATGAAACATATGTATGACATGGCACCATCGCCAAACAGTGTGAAGTTAAGGAAAGCATTATAGACCACTTGGCTATTGCAACAACCCCGCCCCAAGAATGGTTAACTGAATATCAATGTATTAAAATTAACCACTCACAAACATAATGGCATTTACAGCAATGTTGGTCAATCAACCTGAGAGTGCCACAACTGAAGGATTTTGACTAGTAGAGTTTTCCCTGAAGAAAACTGTTCTAATACATTTGTATTTTTATATAAAAGAACACCACTAACAACTTTACAACTAGAGGATGGAAAAATTCTACATTGTATTTTAAGGAATTGATAATGAACCACATCAAATCTGCTTCAAAGCCCATAAAATCAAAGCATTAAAAGCACAATGAATCAAGATAACGACTTTATAATGTTAACATGTTAACTATCTGCATGCAGTAATTCAGTCCACAAATGCTTCACAGATGGATCAGCACCTATATACAAAGGACCCAAACCTCCAGGACCTCTATTAAAGGGTAAGCACCTATATACATGGTACCCAAACCTCCAAGACCTCTATTAATGAATCAGCACCTATATTCATGGGACCCAAACCTCCAAGACCTATATTAATGGATCAGCACCTATAAACATGGTATTCAAACCTCCAAGACCTATATTAAAGGGTCAGCACCTATATACAAGGGACCCAAACCTCCAGGACCTATATTAAAGGGTCAGCACCTATATACAAGGGACCCAAACCTCCAAGACCTCTATTAATGGATCAGCACCTATATACATGGTACCCAAACCTCAAAGACCTCTATTAAAGGAATCAAGTTTCATGACTTACATTGTTGGACTCTTAAGATGAAAGTAAATACAACAAACAAGGTTTCTATCAATCAATTTAATGTAAGAGCTGTAAATTGACAAGTTGATGGAAGACCTATAACAAACATGCAAGGTTGGTAGCTTGTTGAAAGCATAACGACATAGTATTATAACGACATAGTATTTGTGATGTTTATACCATCTGAACAAGGTAGGTGCAAAAAAACTTACTGAGCAGGGATATACAATAAACACAAACACTAATTACAACAGCATACAATGAACACAACAACAGCTACATGCAATGGACGACAGCAACACTAGCGAGAGCATACAATGCACACAACAACAGCTACATGCAATGGATGACAGCAACACTAGCGAGAGCATACAATGAACACAACAACAGCTACATGCAATGGATGAAAGCAACACTAGCGAGAGCATGCAATGAACACAACAACAGCTACATGCAATGGATGACAGCAACACTAGCGTGAGCATACAATGAACACAACAACAGCTACATGCAATGGATGACAGCAACACTAGCGAGAGCATGCAATGAACACAACAACAGCTACATGCAATGGACGACAGCAACACTAGCGAGAGCATGCAATGCACAACAACAGCTACATGCAATGGGTGACAGCAACACTAGCGAGAGCATACAATGAACACAACAACAGCTACATGCAATGGATGACAGCAACACTAGCGAGAGCATACAATGAACACAACAACAGCTACATGCAATGGATAACAGCAACAGCTAAATGCAATGAATACAAAAACAGCTACATGCAATGGACGACAGCAACACCAGACTAGGTCAATGGGTCATTGTGTCATTGTATCTGAAAGATTATTAAAGAAGTGGCCTGATCATATTAAACAATAAAAATAAAAACATTGGCCTAAGTTTTTTCCACACCAGCATTGTGTTTAAGTGCTGTAATACAAACAACACTTCTTGTTTTGTTTCTTCTTTCATATCCCACCTAGTGGCCTTAAACAACTTCTTCTCATCCATGTTTAATGTAATCATGCTGTAACTAATTAATTAATGACTAGTACCCTCATTGATAATGTTAACTACAAGATTCATACAAATTGGCCACAGGAAGGCACATGCAGCTATTTGTGTCTGTGTTATTTGTGTCACTCTGAAAATGGGGCAGTGGGGAAGGTCTGGAAATGGGGCAGTGGGGAAGGTTGAGCAGCTTTGCCTATCACTCCTTCGTGGTTTCAACAAAGGGCTATATAGGTATGAGAGAAACCAACATGCATCTCCGAATCTCCAAATGATAGGATGTCACAAGAACTGGTATCCGTGTTTGCAGTAAAAAAACAGGGCACCAGCTTTCGTAAAATCATATCTGTTGCTGCTAAACATGGCTGCCGCACTACCTTCTCTTAGTATTTGGTACTTCAAAGGTAACAATAAAGACTTGGCAAATACCGAAACCATGTGCCTATGGGACATACAGATTAATTTGTAGGAAAGGTGAGATAACTTTGTTATCGCAAGGAGCTAATATGTAGTATTAATTATGCATAAGGGTATTGCAAAAAGCCGTGAAAATGTAACAAGAAAAGACTGCAGAATAATTAGCAGTACACAGACTGACCTATGGCTGACATTGTATGTACAAGTACCAACTATTCCCTGTAGAGCCTAATATATACGGTGGAACTTTCTTCTTTCATTCCACTCTGGGACATAATGCCATACAATTGAAACAAACATACCTAAGGTAGTTGAAATCATACATGTATGATACATGTATAAGCCTGAATAATAGATCAGGAACCGTTCATTTTGCAATCACGGGACAAGTTGTTTTCTTGTTTTTGTTAGTTTGTTAGTTTGTTATTTATTCATTAGCATCAAATGTGCAAGTAGAACTTTTTTTACGCTAAAAGCATGTGTTTTCCACAAACATGTACTGTTAAGTCTAACCAACTCTGAGCTACAGACCTGGCTTCTAATAATCTTGAACAGCTAAAGCGGGGCAATATAGTCCTTTTGCTGTGGAAACTGTGTCATTCAGCTAGTTAGTAGGTCATCCGACTATATGGGCCTTTCAACGTTTTAATACTGTTATTTAACTTTTGAGACTAAAGGCTGCTATAACTATGTAGTTCAGCAGTTTTACTGTTGTAACTAGGTCATTCAGCGTAGGCATTCCGCCTTTTGGTTGCTGTATCTTTTCTACTGGGTCATTCAGCTAGTTATAATTTATTATAGACAGCTTGGACTTGGGCGGATCTGCGCTTGTTAAGTTGGGCATTGTGCTTTGTGTGTTTTTAATGTTTTCTGTGCTCGGCTGGTTAAGTTGAGTGCTGCCTTCCCTGTCTGACTTAATATAATCTTTTTTCACTGATTTCTGATCATGCTTCAAAATGATTCCCTACTGTATGATCATCGATAATCATGAGTAGTTAAGGTTGCTAGATTTTGGAAATATTTGCACCCCCCCCCCCCCTCAAGGCTGTAAATTTGTGTTTTTCAAATTATTTGAATCATGCCAAACTTAAATTCATACCCTGCGCCTATCCATAAGAAACTCACAAAAATATGGTCCCCACCATATAACACCAATTTGGTCATTTGGTGGTGCATGGTGCAGTATATGGAATAAACTGTGTAACAGGAATTTTAGAGGCCTTTAAAATACAACCACACTCGCCATTAAAGTGAAGCAGACAGCTGTTTCGCTAGTTCTGGCTCTGCGCTATGGCAACGTTTTATATTTATCTAAAGAATAAAAGTTTCTGCATATTTACTGATGTAATTAAGGAAGGCAATTAAATGCTACAGTCTTGCATGATTAAACAACACACTCATTTGATCTGGAGTTTTTATTATAAATCAAACAATGTGATAAATAATAAACAACCTAGATGTGTGGTCATTAAACTACTACACTATATAATCATGTCATGTTTTGTGAGTATAGAAGTCCAGTTAGAGCAGAGCATTGAGCACTGACTTGGCACCCGAGCTATCCCGGGCACAAATACTGTGTCTGGAAGTGGACAGAGCACTGATTTGGCACCAGAGGTATGTAACAAGGTTTAGAACCGGCATTTAGCTTTCAAACTTCAATGCTATATTTTATAAAAATCATATAGATTAATTTATATTTTAATAAATAAATTAATAATCTTGACTTTAATAACTAACTTCACCAAATGCACTTTATAGCCAAAAGCTGAAAGTCAGACTCTTATTAGATAAGATCTGTGGTTTTAAATAATTATGATCCATAATTACACATGGCAACATAATGGCTACTGATAAGCATCTAAGAGCAGACCAAGTATTGTTCCTAGAAACTGCCCATGGTCAAATATATTGTTTATAGTCTTTAGAATTGTCACTTAATGATCTTTATCAAAACTTAATATGTTAATATTTTATATAATAAATAGAGACTTTTGATTGGTTAAGAACACTTGACCAATCAGGTATGTTGAAATAATTTAATGTAATTTTAAAATAATGATTATTAATTTAGTCTTAAATTATGAATTGAACAGTTAACATCTACACTTAAATAAATTGGTGTTAGCTTATAGTCATCTGGTTACTAATACTTAATTTATCTGGTTTTTAAAGTTATATATAATAGAAGTTGTTATCATTGGAACTGTTGAATATATGTAAAGAAATAAATGAAGAAAACTTAAATGGGACTTGTCGTTGTAACATTATAACATGGTTATAATATTGTTGAAAGAATCAACATTGGAGATACTGATATTATCATATGCAATATAGATTGCAACATTGGAGAACTACTCGATACACATTGGAGATGCGAATACAACATAGTACATCAACCATTACTGATGTACTATAACAAACATCACAACATTAACTTAAGCTAAACATTTGAGAACACTGCACGACTGGAGGTTTGGAATACAACAACACGAGGTTACGGGTGGTGATCGACTAAGACACACTAAGCGAGTTTCCCCACAACTAGCGCGACAGTCGACGCCTCCGCCCAACCTCCGGTCACAGGTATCTCAGGCACAAATACTGGGTCTGGAAGTGGATAGAGCATTGACTTGGCACCATAGCTATCCCGGGCACAAATACCGGGTCTGGAAGTGAATAGAGCACTGATTTGGCACCAGAGCTATCTCAGGCACAAATACTTTTCAGTATGTTCTTCTGTGACCTTGACTTACACTCATCCTTCTCCACATGTGCACAGCATATATCCACATACACCCCTTCACAGTTCCGTCAGAAAATTGTTCTATTTTCATATTGCTCTGACGGAACTGAAAACCTATGTAACGCTCAGACGGACCTCAGTTGTCATGTATCCTGAGTTCCGTCAGAGCGTTACATCAGTAAAAATCAAAGTGGCCCACTGGTTTTTGGTGATAATGGCAGAAAATATTTTTGTCTTTGAGGATGGGGAACAATGTTTGACTATTTCAAGATGGCTTTTATTCCGAACTTTTGGAACTTCATTCATTTGAGAAAATTAAGGCAAGCTTCGTCACCAGGAATAAAAATGGCTGGAATAAAACCTTGAAAGTGAAGTATTAAGTAAATTTATCATAGAAATAAGTAAGATCCAAAGCAACACTAGAAGTTATGATATTGTACAGATTTGTTTGGATGAGGCACAGAAAATAGTCAAAGACCGGTCTAAGTGGAGAGATATCATTGCAGCCTTAGGTCCCACCCGGGACAAAGAGGAATAGGTAAGCAAGTACAGCCATCAGGGATGCAGAGGAATAAGTAAGCAAGTACAGCCATCAGGGATGCAGAGGAATAAGTAAGCAAGTACAGCCATCGGGGATGCAGAGGAATAAGTAAGCAAGTACAGCCATCGGGGATGCAGAGGAATAAGCAAGCAAGTACAGCAATCGGGGATGCAGAGGAATAAGTAAGCAAGTACAGCCATCAGGGATGCAGAGGAATAAGTAAGCAAGTACAACCATCGGGGATGCAGAGGAATAAGTAAGCAAGTACAGCCATCGGGGATGCAGAGGAATAAGTAAGCAAGTACAGCCATCGGGGATGCAGAGGAATAAGCAAGCAAGTACAGCCATCGGGGATGCAGAGCAATAAGCAAGCAAGTACAGCCATCGGGAATGCAGAGGACTAAGTAAGCAAGTTCAGCCATCGGGGATGCAGAGGAATAAGTAAGCAAGTACAGCCATCGGGGATGCAGAGGAATAAGTAAGCAAGTACAGCCATCGGGGATGCAGAGGAATAAGTAAGCAAGTACAGCCATCGGGGATGCAGAGGAATAAGCAAGCAAGTACAGCCATCGGGGATGCAGAGGAATAAGTAAGCAAGTAAAGCCATCGGGGATGCAGAGGAACAAGTAAGCAAGTACAGCCATTGGGGATGCAGAGGTATAAGTAAGCAAGTACAGCCATCGGGGATGCAGAGGAATAAGCAAGCAAGCAAGTTCAGAAATTATGACATCAGACTCGGCAATGCCCACTTACTTTAATACTGGTAGTAATTATAGTGCTGACACCAGAGTATTTATCATTTCTGGGCAATTTTAAGTCTCTTGAGCCAGGAAATTACATCGGAAAACTCAAATTAACACAACAGATGAATTCTATAACTTATAAATATATCTGATTTTCATCCCAGCAGTTCATCAAATTTCCCACAACTACGGAGATTGAGTTACCTTTGCGAAGTATATGGGTGTGGTGTTGAACACTTAACCAGCATGGGGATACAGTAATTTCATACATTTAATAATTAAATTATCTCGTTACTTAAATCAATATATTCTTGGATTCCATCTAATTCTCAGGAACACACAGGATGGCAATTCTGTTGTCATGGAAATTGTTTCACCAGTATAATAAGAGATTATATATATATATACATTTTTTGTATCATGTTTGCGATTTTGTAGTTAATAATTTAATTTATCGTATATACAGTGCCCACCAAAAATAAGTATACGGTAAATAATTGTTGCAAAATTAAATTTGGTTAAATTATTCAATATCTGCTTATCAGACGGTCACAGTTATACTAGTTTCTGAAACTACAGTTACTAAATGAGTCAAAATAAAGATAGAAATAAAATTGAAGATGTTCGGAACTAAAATAATCATGTGATCAAAAAGGCTGAATTTTCCATCTTTTTGTGACAAAGTTACCATTCACGCGGGACAAAGAAACTTTAGATTTTGCACATAGGGTACCAATTAATGTATGGCCTTTCCATTTAATAAACAAAAATATTCAGTTTCTTCCAATATATTGTTGCTTTACTGTTCTGCAAATAGTATTATTACAGGCAAGTAAGTGGGCAAATAACATCTGTATACTTATTTTTGGTGGGCAGTATATATTATAGAGTGTGGCAATACCGTGTGACTTTTCAAGTCTACAGGTCCAATCAAAATTTGCTTCACTTCGAAAACAAAAATAGCCATAAGTACCAGTAATTTATTTCTTCATCGACTTCCATAAAATTTATGCCATGCTAAGGGGAAAATTATTTGCTCTCCATGAAATATAAGATCTTTTTCAGCAGCCTGGTAGTTTTTTCCAGCACCCTGTGAAACCTGTTTCAAGCCTCTTCATTTCCAAGTTTTCACAGGGTGCTGGACAAAACAACACAGCAGCAGAAATTTTATTTCATCGGAAAGCAAGTACTGTAAAGCGGGTATATTTCACGGGGTTTAATTTTCGCTATATTCGCGGTCAACATCGATAGCGTGAAAGCTAAACCCAGCGAAATATTCACCTTGTAAATATACAAATTTTACAAAGGGAGACAATTCATGATTAAAAACATGTGAAGGAGCAACAAGAAATAAACTAACGTTAACCCAATGACTTTGCAACAAGTACGTCGATTTAGCATACTACGGTAAAATACGACAATAAGACTACGACTTAAAATAAATTGCAAAATATAATTCGAAATTAGATCTTTGTAAAACGTGTGTAAACTCTATGCATGTGTATCAAATATTATATGTGCATCATGTTTTCTCAACGCTAAAAGGTGTTAATTATAAGCAGGCGCATCAAACTTGTTACCGCCTCCTCGATAGCCTAGTGGTTGAGCGGTCGCTTCGAGTGCGGGTTCGATCCCTGGCCGTGTCATACCAAAGACGAAATAAAAATGGTACCAGAAATTCCCTTGCTAGACGCTCAGCATAAAAGGGAAACTGGCTTCTCTTCTGTCATACCCTCGTGGTGATGGATAACATCAGGAATGAGGTGTTGAGAGTGATTAATATAAGTTAGAAAAACTTGTTTCACAATCGACCTTAAATAAATTAGTACAGTAAACTCCCACAAAATCGGACTCCCTCAAAACGGGAATCCCCATAAAATCGGACGATTTTCTAGGTCCCGTATTTTCTTATTATATAGTTAACTTAAAAAGCTCCCGCAATACCGGTTCCGGACAGCATTTTCGGTCCCCTGAAAAGATTTTCAACGATAGTTACTTGCGGAATACCGGACGTGTATATTTGTCTCACCTGACGGAAAACTTAACCAAAGATCATACACACATCTGTCGTATTCTTTGACTTAACGCTAACATTTTTCTTGTCTAAAATGTCACTTTGTTAATTGTTAGTTAAAGAACGTGTCATAACAAAAGGTGCGATTAACAAGTCGTGTTTGTAATGTTTACTCTTAAATGGTCTCGCGCGTAATTTGCACAGGGGTAAAAAATACGAACGTAATAAGAAAACGGTCCTTCCATTTGATCTAGTTGATGTTTTGTTCTTGAGGTAGGTATTGCAACAAACATTTACCGGAACAAAGGATCGTTTAGCCCATCAAAATGTTGTAATAACAACAAACACTGCACTAAATCGTATTTAATTGATATGTCTCCAATAAGCTCACACTTGCATTTCGGGATTTGTAAGATTGCACTGTCTATGTCATTGGATAGTTTTGATGCCCAATGAAAAAATGAGCAATTTGAGTACTCATCGATGTTAGAATTGAAATATTTGCAGCTCCCTTAATGATGATGCTCTTCAAAGGTTGCATTGTAGTTTACTGTATTAACTCAAACTTGTTAAATTTAACGATTTTGTTTGCAAAACGTGTAAATGTTTGCCGAAAAAGTATTTGTTTGTGTACATTTTCTAATGATAGATAACTCGGCCATCGAACAACCCGTTCAAAATAACAGTGAGTGGCAAAACGCAACGAGCGACTTATGAATAAAATAAATAAGCTTACTGTGTACTTTTTAAATCCCGTAAATCGTTTATATATCTTCAAATTTGGAAGAACAGAAGCACATGCCCTTGTATGTTATACTGGTGGGGAGCATACTGGTGGGGAGCATAAATAAATCATGGACAGGGGGTTTAAATAGTCATATAAACTTATTAGACTATGTGTACCAAAGAGTTTCCCTGTGCGCCCCAACAAGATCAAACGCTTTAAATAACTCAGACGCAGCATGTGTACACACTGTGTTGAGAAAATGACGTAATAATTATATTCCTGCATATAGGAAGCGTTGGTTTGATTTTATGTGCGTGAAAAATATTCACATAGCGTATCGTCAGTTCTAAATTAGCGGTCTAGTTTCATTAATTATTCCTTATGGACTATGATAGCAATACGACACTTGTGAAAACGTACGTATGTTCGCAATTAATCAACACTTAATGAACACTTTAATTCCCATTACGTTCTCACGATATTGCATTTAAGTTTTATAAATTGCCGTGTTCAGCAATCAATTTCCTTTTTTTATTTCCAAGGTGTAACTTACGTAAGATTGACCTCCCATTTCATGTTTACCAACAAGGTTTTAAATTCGCGGTCAAGGTCGTTTGCGCAAAATCAAGACACCGTGAATTCAAAAGGATCCAGAAAACGCGAATAATGGACCCCGTGAAATATACCCGCTATACAGTACTTTCCCCTTAGCGTGGTGTAAATTTCATAGAAATCAGTGAAGAAATAAAATACTTATGGCTATTTTTGTTTTCAAAATGAAGCAAATTTTGTCTTGGACTTGTAGCCAAAAGTCACATGTTTATATTTATAATTGCTACACTGTTATAACAACAACTAAGTAAAATTTTATTTACCTTAACTTTACAATTAACTTAAATCTTATACATCATTGCGCAATTGGTTTTACTTTAAAAACAATTAAAACTTAAATTGATGTTTTCTTTAGTTTGAATTGAATAATAAATGCAGCTTTAAATCTGTATTTTGCATTAAGCATCATTATCATAGTATGTTGATAGCTAAGATATAGCATAAACAGAAAATACAATAACATGTCAATAAAAATACAATGATCAATTTAATAAATACAATGAGATAAGTAATATGATTAATTAATAACATAATAAAAGGCTCATTAACTTCCAGCATATTATTTAATTAAATTAAAATTTTAATTTTAAACAATAAAACAATGACTTGCCTGAAGCTGTTTGATTTAAATTTTAAACATTTTATTTATAACAAATAACAATAAATTCAATGCACATCTCTTTATATTTGATATTTTTGTAAAGTAATGTAACTTTTTTATGTACACACATTTATATGATATTTACCAAACATTAATATGTATATACACTGCCCACCAAAAATAAGTATACAGATGTTATTTTCCCATTTACTTTTCAGTAATAACACTATTCGCAAAACAGTGAAACAACAATATTTTTGAAGTAAAGGAATATTTTTGTTTATTAAAAGTAAAGACCATACATTGATTGGTACCCTAAGTGCAAAATATAATGTTTCTTTGTCGCACTTGAATGACAGCTTTGTCACAAAAACATGAACAATTTAGCCTTTTAGTTTCAGAAACTAGTGTAATGTGACCATCTGATCAACAGATATTGAATTATTTAACCAAGTTTAATTTAGCAAAAGTTATTTACTGTATACTTATTTTTGGTAGGCAATGTATGTATATAATTGAGTCATAATGAACAGTGAAATTGATATCCAAGTGTGTCTACTGAGTCTGAGGTAACTTCATGATGTAAAGGGTCAGAAGGAGAACTTGAGTTTGGCCTGATTCCGCCTGTATTAAGCAGTAAATAAGGAACATCATACACGTATGAGGCTGCTTTATATACCGGTAACTGACTAACTGTTTAATACAGTTATATAGTAGAATTGAACAATATAGACGAATGGCTGATTTAAGTGAGCTCTAACAAATGTCTTAAAGCAGCTCTACATTCAAGTATATGAAGCAGAATCATATTCTAGGGAAACAAGTACTGGACTACAATCATCCTAAAAACTTACTTGCTGTCCGTCAGTCTATACCTATCCTATGTTAAAGGAGACAACTCATTAGTCAACACGTTTTTCATGAAATTATTTCCCTTTGCACCCTCAAACATTATAGGGTCTGTAAGAATCCGGTTTAATCAAGCCCAAAGTAAAATCTAGCTAAAATTGAAAATAAAGTTATAATAATTGATTGACAAAATATTATCTAGTCGGCGTAGCCAAACAACATGCTGCTGTGAAACCTACTTACACCACAGTGTATAAACGAGTCAATTTCCGGTTATCGCAATAAGGAGTACACATTGAATTGTATAATCTTGCAAAAAGTCGTACAGTGATAGGAAATCAACGGATGTTTCAATCACAAAAACTCATACAAGTTGAATTGTATAGTATCCCAATAAGTCGTACAGTGATTTGGTTTATACTCGGTGTACACTACTGGTACTTGTTCTGTCCAACTTTAGGACAATTAATGCCATTCAGTTTCCCTTGCTTACCAGGTACCCTAGATAATGCAGTGCATAAAGGTGACATTTTTCATTATATAACTATAAAGCTGTCAAGGATTTCTCAAGGATTTTCTGAACATAGGTACACTGCCTGGAATATAATCTCAGACATCACTACAGTGTATTGTATAGAGATATGTCAGATTTCGTGAAACAGAAACTACATTTGTATGATAATAGATAACCTGACAGGTGTAACAGTGAAACAAATGCAATTATATAATCGTAATGTGTGATGCAACTGTTAAACCTCTAATTATCATAAAAAAAACCCGGATAAGTCAAGCCAGTTGTTTTATATAGCAATTAAAGACAGGTTCAGTGTCTAGTGAAACTATAACAATGACCAAATGTTTTAATTGAGTGATTGGTATTAAACTGTTACAGTAAATCAGTTTTGCAAAGAGCATGTAAAGTAAATCTGCAAGTAACTCTCCAAAAAGAAGATTCAAAGAATCTGCGCAAACAACTCTTTAAAAGAAAGACCCAAGACTTATGTGTTAGTAACTCTACAGAAAGAAGAAGATAGAACCTCCATGTTAAGGGATAACTGTGCAAGCTGGATGGGTCTTATGATGGATCAGACATCAAGGGGGGTAACTGCAGAAACTGGGTTGGTCTAATGATGCATCAGACATCAAGGGGGGTAACTGCAGAAACTGGGTTGGTCTAATGATGCATCAGACATCAAGGGGGATAACTGCAGAAACTGGGTGGGTCTAATGATGTATCAGATATCAAGGGAGGTAACTGCAGAAACTGGGTTGGTCTAATGATGCATCAGACATCAAGGGAGGTAACTGCAGAAACTGGGTTGGTCTAATGATGCATCAGACATCAAGGGGGGTAACTGCAGAAACTGGGTTGGTCTAATGATGCATCAGACATCAAGGGGGTAACTGCAGAAACTGGGTTGGTCTAATGATGCATCAGACATCAAGGGGGATAACTGCAGAAACTGGGTGGGTCTAATGATGTATCAGATATCAAGGGGGGTAACTGTAGAAACTGGTTGGGTCTAATGGTGCATTAAAAATCAAGGGGGATAATTGCAGAAACTGGGTGGGTCTAATGATGTATCAGATATCAAGGGGGGTAACTGCAGAAACTGGTTGGGTCTAATGGTGCATTAAAAATCAAGGGGGATAATTGCAGAAACTGGGTGGGTCTAATGATGCATCAGATATCAAGGGGGGTAACTGCAGAAACTGGGTGGGTCTAATGATGCATCAGATATCAAGGGGGGTAACTGCAGAAACTGGGTGGGTCTAATGATGTATCAGATATCAAGGGGGATAACTCCTGAAACTGGGTGGGTCTTATGATGCATTAAAAATTAAGGGGGATAACTGTGGAAACTGGGTTGGTCTAATGATGTATCAGATATCAAGGGGGGTAACTGCAGAAACTGGGTGGGTCTAATGATGTATCAGATATCAAGGGGGATAACTGCGGAAACTGGGTGGGTCTAATCAAGGAGGGTAACTGCAGAAACTGGGTGGGTCTAATGGTGCATTAAAAATCAAGGGGGGCAATTGCAGAAATTGGGTGGGTCTAATGATGCATCGGAAATCAAGGGAGGTAATTGTGCAAGCTGGATGGGTCTAATGATGTATATCAGACATCAAGGGAGGTAATTGTGCAAGCTGGATGGGTCTAATGATGTATATCAGACATCGAGGGAGGTAATTGTGCAAGCTGGATGGGTCAAATGAGGTATATCAGAAATCAAGGTAGGTAATTGTGCAAGCTGGATGGGTCTAATGAGGTATATCAGACATCAAGGGAGGTAATTGTGCAAGCTGGATTGGTCAAATGAGGTATATCAGAAATCAAGGGGGGTAATTGTGCAAGCTGGATGGGTCTAATGAGGTATATCAGAAATCAAGGTAGGTAATTGTGCAAGCTGGATGGGTCTAATGATGTATCAGACATCAAGGGAGGTAACTGTGCAAGCTGGATGGGTCTAATGATGCATCAGTAATCAAGGGAGGTAATTGTACAAGCTGGATGGGTCTAATGATGTATATCAGACATCAAGGGAGGTAATTGTGCAAGCTGGATGGGTCTAATGATGTATATCAGACATCAAGGGAGGTAATTGTGCTAGCTGGATGGGTCTAATGATGCATCAGAAATCAAGGGAGGTAATTGTGCTAGCTGGATGGGTCTAATGATGTATCAGACATCAAGGGAGGTAACTGTGCAAGCTGGATGGGTCCAATGATGCATCAGTAATCAAGGGAGGTAATTGTACAAGCTGGATGGGTCTAATGATGTATATCAGACATCAAGGGAGGTAATTGTGCAAGCTGGATGTGTCTAATGATGTATATCAGACATCAAGGGAGGTAATTGTGCTAGCTGGATGGGTCTAATGATGCATCAGAAATCAAGGGAGGTAATTGTGCTAGCTGGATGGGTCTAATGATGTATCAGACATCAAGGGAGGTAATTGTGCAAGCTGGATGGGTCTAATGATGTATGTCAGACATCAAGGGAGGTAATTGTGCAAGCTGGATGGGTCAAATGAGGTATATCAGACATAAAGGGAGGTAATTGGGCAAGCTGGATGGGTCTAATGATGTATCAGACATCAAGGGAGGTAATTATGCAAGCTTGATGGGTCTAATGAGGTATATCAGACATCAAGGGAGGTAATTGTGCAAGCTGGATAGGTCCAATGATGCATCAGTAATCAAGGGAGGTAATTGTACAAGCTGGATGGGTCTAATGAGGTATATCAAACATCAAGGGAGGTAATTGTGCAAGCTGGATGGGTCTAATGATGCATCAGAAATCAAGGGAGGTAATTGTGCTAGCTGGATGGGTCTAATGATGTATCAGACATCAAGGGAGGTAACTGTGCAAGCTGGATGGGTCTAATGATGTATGTCAGACATCAAGGGAGGTAATTGTGCAAGCTGGATGGGTCTAATGATGCATCAGACATCAAGGGAGGTAATTGTGCAAGCTGGATGGGTCTAATGATGTATCAGACATCAAGGGAGGTAATTGTGCAAGCTGGATGGGTCTAATGATGTATCAGACATCAAGGGAGGTAATTGTGCAAGCTTGATGGGTCTAATGAGGTATATCAGACATCAAGGGAGGTAATTGTGCAAGCTGAATGGGTCCAATGATGCATCAGTAATCAAGGGAGGTAATTGTACAAGCTGGATGGGTCTAATGAGGTATATCAGACATCAAGGGAGGTAAAAGTGCAAGCTGGATTGGTCTAATGATGCATCAGCCATCAAGGGAGGTAACTGTCAAGTTGGATGGGTCTAATGATGTATCAGCCATCAAGGGAGGTAACTGTGCAAGTTGGATGGGTCTAATGATGTATCAGACATCAAGGGAGGTAACTACATGCAAGTTGTATGGGTCTAATGATGCATCAGACATCAAGAGAGGTAACTGTGCAAGTTGGATGGGTCTAATGATGCATCAGACATCAAGGGAGGTAACTGTGCAAGTTGGATGGGTCTAATGATGCATCAGACATCAAGGGAGGTAACTGTTTAAGTTGGATGGGTCTTATGATGTATCAGACATCAAGGGAGGTAACTACATGCAAGTTGGATGGGTCAAATGATGTATCAGACATCAAGGGAGGTAACTGTGCATGCTGGATGGGTCTAATGATGTATCAGACATCAAGGGAGGTAACTACATGCAATTTGGATGGGTCTAACGATGCATCAGAAATCAAGGGAGGTAACTGTGCAAGCTGGATGGGTCTAATGATGTATCAGATTTCAAGGGAGGTAAATGTGCAAGCTGGGTGGGTCTAATGATGTATCAGACATCAAAGGAGGTAACTGTGCATGCGGGATGGGTCTAATGATGCATCAGCCATCAAGGGAGGTAATTGTGCAAGCTGGGTGGGTCTAATGATGCATCAGACATCAAGGGAGGTAATTGTGCATGCGGGATGGGTCTAATGATGCATCAGCCATCAAGGGAGGTAATTGTGCATGCGGGATGGGTCTTATGATGCATCAGCCATCAAGGGAGGTAATTGTGCAAGCTAGGTGGGTCTAATGCTGTATCAGACATCAAGGGAGGTAACTGTGCAAGCTGGATGGGTCTTATGATGTATCAGATTTCAAGGGATGTTAATGTGCATGGGCGTTATGATGTATCAGGAATCAAGCGAGGCAAGTATGGCTTGGAAGCTCAGACAGGTCTTAGTTCCTCAATTGGGGTTCACAAAAATTACTAATGAAAGCAGTGCAAAAATTTGGGAATTAATAAAAAGCGTTAGAGAAATGAACCTGCTTCTATTAATTATGCAATGTACATCTTTTTTTCAAAAAAAATAATAAAGCAGAAACAGATACAAAGTGAAGCAATTTACCTGGTAAAGCTATTACAAAGACCTTTCAAGAGTGTCTATGATGATCATGTATTACAGAGAGCTGTGTACGATACCATGGTAACTACTGGGTAATAATCATAATGGCTCCAAATATGATCTGCAATATGATGTATTGTAAAAATGAAATTAAACCGGCAATTATTATGTCAGAGCCGGAGAAAACTAGGTAACGTAGATCATGACATATCTTGATATGGGTCGATGCCAAGACTATTAATAAATAACAATATTTCTATTACTATATCAGACTTTGAGACAAGCACGTTGATCCACTGGATAAATCTATGAAAGTGAACTGATCACAGGAAACTGTTCAACACTAATATTTTAACATCCCTTAGATAAAATGGAGCCATTGATTAAAACAGCCGGCTTCATTAACATTCAATTACAACATTGGACTTAGAATCATCTTTCATTATTTTTGCAAATCAGTAAATTATTTAAGTATCAAAGAAAATTAGAGCTCGGCATATCTCCAGCTGACAATGAATACTAGAGCCTTTGTTGTCTCGTTCTTCAGCTAACAGTACAAGAATATTTTAATAAGTAAAATAAAAAAAATTGTTCACAAATCCATCTTCGGAAGACAGTTGAGTAAGCACATAATGCTGTAACTTGTTGTATTAACTTCGTTCTCCATTTCATGTGATAAAAATTTGAACATTAAAGTGAAGTAAAATCAGTACATCATTTGATATGTTTGGATTGAAGCAAATCAGCAATGGTTAAAATGCTGACACATACACTTGGAACATACAAATCAATGTAAATGTACTTAAACTGTAGAGGCTCATACTTCAGTACAAGTGGGTGAAAAAGCATATTGTACCACAGATCTGGGGTTGGTACAATTGGTACTACCTCTTCAGAGTGACCCCTCTATTGAACTTTAAGTTTGTAATAATTTATTTTAGTTGGATTGTGCAATATTGTGACTCTCGAAATAGAAATATGTTTGTATCGGTGTAACAGTCCCCTCTTCCCCCAGGTTTAATGGCCCGGTTTATCCCCCGGGGGAAGAAGAGGCCTGGTCAATTTATCCCCTGTCAGGCCTCTTTTTCCCCCACCCCAGGCCTCTTCTTCCCCCACCTAAAAATTATGATTTTTTTGTTATGGAGATGGGGGAAGAAATAGACTGGTGACAGGGAGGTCGCACTATATTCTAACTCTGCAAGAAGTAGCACTTCATATTATAATTTAGTATCATTTTATAAAATCAATGTACTATATGCAGAGATAAAGGACACCATTTTGACATCATAAACCTAATATTTCTTTCAATTTGGACAGAATATTGTGCAGACTCTCCTATTCTCCAGTTACAGCCCAAGTTTGTATGATATATATGTTTATTGCACAATTGTGAACTGATTCGGTGTATATAAGACTCAATGTAATACTATACATTTGTATTACTGGAGTATTGATACAAAATCAATGCTTTCTGTCTACGCTTCAAACCATCTTTTCTGCTTCACTTGTCTGCAATGTAACAGATTATAGCACACACAGAGAGAAAGATGTAAGCTTTCTGTACAATTAAGGACTATAGAAGGCCTATTTACTTAACAATATATGATGTGGTAAATTATTCTGGGTAGATAGTCACGCCTGTGGTCCAGTGACTAGTGTGCTGGATTTGTAACCCAGTCTTCCAGGAGTGATTCCCATTTGTGGCAGGTTGTACATATGTACCATGAAGATTTGACAACAATGTTGTATTCTTCCACATTTGGAGAAGTTGCTGGTTTCTTGGATAAGCAGGGCTTTTTTTCCTTCTATAGCAGGGGCCATTTACAGGGGTCTTCCCCTCAAGACAATTCTTTAAAATCATGCAGTTTTCCTCTAAAATCTAATTTACATCAAGTTTTTCCTTCCCACTTTTGAGTTTTTTCCCCAAATTCAAAGAAAACACCCCTTCCCCTACTTTTGAAAAAAGCCCTGGTAAGGATACTGTCCTGGAAAACTGGTTAGGTGAATCTACCATCATAATTATTTAACTGAAAAATTAGTGAGCAATTTTTTATTTCATACTATTAAATTTATTTAATGTTGATAGTAAAACAAGTTTTTTCTACTTATATTAATCACTCTTGACACCTCATTCCTGATCTTATCCATCTTCACAAGGGTATGTTTGTGCTGAGCATCTAGCAAGAGCCTCTTGCAAGCCTTGAAGGGAACAAGAGATGTTTGTAAAACACGTATGCCCCCATGGCAGCCAAATAGTCCGAAATGGTGAAGGTCACAGTGACCTTGACCTTTGACCTACTGACCTCAAAATCAATTTACTATTGCTGACCAACCTCAATGTACAGTTTGAAGATCCTAGGTCAAAGTGTTCTTGAGCTTTTGAACAGAAACCATTTAAATAGCCAGATATAGTAAAGGTCACAGTGACCTTGACCTTTGACCTACTGACCTCAAAATCAATAGAGGTCATTTACTGTTGCTGACCAACCTCCATGTATAGTTTGAAGATCCTAGGTCAAAGTGTTCTACAGTTATTGAACAGAAACCATTTAAATAGTCAGAAATAGTAAAGGTCACAGTGACTTTGACCTACTGACCTTAAATCAATTGGGGTCATCTACTGTTGCTGACCAACCTCCATGTGAAGTTCAAGATCCTAGGTCAAAGCGTTCTTGAGTTACTGAACGGAAACCATTTTATACGACCGATAGACAGACAGATCGACAGACCGACAGACATGTGCAAAGCAATATACCCCCTCATCAAAGATGGAGGGCATAATTACTGGTACCACTTTTATTTCATTTTAGCTTGAGACCTCGAAGTGGATGCTCAACTTCTAGGCTATCAGAGCATGGGCTGGTAAGTTAAATAGTCAATGCATTGTTGCAAAGAAAAATGATTTCATTACTAAAAATGTCTAATGCAGATAATTGCAGTGTAAGTCAAACTTTAAATTTGTTACCTCCCTTTGAATTAAACTAAATTTAAAATTTCCATTGTTTTTTTATCAAAACTGTTCACATCTGAAATGAAAGTTCTTTGTTATAATTCCACTGCATACCATTTCACTAATTTTACCAATGAATGAGATTTATTGGTGTACCGATTCATTTTAAGTTGCGGCAATGGAAACCTTATCTAAATTGTGGATATCTTTTATTTTTTATTGAGTAAGCGTAACTAGTAATGCCATTAAATTGCAAATTTGATCAAGTGCTGGTAATTTATTCCCATACATTTTATTTGGTATGTTCAAATGGACACATCTAAAACATAACACAAATAAGAACAAAAAGTGAGCCACAAGTTGCTCTAACATAATGTTATTGTACCCACACACAAATTGTACAAGTAAATAAACATCCATATTATTTACAACTACTAGTACTTTATTATGCATCTGCATTTTTATCCACATATATTGTACTTGCAGTTACCATGATTTTGCAAAATATGATCAATGGGTCTCAATAAAAACCAAAATTGAATCATAGAACATAGAAATAAATCTGTGAGTGATGTGGTATGAACAAAAAAAGTAATACACCTATTAAAGTGAACATGAATTATACAACATGAAAGAAGACAATGATATAATTGCATAATGCATTAATGTGCACATTATTCAAACCCTGACTATACCCTCATTTGTGAATTCCATGAAGATAAATTACATGTATCATTAAAATAGTATCAGTTTATACTATCTTGTTGTAAAAAATCCCTAATAGAGGATCACAATAATGGTTATACTAATTTATTTTATGTCGGTTGTAAAACAAACTTTTCAACTAATATAATCATCTCTCTCCACAGCTTATTCCTGATGTTATCCATCGCCATAGGGCATGAGAGAAGAGAAGCCAGTTTCCCTTTTTGGCTGAGCATCTAGCAAGGGAATCACTGGTACCATTTTTATTTCGTCTTTGGTATGACGCGGCCTGAGATTGAACTCAAGACCTCCCAAACTCTAAGCGGAGGCTCAACCACTAGGCTATCGAGGAAGTGGAGTTAAAATAATGTTAAAACTATACTTCTGATGAATGAAAAATAGACAAAATGTTTTAATAATAGTGCTAACAACTGGACAGACTGACAAGCACTGCTAAATATCACAGAATGTCTCAATGATACATATGGTACCAGTAATAATTTTAAAAAGGAAAATAATATAAATTACATGTACATTGTATATCCTTACACTGCAGCGGTAACTGTAAGTCAAATTAACATAAGAAATTACTTTGAATCTTGACCCAAATTGAAAATAATTTGATCAAATGTTATTTATAAATTCAGCATGCCAGCATACATAACCTGGCTCTACACAAGACATAATTATACTGTACAGTATAGTCATAATGAAAGTCCCCTGGCATGGCAGAGTGGTGAAGGTATCTATCTTGGGAGTAAAAGGTCAAATGTTTACAAGTTTGAATCTGACTCTGGCTGGTAAAGGCATTCGCACTGGGAACAGTTGAGGGTTCTAATCTCAGTAGGGTAATGATTTAAACTGTTTGCCTACCTTCCCTATCGGGCAAAGGGCAATAAATGGCATTAAAGGGTACATATGAGTTAGGAAACAAGTGTGCTAGAAAGTAGATGTCTCATAAGTCTAATTGATTGGCCCTTTAGCCAAAATAGTGCTGGTACTATGATATATTGACGTAAGTTTCATTTTTATTATCGTGACACTGAATCAAGAATATTAAATTATCATAGTTTTTCATGCCAGTGCCTTTTTCTTATCATGGGGATTGGGTCTTAGACTTTTAATTGGGGGGGGGGGGGATTGAGTGATTGACATTTTGTTAACATGGGATAATGATTTAGTAGAGGCAAACTATATTTTTGGGGAAAGCTGCATGATTTATGATATTTAAGACCTTTTGCTGTGGAAAGGGCCTTAAAATGAAACCTTCTTATTACTATGTAAGGCCCTGCAAGCTTATTTTGACCTATTTAAAGCATCAACCCATGTATTATAATTTAGACTCATAGAGTAAAGTCTTAATGTCATGGTAGGCCTGTGTGTAAATAGTTTCAAAGAATTAATGTACATGTACAAATCAAACGTCATCAATCTAGACATATAAATAATGAGTTTAAATGCAACATGCTGTAGTATATATTCCACTATCATCAAAGCAATTCTAAACCGACTTGCACAATACTAAAACTATACAAACTAATTAACTGATTAAGGTCACATATTAGAATGACAGGTCTACCCTAGGTGACAATAATGGGGCTAAGACGATTGTAGCATTAATTTGATACATTAAGACTAAACGATCGACAAATATCTACAACCTTTCAAAGCTGGAAATTCATGACACCTCTCGTAAACTGGTATATTCGCAGTATGCTCCATTTTTAGATTTCCCTGCTGCAGCAACCGCTAGCCACCATTTTGTACGGTCACATGATCAAAATAAATCCTGACCTTTGACCTAAACAAGTTCTTTATTTACATACAATTACTGCGTAGGTATAAAAAATTATATATTTACGCATTGGTACAATATGGGTTCATAAATCAAAACAATATGGTAGTTTTACGTTGAAATGGGCGGTTGTCATGGAAAGAATCTCTCGTTTAAGTCTGAAAACAGTGTGACCGGCAGCGAACTACTTTATTACAGTGTATTAATCCATTCGGAGTTACTCGGCTCCTTCATTGACGTGAAAACTCGCTCTCCTTAGCTAGCACGTTTAGATTATTTGTTTTTCCTTTGGCTGTCACTTTGTGTATGTGATACTTGCCTGCTCATATTTTATCCAGATCCCTTGCTAGACTCCCAGGTACGTTATTCACTTTTCCATTGTAGCTTCTCACCTTTTCACACTTTAACTTTCTTTTTATTCATTATCATTTTTCACGCATTCGCCTTGTGAAGTTGTGTTGCGGCGCGTAGCCTATTTCTGTAAGTCTAGCAGAATTTCTGTCAGTGTTTGACATTTATTACTGTCTGTTGCTTTCACATGTTTGGACTCTCCGGTACACTTCTGTATAATTTTATTACCTTAATTCTGGTGAATTTATCAATTAAAATATGTAAACTTTTGGACACTATTTAATTAATAAATACCGGCCCATAAATAAACCTTAATTCAATCAATTGAAATAAGGCATCATTTTATTTTCACATCTCTTATAAGTAACTCTTATTTCTTTCTTATGTAGCTTATTCTTATGCAAATTTGATTATAAAAATACTTTTACCATATTTATTTTCTTAAGTAGTAAAATTAAGCTGCATTTTCTATTAAGTACAGGGTATACTTGTATTTGATCTATAGTTACCCAAATATTTAAATTGTTTATTGTTAAAAGGCATTAAGACATTTGTCTTGAGGGTAAAAGTATTTTGATCAAAATTGCTGATCAGATTATAGTCTGTGCATGCCTAATGATAGTTATAAAATGTTTCCATTATATATAACTGTCTCATTTTCATTTATCATCCTCATAATCATTGTCAGCTTTTAAAAACCTCCCAAATTATTCATTTGTGATTTTATGTAGTACAATTATCCTACCAAAGTACTACCGTATATGCTTTGGGAAATGATCCCTGTCCGATGTTCAGTAGATGTTCCTATTGTTATATATTCCCCATAATTATTGATTTGTTGATCCCTACCTGACACCAATCCTGCCACAATCCCCTTATACACCTTCCTTGTAACCCTTTTCCCGCGAGCAATGGAGACGGGTTCTTGAAAAAATGAAAAAATAATTACAAATAAATTTCATTTGAACAAATCTGGAGATTGCGGATTATTGTGTTGAAGATTAAAAATACCTACATTCAAGTTGACAAAAGGATTCTACGGGGGATGATTGGACATATAACGACCCACACAGTCGACAGTGATACGGTTTGTGGTTTCGCAAAACGAAACTTTATTGTGTATTTTCAATGTGGACAGCCAGGGAAAGTATACATATATATTATATAAAACTATAATTCTTCATTATCAGTATCATGTTCAAAATATTTGTGATGTCATAATGTAATAGTGAGGACATGTATAGTGTCACTCTGTGATGTCATAATGTTATAGTGAGGACATGTATAGTGTTTGGACTTTAGCTATGTACCACGTTGACTGTCCGAAACATGGCAATGTCAACAGATGTGAACGATTCAGGAAATCTTATATCATATTGCAAAGTTTCACGAACAAGAGTAGAAGATGACACCGAACAGCTGATCATGCATGTGCAATGTATGAAAGAACTTAACAAGTTCTACCTGTAGTGTTTATAAATGAACAAATAAAAGTTCATACATAACATCTATATACTGTAATATTGGTATTTATAAAATCACAGACAGAGTAAATATACCTGTCATAATTGTATAGTAACACTATCACATATCTTCATAATGCATCAATATTCCATCAATGTTTACCGATATTATGGCATTTATAAGTTTTTCATCTCACAGTTTGTATAGGTTGCACAGAAAACTGTGAGCCAATTTAAGTAGCATCAGTTTGATCAGAGAGAAGCATACATGTATCTATTCTTGGAACAACATGAGAATCATAAATATGTTTGCAAATTGTTTTGATATTGTATCCATGGGCAACTGAGCATCATTTTCTTATAAATGCTCAATCAGGAATGAATTGAAAGTTTGGTAAATTAATTTTCTGCTTCTCGACTGATGGTGCCATACATTTTCTGTTATACAACCATATTCCATACTGTTGCCAGGGTCAAGTGTTGGTGCGTATCATCCAAAATATATTATAAATGCCATAATTTCGATAGAAATACTTTCCATGTTTTCAGTGATGTGTATAAATATGTTAAGCTTCGATTCAATTATTTCTCTGCCAACATAAAACACAATGGTTCACGGTAAGTAATCTGTAATTATTGAATAATCTTGAAGAAAGCATGCTTGCAAAGATATGGCACGCCCTATCAGTCTGTATACTCCCCAGACTTGCAGTCAGACTCCTAACTTTATCACTAAACAACATATGTTTTTTCAGAAAATATGATTAATACGCCATGTACATGTTCTCTGGGTTGCTTTAATACTGGGATATATTTTTTAATTGGACATGACAGAATTTCTCTCCTACCTGGTGACTCTTCGTCTGTGATGTTGTACTGTTAATAAAAATTCTCAGTTAATTAGGATTTTCATCAATAAACATACTTGTTAATTAACATTCTCGTTAATAGAACTATTTGTTAATTACGATCTAGCAGATTCAACCGATATAGCAGATTCCGGATTCAACTTCTAGTATGTTCTGATTTCTGTAAATCAGACTTCCTGATTGTTGTGGGTGGAGGAAATCTATGTGTGCTATAAATACGATTTCCTACAGCTGTTTCAGGTTTTATCATTGCGTAACATTTTATATACCAGATTTTGAAGAATGTTAAAATTGTCAGATGGTAATGATTTCCAGTGACTGGTAGTTGAAGATTATTAATCTGTTTATATTTTCTGTATAAGAATTAAAACTGATAGTGTAACATTTCCCTCTCTATGCCGTGGAAACTCGGCTTTCTGAGAGTTAAACCAGTGTTTTAAATGCTGAACAGTCTTTGTCTGATTGCGTGTGATAAACGTCTTATATTCCACTGCCAGATCGTATATACATACCTTAGGCCATCCTTAAGAAATTGTTTGTTTGCGGTAACGCGACCCAAGATTTTTAAGGTGGATAGGTAGGTCGAATTTTTTAAAAAAAATTTGTATAGAAATCTTTTTTGGGGAGCCTGTAAAAACAATTGGGTCGATATAGTTATATAAGGAAATGGGATGAAAAAAAAATTGAGTAGGGGCCATTTCGATGGGTAGGTAGCGTTACCGCAAACCAACATTTTTTTAAGGACGGCCTTAATACTTGTAACAACAGCTGTGTACAAACAATTCAAGCATTACTTATCTTTTAGTGAGAAATACATGAAGGCAAATGGTTCTGTTCTCTTCAATAAAAGGTTATTGGTATGATCTGACTAAAATATTTCAAATAAATATCAGGGCATGTAAAGTGCTCTAAGGATCTGATTAAAAATACCCATTAAAAATTGGGGTATTTTAAGTACACTGTTGCTGCAAGAAGTTCAATGATCTAATAGTTTAAATTTTTCTATTATTGCTGTATTAAATGTAAGATTTAGTGGTCTATGACCTAACAAAAATCCATGTGTTTGTTATATAGAGGTCATTGTTTAAGAGTAGACTGCTTTGGTGAGATTGCTTGCAATGTGATAGAATGGTTCTATGATCTAACACTACAGGTACTGTTAACAACTATCCAGGACCTGTGAACCCAGTCAAGCTGCGGGTGAGAAATTATTATTTTCTCGGCTAGATTGGACACCAGTCAAATAGTATAACTTAGCACTAGCTGTGATCACTCAACACAATCATTGTTAGTGTGACATCATGTTGTCTTGGTCATAAAAGTCCGAAAAACTTGTCTAGAAGCAATATTTTATCGATGGTATTTGTGTCCAAGTGGGAACTCTGTGTATATTCAGTTCATTGTAATCTGAGACAAAAGTTCAATTTGTATTTTTTCCTGGATGTCAGCAATTATTATGTTTGGTAGACAAGTTGTATTTTTGTTAATTAGTGTTTCTATCATCCTGTTGCCTTGGTAATAATGTATGAGATTAGAAGTCATAAAATTAATGAGTTTCTCAGAACTTTGTCAACACCCCTTGCTGTATAAATGCTCTTGGAAATGTGGATTATTTTACATGTATATTATTAATTTATTACACACATGTGTACTGGGCTAGATTTTCCTCTTTGATTATGTGGTATGAACATATACAAAGGATTCTGTAAAAGGTATCCGGGATTGCATGAAGTTGAATGATTTTACAGTTCATCCCAAAGCTTATGGCAGAGGTTCCTTTGTGTTGTTGTGTTGTGGGTTGGTTTGTCAGCTGAATGCGTGACTGTTCTAAGTGTATATAGGTTAAACAGAAGATGGGATAGTTTTATGGTCAGTTCTCAAAGTTGCAGATTTTATTTTGTTCCATCTGATAAGCCCAGCCATGAATCAGATTGATGCTGGTGAATGTGTGGAGGTGTACAAAGTGTTTATAGCAGCATGCTGGTTCGCTGACCAACAGTATGCAATCTAAGACCAATAAATACACCGATTTCTCACTCTTCATCTGGCAGATGTCTTTACTGCTGAAGTGCTTTTCATTAATATCTATTCCAACACTGACAAGTAATTACTATATCTTTTAAACTCAGATAACTTACCTATTTATGATGGGTGGGGTATGTTTTTGATGTTAAGTACAAAGTATTTTGTAAGTGAGCAAGTATATGCTTGTTTTAACAGCTTTCCTGATTACAATGTCAGTAATCTGTTTATAGAAGATGGACTAACAACAACTTGCAGGGGTTCCACTAGCTTCTGAATCTGAAGGGTCATTTTGATACTTTTGACTAAATTTTACCATCTTATAGGCCAAAAATACCCATGCTTTTAAGAGAAAATGACCTTTCAAACCAAAATCTTGAGGGTCAAAATGTGGCTTTTTGGAAATTTCATGGGTCAAAACCCCTCTGTCATCATAAAACATCTCACTGTACATGTATTTCCTTACTTTTACTTAGTCCTCTTCGCTCTCATTGGAGCATAGGGCCTCCACTACAGACAGAGTCGCTTTCCATTGGGTACGGTCTGTCTTTGTTTTACTTACGTTTTTAGGGTAACTGCTTACTGCTCTAGTTGAACAGATTCTCATTTTGTCCACCCAGCCTCACTTATCAAATCAATAAGGCAGTGAACATGTCAACGATATGCTGTTCTGATATTTTTGCATGTAAACAATGATAATCATATTATAGTACATGTATATCATTATTGGCCGCAGAATTGCTGATACAGGTTTCTGGTCACATGGTCTTCCTTCGACTGATTCCATGCCCAGTCCTCAAAGGAAGGGTTATTGGAACCAACTTGAAAGAGGTCCGTGCTGTAGCACTTGAAATAGAATTTGAATACGGTTCAATTATGTAAAAGCATTTAAACTACCTATTTAATTAAACATAATCATCCCTGCATAACAAAACTTAAATATTCAGTCATTATCAAACCACTTGCATGTTCAGTAAATCATATTTTGTGATGTTTTGTTATAGGCAATGTTGTAGGGGCATTCTTGTACAGACAGTTTCATTACAAAAATCACTCTTTTGGAACTTGGTGCTAACACCTACCTATACGGGGTACTTAAACTGGGTTGTACTTCATTTGGAATACATTCTACCCCATTAATATAAAGTGTTTCAATTTGTTTGGTTTGTGCTTTAAACATTGATTGATTTTGGCTTGTCAATGTGCAATATTACGAGCCAGCTGCTAACCATATCAACTGCAATGTTAAATCTTAGACACAGGTGCGTAATTTAGAAGTTATTTTTATGTAAATATCTTTTAAAAAATGGTTATGAAATCAATTAGTTATAATTCAGGTGTATCGGTGCAGCGGTGCTAGACCAATTAGGAACAGGCAGTACATCACTGTTCACTTCAGTACATCTCGACATACTCACTTTTTTATTCCATCTCCATCATAAAAAAAAATTTGATAGTTTATAATTTGAGATATTAATTCAGTATGTTTTTTATACAGTCAAATGATACATCAAGGTAACAGAATGATAGGAATTATAAGTTATTTGCAATGTGGTTTTTTTCGGGCTCTGTTAGGGTAACCCCATTTATTTCAAATATATAGTATACATTCATAGTTTATGATTTACAATATATTGATATTTATGAAGGCATAAAGATAGAAAAATTTGGACATTATAGCAATTTAGATTTATTAGAAGAGTCTGCACTATTGAGTAAACTGAGTTCCATAGTAATTGAAAAATGGATATGTCACTGAAAGGATTCCATACTTTAAACTTGAAATCACTATGGAGTACTAGTACATTAATCTGGTCTGCAATTATTTTATTAAGGCTGCTGTGTACTTTAATTGGATTATATAAAGCTTATAGAGGCAAGAGGCAACTCAAATCAAATGCATGTGTGCTGATTATTGTAGCAATTAATGAGAAAGTAAAGCTGGTTAGTTAATAATTTAGCACTTTCTTTGTATAGATTATCGGTAGGATGTTTATTGTGTGAAGATTGTGATACAACATTAATTGTTAATTAAAGCAGACAATAATGCACGAATGATGTTGTTCTGATAGGACTTTGTTAAACTGATACATGCCCGATCTGTCTGTCTAATGGATATGATGGCCTTCCAGTAATTTGTTAAAATATTTTTTTCCTGGAAGCCCCAAGGTCATTGGCCAATTAGGCAGGGATAAAAGCGAATGGCCACGCACTACGACTATCTCAGTCGCTCTCAGTCGCACGCCAAATTATACATTTATTTCGCCTTCCAAACACTTCTGCCATACACGTTTATGAGGTATCAATGGCAATAGAACTTACAAATTGATGAATTTCTGTTTACGAGTATACAGTTTTGTATTTTGTTCTATAACCATAAGAAAACTGCTCCTGAGTCAGGTACTTGTTGGTCCGCTTTATATTACATGCCTTTGTGCAGTCTGTATCAGGTAAAGTTTCTGCATTTCTTTCGCAAGTCTCATTGAGTCCTAAAGGTTGTGTTGTTTCGTTTGAAAATGTGCTTCTATAGATATATATTAATTTAAAAAGCTGTGGTCTTGTGATTACCGTAATTAAACTAGGGTTTACGTGAACTCAGTTATATGAACTAAGTTTTTTGTTTTGATGTTTCTAAAGAAATGATCATGCTGACACGCTCTGATATATAGTTTTCTCTCTTCTCAACAACTTCATACTATAGGTAAAATTTTCTTGATAATGAAATATTTTATAAGCGATAAATAATCACTTAGGGCAAACCGATAACACACTGATAATTTCGTCTAACAATTGGCTTGTGGTATGAAAATACATGTAGGTTCACCAGGGCATCAATGCTAAGATGGTTGGAGAATATTTTCATATCTGGCAGTATTTTTATTCAGGTTTCTGCTAGCTTTTGAATCTGAAGGGTCCTTTTGATACGTTTGACTAAATTTTACCATGGTATAAGCAAAATACTCATGATTTGAAGAAAAAATCACCCTTCAAAACAAAAATTTTGAGGGTCATAATGTGGCTTTTTGGAAATTTCAAAGGTCAAAACCCCTACTTCCGAGTCCAATGGAACTCCAGTTTAAAAATGTTCAGTTCATACAGTGCACTTCCTCTGTCTATGTTATGTAATAGTGTAAACAAGTTATCAAGTATCCGGTAGAACTTTGAGAAACTGCATTATTCATAAATAATATTTGTTGTAGACCAGCTGCTGGTACCCATTTACTGATATCTACTGATCAGGCCAGATCATATGTCTATCATCAGATCATGTTAGTCTTGATTTTGGATTCTCAAGATTGTTTGTATATTCTACGTAAGTGGCCAGAATAATCGAAGGTTAAAAACAAAAGGTCTTTAGGGTGGTGCTGACTTACTGGAACATGGTTCTTTATTCCCAGATGCAAAGCCAATCAAACGGATCAGCTTTGTTTGATTTATTTATCTAAGTACTGGTATATTTTTGTTCCTCCATTTGGAGAGTACCATCCCTCATTTATATTCAACACATGTGATCATTAAGGCTATCAGAATGCATGGAAACTATAGGAGCACTGTTGTGAAGGGACGTATGGCCATCTCTGGGTTCTAACATACCTGAAGTCACTCCTCATAAAAAGTGTATTGTTCTAGACCTTCTAACTATATGCCGGTATATATACATATAATCCCTAATACTATAGTAGCAACTTTTGTTGGAAATTGTGCATGTTGTTTTTTGGTGGAAGGGTGTTTTTTTCAGTTTTTGCTTATCTTGGAAGTGTATGATTTGTTGCTGGCGCAAAGTTCACCATGGCGTCTTGTTCCTTCACTGTAGGTACAGAAAACCACAATTTTGTGAAATTTATGTCAAAAGCATTAAAAAGAAATTACCAACGTCAATGTTAATAAAATGTTTCACCATGCTCACAGTGAAGGCCACATCTGTGATGGGGACAGGGTTCCACATTTCCCATGTTTGTACTCCCATTTACTGTCTATATGGGTCTGCTGTTAAAGAGAAATTGATTCAAATTGATTTCCAGTTTTCCCTTTCAAAGACAGGAAAATCTTTCTCCAGAAATTCTTGCAGTAAATTTCGTCAGTCCTTCGGAATCAATAGAAAAAATGGTAACATCATTTATACATGCAATTAAGTTAGTTTTCTCACTAGATTGTATTTTCTAGTCAAGACTGTTACCATGTTGGTTTCTGGAAGTGTACCTAGCAACCTTATATTGCAGTAACTGTGCTCAGCTTGCATTTCTTCAAAGTACCTCTCAATATTTTTAGGCTATTTAGAGCTTTAGCCTTCCAAGATAGAGCGGCATGCTGGTGAGGGGAAATAATTTGTCTGTCCACCCCTGTGTCAAGTAGCACATGTGTGTTACTCTCCTCAAGGGGAGATGTTTAAATTCCCTACATCTGGGACTGGCATGCTGGCTAGGGGAAATAATTTGTCTGTCCACCCCAGTGTGTTACTCTCCTTATTGGGAGATGTTTAAATTCCCTACATCTAGGACTGGCATGGGCAGACCAGGGGAAATAATTTGTCTGTCATGGAATTTTCATTTTCACCTTAAGTGTCAAGCATTTGCTTGTTTTGTCTAACTCTCCTCAAATGTAGATGTTTGAATACCCTGCATCTTGGACAGTTAACTCTATTGAAACTCTAGCCAAGATGACCTATTTCCTGGGACTCTGAATCATTCGAATATCAAATTTCCATCTTTATACCCCTGCCACCCAAAGGGTAAAAGATTGACACATGCATCATTATTTCATTGGGTTATTTAAGAATACTACTGGACTGAAGTAATTTAACACGTAGAAGAATGGGAATATCAACAACATGTCAGATGAGATCAAGGTCAACTTGGGTGATTGTAACTACATTTGTAGTTTGTACTTAAAAGGGAGGCTTTATTTATAATTTTCGGACAAGTGTACAAGTTGAATGGTATGGTACACATTATATACACCTGTTGCAAGTTCATTTCAGACAAGTTGTATTGTCCAGAGAATTTGATATATTGTCTATATTTATAATCCCGGTTGTATATTTTCATAAGTGGGGACTATCACGAAGACGTTCGAGGTGTAATACCAAAACACAAGTCTAAATGACCGATATTGCACGATTTGCTTGCGGAAATTTATATATTCAACGCAAGAACCTTGTAATATATTCATGCATAAAGGTCAGGAACATGTCAAATTCTCTGTGCTATATTGTCACTGTTAAAATTACCTTGGGTTTGTATTTTTATGCCCCCCTATCGATAGATGGGGAGGCATATAGTGATTCACCTGTCCGTCCGTTCGTCCGTCCGTCCTGGTTAACCCAAATTGACCGTTTCTTCTAGCATTAATATGGCTTGCTACAAAGCTTCCAAACTTGCATGGATGTTGTATATGAACACTCTCCACACGCCTGTATCACCTGACCCCATTTTGACCTTCGCCTTGACCTAATTTTGGACTTAGACTTATTTATGGACAAGGCTTCCACAGGGGGCATAAGCGTTTATTGAACGCAGTCTTGTTGTGATCAGCTTCCAAAATTTATCTGGTTTAAGGGTGCTGAGATAGTTGATATGATGGGGTAAGTTACTTGGTCTAGAGGTCATAGGTTTGAATCTAGGACACAATATTAAAATACAGTTTTAAAGCATATTCTGTTCCACCTCAGTGACAATATTCAACCTGCCATGGTGATCAAAATCAATAAAGTTTTAATTTTAGCTTCTGACACTTGATTAATATAAGCTTTTCAGGTTATCTAATAATCCATCACTTGTAGGCTTTTAAAGTCATCAAAAATCAGTAATGCTTTGCTGGCGCCTCTTTTACACTTTGTATAGCTTCATTGACATAAACATTGATTATAGTATGCCCTGTTCACTGTACATCAGTACATGATGCCGACTATACAGACCTTTTCCATTATACAACTATTCATTTATTCACAGCAATCAAGTCAACATTGTTGTTACTTCATTTAGTTTTCCTGTCACATCCTGTGTGTACACTTTGAAAACAGCAGTTGACAGCAGTCGATTCATTCCTTACTGTGAATCTATTGATTTTGTTGGTATCATTAATGCTTGGAGCTTTATGTGTAATTTGCATGTTCTATCATTTTCTATCAGATTTCCAATTTCTTGTTGTCAAGGTAATTTCACAGAAGTATCACAGAAGTATCACAGGTGATATTATTACTAAGTTTCTTGGGTGATACAGAGAACAAGTCTAATGGTAAACACTGTAATCAAAACTTTCATGTTAGTGGTCAATAACATGTGAAAACAGACACCATTTCTTGTGATTGGTATTTTCCACTGATTTGATGGTAATAGTTAACCATGTAACAGTATTTAGCTGGTTAAGTTCATAAAAAATTGATTTCAGGTTAGTATTACCAGGTACTCCATGTAATTACTACTATTTGAGTAGTTCTGTGCATTATTACCTGCGAGCCTTGAGCGAGCAGGTATATTGGATAGCATTAAGTAAAAAGTCCATGGAGGGGCACGTGACCTGTTCTCGATGGTTTACGATTTCAAAAATAAAATCCAAAAAAAGATGCATTTTGTAAGAATGTCGTGAATTCCTGGAATTATTTTGCCTGTGATTCCTGGTTTAATACAGTGGTTTCACTAGCTTCTGAATCTGAACCTTGGGTCATTTGATTCTTTGACAAAATTTTACCATTTTTATAAGCAATATACCTTTTAAGAGAAAATAACCAAAATCTTGAGGGTCAAAATGTGGCTTTTTGGAAAACCGCTACTCCTGAGTCAAATGGAACTCCTGTTAACATGTTTTAAAGTTTAAGTGATCTTTCAAACATTGCTCATCTCTTTAAAATATAAGTTGATCACCAGGGGACTTCTCTTGTGACCCACCCACCTGGGCCTTGTTTTTTTTTCAAAAAGATATGTTGCAGACCAGTCTACCTTGTCTCAGGCATCTCTGATTGGTTAATTAAGTTCTGAATAGTCTTGAAATTGACCAATGACTAAATTTCTATGGCTCTATTTGTGGGACTATAAAATTACAATTAAATAATCTGAAATGTGCAATAAAATTATATAAGATACTGTAATGGATCAATTTGGAAAGTTTCCAAACATAAGATTCTAAATACCTAAATATGCTGAATGTAATGATTCTGAATGTTATGATTTCTGTTACATTCAGATGGATTACTGAACAATTTAACTATGACTCATAACAATAGATGCCATAGAGTAGGGCATACTTTCTAGTATAGTCCCTTGCTGAAAGGGATGTTGTCTATTATATGTATGATCATGCAAACATGATACACAAAATATTCAATATTATGTTTTCTAGTATGAGTTAATTTAAGCATGAACTTATATTGTAGAGTTTTCTTACATGTACAGGGCGTTCAAAAAGTTTGTTCTCAAAATTTAAATTCATACTAAATTTTATCTGAGCCATGTTCACAGTGTACAATTTCAATTTCTTACACAAATAGTTTCATTTCATTCTCAAAATATTAAAGCAATGGTAGAACCCTTTTGAATTATACCTGAAAATTATACATTCTTCCGATATCAACTATTAAACTTAAATTTTGAGAACTAACTTTTTAAACACCCTGTATATTGTACTGTTTATAATCTATAATCTTGTTGCAGTTAATGATTGGTATCAGACAGAGCTATACAGGGTTGCACAAAAAGATACAAATACATCAGACAGGGAAGGCAGCACTCAACCGAAACAGCAAAGCATGAAGGTCATGAAGGTCACAAAAAACAGAGTACAAATTGCTTGCTCTGCATGAAAGTGGCCTCGTCCAAATATGAGATGGTCAAAATATGAGATGGTCCAAATATGAGATGGTCCAAATATGAGATATGAGATGGTCCAAATATGAGATGGTCCAAATATGAGATGGTCCAAATATGAGATGAGAAGGTCCAAATATGAGATGGTCAAAATGTGAGACAAAATCATTTCTGATGAAGGTTTTTCATTATTATATTCATTTCTGGTTGTGCATTGTTACCATTATTTAACAGTTTTTCAGTGATAAGAAGACTTAAGCTTCCCTGAGACTGAGTCTACCAGTCATGAAGTGGAACTTGACACTTCTAGCCTTGGAGTGGAACTTCTATAATGGGGACCAAGCAAGGTAGTCGGGAGTCTAATGCTTTTGGTTTGAATAGTGAGGTGCTCATAAGGATTGATTCCACGTCCTTCTAGACTCAAAGCACCTTAACCTTTAGAGCCAGCCAATCAGTAGCTTCTTTGTGTGTGTGTATTATCAAGGCTGTAAGTTTGGTTCACTACGGTAGTACATATGTACATCTTGACTATATGGCTGTGTGAGGATACGTCGGCTCCTAATACCTCAATATATTTAATTGTTTGGTGACAACTTGAAAGTCTTGAATAGTAAATTCTTATGTTTCCAAGTACATCTGATACATATATTGTGAAGTCTTACAATACAGGGATACATTGGTATGGTAAATTTGCAAGCTATAGTGCTTATTTCAACAACTTCTCATAACACAAACAAGTATTTGTTTGTGCTACCTGTGCTTTATGGCTTGTTGGAATAGTCCAGCAGAATGATAATCTTCCAAACTAGTTGTGCTTTTGCTCTGTAAATTATGGAAATGGTCTCTGAGAATTAACTTGAGATTCAACTGTATATGGGGGTATTGCAGTTAAATACATGTATATAACTGTTGGAAAGTAACTCTTATTCATTGTGAAGGACTTTTATTCTGGTTTTTCTATTGATTTTAATTGGTTAAATTTTTGAGGGAAAAATATATGTGATAGAGGCAATCCACAACATTACATGGTTTATTGGTACTAAAATTACATTACAATCATGTAAGTTGTGTGCGTATGTCTCTTAAAAGCACATTGATTACTCCCCCCCCCCACACACACACACTCACAACAGATCTATATTGAGTCATCAACTTTTATTTTTATGTTTTAAAGTCAGACAGAAAATTTAATTAATTTTCAATAACAGATCTCTGTGTGTACATACTTGCATTGCCTTTGGGGATTTTATGTCATAATCGTGGGGTTGTTCTGGGGTCAGCATTTCACATATTCAGTTGACAATTCAGCTATACACAATAGACAGGATATTTAGTTTACAATCAAATAAAAGCTCTCTCGATTTAATATGTTGGGTCAGTTTGTTACAAATACATGTTCAAATATTTGTACAGATTTAGGCAGAGTCTAATAAAGTTGCTTTGAAGTTTATGTTGGATAGCCAATTATTACCTAATTAAGAGGCTAAATATGTTATAGTCTACATGTTATATTGGTATCAAGAGTAAGTGAGAGCTTTTAATATAATAATATATGAAGCTAATTTGTTCCAAATAGTTTGTAAAATGAAACACATATCGCTGGCTTAGACTTAAAAAGGTCGTAAGTACAAAATCAATATTTTGAGAAAACAAGAAAAAACTGTCAGAAAACTACTCTTTACTTATGGAAAAACGAGGTTTTTCTACTTCAGTTTGGTCAACATGACCACTTCCAATTTTCAAGAAAATAGGCTCATAAGAAGCGCCTTGAGATGCAGTTTTCAAATATACATGAGTCTTATAAGGTCATAAGTACAACTTATGACCTTCTAATTCTAAGCCAGTGATAGATGCTGCTTATAATTCTTTGATAATTCATTTTTGGTCTAGATGTTGATTTTCGTGCACTTGTTACTTCATTTGTCAATTGAACTGCAATGTATGTCCGGCATAGATTGGTTTAATAAATTCAGCCTCTATTCGACGTTTTCGACTTTATTCGATCTTATCAGGAAAATCATTGTAGAAATAAGTAAACTACATCATGAGTAGAAATTTCGGAAATCTGTTACACTCGACAAGGGCGTAGCTAGAGGTATTTAAATGTGTACGCAAGTAGGCTAGGGGGTCTGGGGGCATGCTCCCCCGAAAAAATTTGTTCGCTAGAACATCTCTGGTGCGTTCTGGCGTCTTTTTTGCATCATCTTTAACATTATTTTTACTGATAAAACAAGTTCTTTTTGTTTCTATAAAGCTTTTAGTAGTGTTTCTAAGAAATGCTGAAAATAATAAAGGCTTAGCCCCTTTAGGGCTTAGGCATCAGTTTTTATTGACTTTTTCGGTCATTTATATTTTCACTTTTTGAGAAGCATGTGTACGCAGCTGCGTATTCTGCGTACAGGTAGCTACGCGCCTGCTCGAGATTGACATGTTAACAACCTGCAGGATAGAACTTCTGTATGTTAATGCTTTGGGTGCTGTATTATACTCAAAGGTTGTATAGTTATGTATTGCTACCCTCTCCACAGTGTTTAAATGAGTCAACTTCCGGTTATCACAATAAGGAGTACACATTCAATTATAGAGTTTTGCAATAAGTCGTACAGTGATAGGAAATCACCGGATGTTTCAATCACAATAAGTCATACAAGTTGAATTGTATAGTATCCCAATAAGTTGTACAGTGATTTAGTTCATACGCGATGCTCTCCTACCCTACAGATATCTGAAGGTTAACACCATAACAGACACTGCTGTTAAACCTGACAGATTATTCACTTTAATTGTTTCAGCTTTTTCAAATGAGAAATTCACAATATTTCACTTTTTTCTGTCCCATGGCTCCAATGTTTTAATTGAATTAAACTTTTCCATGTAATAATCATTAATGTGCTGTTAGTGAGTTCAGGCAAGTGAATTTATATGGGCTGTGTGGTTTTAGGGGTTGCTGCAGCCCTCAATAAGGCTCAGGGCCTAATTCTGATATGCATGCATGTTCATAGGATGAGAGGTGCAGAGCTTATTTAAACATATCAATAGGTACTTTCCTTGGCAATCTGAACTATATAATTCAGATTGATATATAGGTACTTGAGTATTGTCTTTCTTGAATTAAAAGCATTGCGAAAAATATTAGAAAGTCAGAATAACTGAATGTTTGTTTCTAGTGTGTTGAATGAGCTGTCAATCACTGTGTTTAATAAATAAAAAAAACTACAATACAAGTAGACTCGAGTCAGGTTATCAATAATGTTATGACATATAAAGAATCAATAGGTTTATTACATGTTTAGCTTTTAATCGCCTTTTAAACTGTAACAGTTTGTAACGCAATCGGTCGATTTGAATGGAACACACGACCATAGATCATCAGATATTCAATAATGATAGAATAGATCATTTTTCTGTTTGAATGGTCCGCGGCTCAATATCTGTGATACACTTGTGCCGATTGTCAATGATTGTCAATACTATTGTAAACACAACTGACAATGTAACAGCTTGATAAAAATTTAACGAGCAGACGACCGCAAAAAGAGAGATATTTGCATATTTGTCTAACAATACTAGACAGGATATGCTGTATGTTTGACTTGGAGATCATATACATTGTATCCTGGCCGTGTACTCAAATATATACCTCAGAGGACTCTTCTAAAACTTTTCATTGCAGTACAAATCCAATAATGATCTGGTTAATTTTTTTATTGAAAAAAAAATTGTATGCTTTCTAATTAATTATGTTTTATTAAGCCTTTATTTCATTCACGTTATAATTTTTTGATTGAAATAATGATATATATCAATTAGTACTGCCTTGTACTGATAGTGATGTTGTCTCTTTCCATAAAACTTGGATTATTGTTTGTTGACTAACAGAGGATGAAAAGGTTACTCGGGAAGTCTCAGGATTATTACAATTTATTACCCGTTGTAACTTATACCGCCATCTCTTATCATTAAACAAAATTACACTTAAACATTTTGGGGTCATGAAATTAATTGACCTGTGATTATTTGTGTCAGCATGACAAACAGCTTTAATATTATGAGTACTTAATAAAATTGTAGTGGGATGGCTTAATCTGCCAAGATCTCAAATTGGGGGTTATAAAAAATTATATTTCTGTATGATGAGATACCATACTTTGTATCCTACGTTCTAATTGGTTCGTTCTTTGCTTGGTCTTAAGATTGACCAATGGCAGCGTAGTATAATTAGACTGGTCTCTAAACTCGGTTATTATATTAGCCTCAATTTCTAGGGCCCTCGTAGGTGATATCACTAATTGCCACAGATTATTTTAAGACTCTTGTAACATTATTAGTATGTTCTATAATTTTGTTTGGTCAATTTCCAAACCTGAGTGTCATCTTACCCATTTAAGGTTTCTGAAGTTCTAATATATTTTCAAACCTGAGTGTCATCTTACCCATTTAAGGTTTCTGAAGTTCTAATATATTTTCAAACCTGAGTGTCATCTTACCCATTTAAGGTTTCTGAAGTTCTAATATATTTTCAAACCTGAGTGTCATCTTACCCATTTTAGGTTTCTGAAGTTCTAATATATTTTCAAACCTGAGTGTCATCTTACCCATTTAAGGTTTCTGAAGTTCTAATATATTTTCAAACCTGAGTGTCATCTTACCCATTTTAGGTTTCTGAAGTTCTAATATATTTTCAAACCTGAGTGTCATCTTACCCATTTTAGGTTTCTGAAGTTCTAATATATTTTCAAACCTGAGTGTCATCTTACCCATTTTGGGTTTCTGAAGTTCTAATTTATTTCCAAACCTGAGTGTCATCTTACCCATTTTAGGTTTCTGAAGTTCTAATATATTTTCCAACCTGAGTGTCATCTTACCAATTTTAGGTTTCTGAAGTTCTAATTTTTTTCCAAATTTCCAAAACTGATCGAGTGTTGGAGCCTTAATATTGCAACTTGCGATACATGCATGCACTAATATGTTAATACTTATATTTCAATACCTTTAGTTATGTAGCATTTCGAGGAAGTCTGACAGCCGATTGAATTTCACAAAAAATATCTAATAGAAAACATTTGGTTATCAATAAATATACATGCCACTCATACTACTCAACAAACACTTAGTTTACAACTTTTGAAATTCATGTTTCATCACCTGTTGATAGTAATCCTCCTTTCAGATGAAATTCTCGTCTATTTCACTGGTAATGTTTTTTGGTTTTTCAAGCCAAGAAACAGGAAGACCATAGAAATTCTTGAACCTATGTTTTGGTTCAATACTACGTAGACAATTTATTTTGAAAATTCCTTTTCTCCTCCCACACACATCATGATAAAGGCTGCTTAGGTGAACTATCTCGCATGCCAAACTATATTGACATTATTTCTGTGAAAAAATTCTCGGAATCATTTTCTCGTAGATTTTGTTATTTTTCCGTCTGTTTTAACTATTTTCTTACAGCAGCGATTTTTGTAAACTGAGTTTTCGTTGTGCAGGAAATGTAGAAAAATAATGTCTGTACATACATTTGTTTGGAAAAGAAACAATATTTTACTCTGATGATGGATTTGTATATTGCACCTGCTGTTTACTGACTTAGACACAGTCAGAATTATTGCACTTCATATGTGATTTAGACTGGTTCTATTGTTTCTTACAAATCTCAGTATATTCTGGAACCAGTCCAAGAATTGTCAGACTGTGTATATGCGCCTGACAGCTCTATTTTCTACCTGAAGGTGTTGGACATTACATTAATGTTGTCATTTTTGCACTGAGAATGTTTTCAGGATTGACATTGATGGCCGTGATACTGCTGGCAATTTCAGTTATTTCTGTCCTGGTTGACACCTTACTGTGCAGTTGTTCCGCTGGCAGTGTACCTACACCTGCAGTACGATTTGGCTACACTCTACTGCTCCAGTTTTTTTGGTGATGGCCTGATGTGTCTAAATCGGGTCTAAATCAAATTTTTAAAGCACTTGCTGGCATATTATTATATATCAAACACAGATAAATGAAACATTATAAAACATGTTTAGCTCGTCGGAGATAACTCTAGCCTTATTAATAAATAAACATGGATAATATAAACACTGCACGGTCGAAAGAGCGCTTGTTACCACTGTAGATTGAAAGAATATATTAGATGTGATTATGCACAAGAAAAATGGACATCGAAAATGCATTTTATTTTATTAATAAACAAAGGCTAGCGTTATCTCTGGCGGACTATTTCAGAGATTATTCATTCAAATATTGTCTGTTTTGTACTGACACAACTGGTGATATTCCATTATTACGATCGATGGATTAATTGCAAGCGTAGGTCGCTCACTATGTAAGCCGTAATCATATATTGACCTGTTTTTAATTGGTCTTTAATTGACTGTAACAAACCTAACAGTTATGATATTGACACTAATTCTTGATGACAAATCTGATCACATTCCTGTTGGTATCAAATAAAACTTGGTTTGCTTTGCTAATAAAAGTGCATAAAATCATCGTCAATGAACTTACACAAAGCTTTATCAATCTTCAAAGTTTGGCAAGTCAGTCGTAATGTGTGCGTTATCTCGTATGCCAAGGCATTATGATGTCTTTCGATGTTTACAGAAATTGATAAAATAAATTGATGTTCAGTAACAATAAATTGCGAAATGACATTTTATTATTGCTAGATATTGCCCAGATAAGGTCCTTTGACACTAGTATGCAATTTAGCAATTTTTATTCAAAGTTGATTCAAAGATTTGTCACTATAGAAATATAGTTATATTGATTCATTAAAACTTTGTTTCTGTATTTAGGACATTTGTCAGATTTTGATGAGATTAGGTTTACCTTTACGCTGTACAAGATGTTATATCAATGTATAGCGGTGTAAAACATCCTTTATGCATCGTGTTTCATTACCTCATTTTGTCACTTACAAGACGAACTACATTTAATCGTTGAAGCAAGTTAACAATAATAGGAAACATCCCTAGGCATAGTTAATTACAAAATGTCTATTCGACAATTGCAAATTGGATTGTCGCTGGTTTGTATCAGTCCTGTGGATTGTCAAATACACTGATTTTCTGTCTCAAAGCCTTTGACACAATGACACCATATATAAACTTGTATACTATACTATAGATTCTTGTTTTATTAATTTTATGAAATCTAATACAGAGATAGACCAGTCCATATTGATATATAGTGATATCATTCTTACAATCACACCTGGATTTCTTCCCAGTAAATTTGTATGAAAATTTTGCAAACCTTAAAATTCCAACCACTACCGACCACCCTTCAACATTGAATGGTACAGTACTCTAACTTCCTACAACCATTGACCATCCCTCCTTCACTTTTTATGCCCCCGTATCGATAGATCGGGAGGCATATAGTGATGCACCTGTCCGTCCGTCCGTTCTTTCGTCCGTCCGTCTGTCTGTCCTGGTTATCCCAAATTGACCGTTTCTTCTAGCATTAATATGGCTTGCTACAAAGCTTTTATACTTGCATGGATGTTGTATATGAACACTATCCACACACCTGTATCACCTAACCCCATTTTGACCTTCACCTTGACCTAATTTTGGACTTATTTATAGACAAGGCTTCCACAGGGGGCATAAGCGTTTATTGAACGCAGTCTTGGTTGGACATGTGCATTTCTGTTGTTTACCTTATACAGTAAAGTTCCGCTATTAAGACCACCGACCGTTCTGACAAAAAGTGGTCTTAATAGCGAGTCGGTCTTAATAGCGAGTCTGTGTGTATGTATCTTGAAGAAGCTAGTACTGGTTGTTATATACTGGTGAACATTGTCTTTGAAGCTAATATACATATATAAAAATAATAAAAACAATGTACAGCATACACATTTAATTAATACAATATAATATATATATATTAATTAAAACTGCATAATTAGGCAGCAATAATGCTTATATTCTCTGAAGCACAATTTATCCGAATTTTGAAGTTGTCCGAATACTATGCAAGTTACAATAACAGACCGTGATTTGAATCGTTCTTGAGAATAAAATGGTGACTTCTTTGTTATGATTTGACCCAAAATATATTTAAGGAAGATTTATTGATTAATATAAACTACATTAATGCTCTTCGTTATTAACAAAGTTCTGAACGATCTACGTTGGTAACGAAATTCCGTGACGCAGTATCGTACCTGACTTTAAACCGTACCGTAATGGAAGACAATTTATTTTTATCGTCGGCAAATTCAACAAGTTTTTCACAACTTTAGTGACATTTTATTGATGCTAATCAGTGTCTTAAATTGGTTAATCTGCTTGTTTGCCAGGCATGCATGCTGCCCCAGGCAATTATCGATGGTTTATACATGTATAATCTAATTGACATTTAATTGGCTGTCATAAATGAACACACAAGTTTCAATACGGCGTCTTCGATCTCAAGCGCCCCGCGACCTTGATCAAGGTGCAAGATGATTTTCAAGCGCCCCAGAGATACGCGTAGGTGTGAATAAAGTTGTTTACACAAAATTATACATGACACATAATTGGTCGTATTAGCGAGACCAAACACAGTGGGAATTGACACAATGGGACTGGTTAAATTGGTCGTAATACGGAATAGCGGACCGGTCGCATTATAGGACCTTAATTCAATTGAATATAGAACAAAATTATTTGGTTCTTTTAAAAATCGGTCGTAATAGCGGGACGGTCGCATTATCGGACCGGTCGTTAGGTGGAACTTTACTGTATTAATTGCAACTTTCCTATTGCTCAGGGATCCTATTCTGTTGCCAAGGTTTATTTATTTATAATACATGTGACTGCTTTCTAGGTTTCTAATGACCATACAATGCGAAATATAATAATAGTATATTCAGCAGATTTCAATTTACTTATTCCATTGCTCAAAAAGTGTAAAAAACATACAATTTTGTTTAAAGATTTACAAGAAAGCCTCATTTACCTCACATTCTATGCTACAGAGAATTCTCTCTAGTTCCATGAGACAGTGTGACCAAGATATTTCCAGTAGAGATCTGCGACTCAATCAATTCACAGCACACATTTTAAACAGATCACAGGCGGATATTTTTTGTAATAATCTTCTACAGTGTTCTTGAATTGATTTTTCTTTTATCCCCCATCTTGCTGTGCCATATCGGAGTAATAAATATATCATGCCGGCTTCTGAGGGCACAAAACATTCTTTTGATGCTCATAAAATTAACTTTTTCTGCTGGTATAAGATATGTACCATGAAAATATGATAAAACTGCATCTATGGCATAATTTGTAATCACTTTGTCAGTACTTTATAGTGGTAAGAAATAATTAATGACTTTTTTGCACGTCAAGCTGGTATGGGGGACATTAAACAACTACAATGTAACAGCTAGAGCTCTTCCTAAACTGTTGTCTGAGGAGGGTCTGCTTGTCCGATGTGTGGATGAAATTTTCAAATGTTTTAAGCCAGCGGCACTGTTTTACACCTCTTGGATGACACCTTTAGGCCGAACTTAAAATATTCTTGGTTTCCCCATCCCGACCCTAGCAGATTTAGAATGGGTAGGTAGGTTGGGTAAATATTTTTTTTGGAATTGTTTCAGTATGATATTTAATGGTCTAGACATACAAATAATGAAATTTAGAATTAACTCTAAGGTGAAACAACCTAAAATTTAATGGTAAGAAAGAAGCCAGCAAACAAAAAATAAAATTTTCACTTCCAATTTTTAATAAAAAAAATATCATTTCAATTTGGGCAATAAAATATTTTGGGTAGGGTCCTTTTTTATCGGGTAGGTAGGGGATGGGGAAACAAACAATATTTTATTTTAGGCCTTACGGAATTTGCAAATACTGGTTGTTGTTGAAAGGTTAAATCTCTGGAGAGGTTAATGTGGTAGTGGCTTTTTACAGCAGAATCTTTGATGATATTGTTCAGTTGAAAACGGTGTATTGCCCAATTAGGGAAGCTGAGCTCTAGAGAATACACACAGGTGTTGCACGAGGGACACAGCTGTCAGTGCTCCGGAGAGTTCACATGGTTAATTAGATAGGAATTATTCAATTAGCCACAGTAACTGTTGTCCATGTTTCTATATTCGAGCAGTTCAGCCTTATTGTTTCTCTAATTTATTAATCAGCAATTCATCTGAGAAATTGAAGTAAAATATTTGATGCATGTAATTAGGAAAAAGCGTTGATTCATCTAAAGGAATCAGGAACCCTTGTGGAACCCCAGGACAAAATCTTCTTTGCTGAACCAATGTTGAGACTATAACCCCTCAAAGTGGCTGGTTCCCACAAAATTTCTGTGGTTTTAGTCTTGTTGTAAAAATATTTCTAAAACCCAGTTTGATCACCCCCCCCCCCCCCCATATATGATCAGCTGAAGACAAATCTTGCTAAACCAATTTGGAGACTGTAACCCCTCAAAGTGGCTGGTTCCCACACAATTTCTGTGGTTTAAATCATATTGTAAAAATATTTCTAAAAACTAGTTTGATCAAATCCCCCCATATAATAACATGATCAACTGAAGGCTTCAATATCATTTAATTTGCTGAAATACTCTATCTCCTAAAAGATTTTCTGTTGTTGTCGCTATATGATACAAAGAAATTTTAATGCATCTAAAGCATACGTCTGCGTCAGGACTTTATGTTTTCATTTCTATCAATCAGCAGGATTAAAGTTTTTGTAATAAATAGAGTTCCCTTTGTTCATTGTACGCTTGGGATTTACCTATTTCCATTTTATGGTTACGAAAATAATTCCTTTCCAATTCAATATCTCCATTTTAATAGTGAAATCGCAAAATAGCAAAGATAAACGTTATCTCCCTACAACAATATTATTCTAAACTGAAATATTTGTGTAGAAAACAAGCATTTTATCAAATGTACATGATAGAATTTATTTTTGCTCAAAATGATCTGTTACAACATAGACAAAACCCCATTAGTGGGTTCTCTTGATTTCAATGATAATAATTACAAACATTATATTCCCTGCTTTGTTTGCTAATGAACACAATTTTTTTGGATGGCTTGTTTTGATGCCAAAAATCCTGGATGTTTTGTCTTATTATTTTAGGCTTTGAAGTATATTATTAATAATTTGCTGACTAATCATAGAAGCAATCAATAATAATCTTGTATTTTGAGAAATATCCAATGAAAACCTTGCATTTGAGGATCAACAATCATAGCCTTGCTTATTGAGAATCAACCAATCATAACCTTGCTTATTGAGAATCAACCAATCATAACCTTGCATATTGAGAATCAACCAATCATAACCTTGCATATTGAGAATCAACCAATCATAATCTTGTATATTGAGAATCAACTAATCATAACCTTGCAAATTGAGAACCAACCAATCATAACCTTGCATTTGAGAATCAACCAATCATAACCTTACATATTGAGAATCAACCAATCATAACCTTGCATATTGAGAATCAACCAATCAGTAGTTGGAATTTTCTGGCTGTTTCTGATCTTAAGTCTTGATGTCCTTACAGACTCACACTGACATCAGTATTTAGGGTAAATATACATTATGCCGAAATCTGAATTTCACTTTGAAGTGATGCCTTTAACTTCAATAATTCATAGCCATTATAAATCATGTGTTAAACTTTATTTCAACTATGATGAGGTGTATTTGAGGGTTATTAAATATTCAAATCTGTTGGTGATCTGGGGATCAAACTAACCCATTCTAGTCAGAATTGTCCAGTGTATTATTAATAAAATCTGGGTTTCATTATAAGGTTACTGACCATCAACACGTTGAACAGCTGACTGGTATCTTTATAATACTATAAACAATGTGAATGACCAATGTACACAAAATATGTAATACCTAAATGTGCATCTTTCATCATCCTTACACTGCTGAATGTTTTGTTACTTTGTAAGAAAAACAAATTAAGAAAGTGTCAGGAATAGAGATAGGTATCAGTAATTTTCAATGGAAGATAAAAGATAAAACTATTATTGGGGAATTCTCTGATTACAATGTTATCTCTAATATTCTTGTTCAATTATCGGGTGTAATACATGTATTATACAGATTGTTGTCTAACTAATTATTTGTTATGTTAACTTATCTAGCTGTCTGATCAGAATTTAACTACAAGTCTTCATGCTGGCAATGTCTAATTATAGTTTGTAAGGTTATCAGACCTAAAATATTTTTGATAACATATTGGTAGAATCTTCTAGCTGTCAAGTATCTGTCATATATATAATATATTAAAGTGTTTCAAGATTTTTATTATTTCTAGAGGTTGTGTGTTTGAAGTCAAGACACAGTCAGTGTATGTTCCTAGATAATGACTTGACTGAGAACTATGAATGCATCCCATGTTGTTTGTCTTCTACCTATGATGTGGAACAGTTGTCAGTTGTTTTTGGGGAGAGCAGGTTAGTACACTGGTGGCAACCCAGAAGTTTGGGTTAGATCTTCAATGCTGCATTACTCTCCCGTCTTGTGACATGTCGATGCTCTCATATGCTGCATTACTCTCTCATCTCTTGACAAGTATGTGTTACCTACATGACGTTGTTATCTCATATTTGCTGGCAGAATCTCTGTAGCTGTGAAATTAATCACAGCATACTAGTATATTTGAGTGTTGACGTTAGTAGAACCATTTATAGTTACAGTGTTGCCTGCAAGCTTCTGTCTGAATGGCACACATAGGAAGCCCTTGGAGACATCCCCCGGTGTGAAGGTTTCCACATCTTTGTCTTGTATGCTGGAATAACAGACATGTAATGGCCACCTTGGGTCAAACTTGTTATAAAATAATTCCTTATGTTTACCTAGCAACAATAAATCAGTGAAAGAACCGACAATATTTCTATCATAATCGGGGAAATAGCTTTTTTCCCTAACAAATTTCTCCTTTCATTGTTTCCATGGGAACATATTTGACAGTTTTGTCTGTTACATTCTGACACATTGTGGATGAAGATATTTTCTATGTATGCTGTAAATGGCATGATATTGTAATTGTTGTTTGATAAATTGGTACACTGGTGCTGTCAGACGTGTAGAAGTACGACACTTTTCCATGTAGAAGTACGACACTTTTCCCGCACTGCTTGCTTTTGATTGGCTAAATGTAAAAGAGTTACAGCTGATGATAATTTGATTTTGTTTTCATATTAAGCGCAATTAGTATCCTGTGCGATGGCTTATATATTTTATTTGCGTTGCCTTGATCAATTTATATCTAACATTTCACTGTTACATTAGCTTTAAATTAATGTCTGCCTTAGATTACACACTTTTCAACAAGCTGATGTATCCATTCAGGTGTCTCCTTTCCTTTTGATTTTTTCTTAATTGGATCTTCACACCCTTTGCCTAATAATTTTTGGATCAAATTGCCTCACTTACATAATGCTTGATGTAATATCAGCCTCACTTTCATAATGCTTGATGTAATATCAGCCTCACTTTCATAATGCTTGATTTAATATCAGCCTCACTTACATAATGCTTGATTTAATATCAGCCTCACTTACATAATGCTTGATGTAATATCAGCCTCACTTTCATAATGCTTGATGTAATATCAGCCTCACTTTCATAATGCTTGATTTAATATCAGCCTCACTTTCATAATGCTTGATGTAATATCAGCCTCACTTTCATAATGCTTGATGTAATATCAGCCTCACTTTCATAATGCTTGATTTAATATCAGCCTCACTTTCATAATGCTTGATTTAATATCAGCCTCACTTTCATAATGCTTGATTTAATATCAGCCTCACTTTCATAATGCTTGATTTAATATCAGCCTCACTTACATAATGCTTGATGTAATATCAGCCTCACTTTCATAATGCTTGATTTAATATCAGCCTCACTTTCATAATGCTTGATGTAATATCAGCCTCACTTTCATAATGCTTGATTTAATATCAGCCTCACTTTCATAATGCTTGATGTAATATCAGCCTCACTTTCATAATGCTTGATTCAATATCAGCCTCACTTTCATAATGCTTGATGTAATATCAGCCTCACTTTCATAATGCTTGATTCAATATCAGCCTCACTTTCATAATGCTTGATGTAATATCAGCCTCACTTTCATAATGCTTGATTTAATATCAGCCTCACTTTCATAATGCTTGATGTAATATCAGCCTCACTTTCATAATGCTTGATTTAATATCAACATCAGTTTGTTTTTAAGCTTTCTGCAGCAAACTTAGATTTATGTGACAGACTGAATGTGTGAACTGTTCAGGTTTATAATTGATTTTAAAAAACTTTCTTTACTCATAGAGTTTGTTAAATGCAGTCATTGTGTAGAAGTTCTGGTTTGTCTGATTTGAAATAATGAGTTTGATTACCGCTTGATTGTTTTCCCACAATGCAATTCCACTTCATCATTGTACGACCACAGATGCTGGCATTCTGGCATGGCTTATCAGTCTAACCATAGTTTTGATTTAATTTAATGGGAACATTATAAGCTAATGTAAAAATTGCTGATAAAAATATGGTTCAATGTTGTAAGTAAATTGTTTATTTACTATAAACACTAGATCTGTTTACAGATAATCTTTTTAGTTTGATCGTTAGGGTGCAGCTTTCTAAATATATACGATATCAAAATATTTCATGCAGGTTAAATTGTGAATGAGAAGACGTAGGCGTTTGGTAGGCTGTCTTTACAATATTGTCACTTTTGTCATACCCCACCCACTATGATATTGATCATGCTGTGATGAAATGAGATCCAAACAAATGCTCAAAACCTTGTGCACTTTTCTAGGGATACCTGCATACTGTTTTACCAAAGCGCTTACATAAATCTTAAAGTTACGCTAAGATTTAAATACTGTATATTTCATTTACAATAGCAGTTGCAAATATTGGGAAAGGAACCAGTTACATTAATTATGTTTCAGTTAATGAATCCTACAAACCATGTTAGTCCCTAGTGTGTATTTGTTCAAGAGTTATTAAGAATTTAATTTTGTGCATAACTTTTTTATTTCTGTAAGTGCTTTGATAAAACAGTACCCATGTGAACAAAAAACTATTTTTGATGGCTGACTATTAAATTGTCTAATTGTTGTATTTATGTACCTATTTTATTATGGCAATAATTGGTATGTTTAATAGGTTTATTATAAGACACAAATTAACAAGTAAAGTAGTTATGTAAACTTAAAGGTGTTATCAGATTTTTGTGGTATTCTGCTTATCAAAGGGTTTAACAGGTCTTTGTTCTGGGGTGTGGTTGTAACAGATACTATCACTGTGCTAACTATCACCAGGCAGTGTTTCTATGTATAACCAGAGCTATTACATCTGATTATTGATTGTTCTGCTCTTAAGACTAATTATTTTAATTGTGTTTGGAATGATGCACAAATTTAACAAAAGAAATGTCCAAAATATAGCAGGCATTAAACTGGCTTTTTGCTGTTTCTGTGTACTTTAAAAAAATCCCACTTTCCTCCTGCTGAATTACGATAATGTCTTAGAATACTTGGGCAAAATAAATTCCTTGGGAGTTACCAGGACGACTGTAATGATATCAGACTTCTCAATAAAGAGCCTTCAACATATTCTCCTAAAATTACCCGTCATTGTGGGCGGGGGTAATTTTTTGTCGGCATATTGACACATTTCTTGTCAATTACAGGAGTACGAGTATTGACAAATAGCTCAATATTGTCAAGACTTACACTTGTTTGATCTGCACAGATTTTATATCGAATGTTTTAGTCGATCTTCTGTCTCTGGAGAAAATATTTTGTCTGGAATTCTGTGATGGTGTATTATCTATGAATATATTATTATATCCCCTTAATCTCTATATACTGTTTGTTTAAGCCATGGCTTAGCATGATTAATGAAATCTATGTGCTCCTAGTGATATTGATTCTAATCAAAGTGCTGTGATAAAAAAATGTTCTCCACTGAATTCCTTGCGAAATAAATTATTTTGTTTCGTAATGAGAATGTGGCATGATGATCGCGCATATATAAAGCATAAAAATATCATCATTTCCCTGAGTGCTATAAAATTAATAATTTTTATTGCATAGTTGTTGTTAAAATCAATATTTTTCTTCGTAAAACAGCTTTGAGTCCAATAACACTCTTTGCTATCATTGATTAAACCCATAGTTATGCATATCCAAGCTTCATAAAAATAATTGCTATTAAAATGTTTATGCCTTTAATTTAATGTTGAATTGTGCCATCATATAAATAATTATATCTGTCCGTGACACTATTAATTTCTGAATTCCAAGGCATTTTTATAGCTTTAAGTGAGTGCTATGCAGAAAATTTCTATTATATTTCCTATAGTGAAGTATTACCCATGTAATTTGTAGGGTTTGTATCAGGGAATCTTTAATAGATTTTCCAAACCAACCCTAGCTGTTCACAGTCGGTATGTTCCTGATCTGATCTGATCTGATTCCTCTGATATAGTGATTTAATGTAAGATTATGGAAATATAGTTCATGTTCAGGATACAGTTGATTGAGGTAATTTGATGTGTCATTGTGCTTGGTTTCGTAATGAATGTTTTCATAATGTGTAATGGTTGTCTGTTGTACATGTATATTAGATCTACAGCTCTTGGAATTGGGTTATCATACCCCCACAAAAACGAAGGGTGGTTGGTGGGGTCAAGCTCACTGTTGCTAAAAATAGAAAATCAGTTTCCCCGACAATGAAAATGTGGTTTCTGTGTCAAGGCGCTGTTGTGGGGGTATTATTCGTCACCGTGTGGCAATTCTAGTTAGAGATTGAATTAATGTATCCAATTTCCTTATTATGGGTATCATTGCGTTGTTTTGAAAAAAAACTTGTCAGAATTGAAAATATTTTACTCCTCCCCCTGACCCTCAGATCCGGAATCTTCAGCTTTTGCACCTCATTTTGAAGAGCTTGCATGACATCATGCAGTTATTATGTGTCGATGCTTTTGATTGGTTGTTTGTGAAATGAAAGCACAGTAAGTATGATGCTTTTGATTGGTTGTTTGGGAAATCAAAGCACAGTAAGTATGCAGTTCTTATGTGTCGATCCTTTTGATTGGTTGTTAATGAAATCAAAGCACAGTAAGTATGCAGTTCTTATGTGTAAATGCTTTTGATTGGTTGTTTGTGAAATCAAAGCACAGTAAGTTTGCAGTTCTTATGTGTCGATGCTTTTGATTGGTTGTTTGGGAAATCAAAGCACAGTAAGTATGCAGTTCTTATGTGTCGATGCTTTTGATTGGTTGTTAATGAAATCAAAGCACAGTAAGTATGCAGTTCTTATGTGTAAATGCTTTTGATTGGTTGTTTGTGAAATCAAAGCACAGTAAGTACTTATTCCTGTATAATCAGAAATAACCATAATTCACAGAACTTGTGTAATCAAACACAAATGTAAAATCACTTAAAATCTTAGATGCTGTTGTTGCTTTGAGATTATAAGCTGTATATGACTGAGATTGCAGAATGTTTTGATAGTCATAGTTCAAAATGGATGTAAAATGTCATTTCTTCTATATATGATAATACTGCCAATAATACTCGGAAGAGGCATTCGGCAGTACATAAAGATAGAAGATTATAATATTTGTTGTGTTTTCATATGAGCTCAGAAGTTTTGATCTGGTTACCCCAGTTTGGTATCATATATGTGTATAACTGTAAGGTAATGCTTTATTTCTTATGAAATACAAGCCTTGACATATATATAACAAGAGACTAGTGGTATTTATCATAAAGCAATATTTATATCATCTTTGTGGATGCTTATCTCTCATATTGCTGACTAATCGTAGAACCAATTTTCCGCTTTGGTAGATTCAATGTTCATAAAAAAATCACCAATGGTAAAAATGCAGAAGGCGCAAATTCTTGTATTTCCTTTACTTGGCTTTCCCCCAGATACACCCGAACCCTCATGTTGCTTGAAGATTTCTGGGTATATGATGAAATATTTTTGCACTTTACAGCGAATCACATAACAATGACAAAAACTTGCAAGCTACAATTGTGTGCTGCTGAAATTGATTTATGTATGACTGTACCCACCCCACAAAAACACCAATGAATCCTTGTGCAGTTCTTTTCTGTAAGGTAAATGAACTTCTAGGTTATGTGAAACTTTCCAAAATGGCAGAATAGGACAAAGGTCTGAGTAAAAAACTCAGCCATCTGTTTTTATGATTGTGCATGATTGTGTTACATTGTAATGGGGTATGGGGAAAGCATTCGCTTATATTTCACTTGTGATAGATAATGCAATGTTTTGTAGATATTGTGAGTTAGTCGTGTTATGATGGTTCTAAAATTGAGATAGTATTGAAATACGCAAATGTTCTAGTATATAGGTAACTTGTACATATTTATTTACTCAAGGTCCCATGTGATCTGTGCATAATCTTTCTGATACACTTGGTGCCTGATGTTAATCATGGTCTTATGATATATTAAGTAAACGTTATGTCTTTTTCTGTACCTTGTATATTATATATCTGATTGATTGGTTAAACATTGTTAGTGTTCCTCCTTGCTGATGTTTGACTTCTTTGTTCCTCCTGGTACCCATTGTCCTTGGTCCTCCTTGCTGGTGCCTATTGTCCTTGGTCCTCCTTGCTGGTGCCTATTGTCCTTGGTCCTCCTTGCTGGTGCCTATTGTCCTTGTGCCTCCTTGCTGGTGCCTATTGTCCTTGGTCCTCCTTGCTGGTGCCTATTGTCATTGGTCCTCCTTGCTGGTGCCTATTGTCCTTGTGCCTCCTTGCTGGTGCCTATTGTCCTTGGTCCTCCTTGCTGGTGCCTATTGTCATTGGTCCTCCTTGCTGGTTCCTATTGTCCTTGGTCCTCCTTGCTGGTGCCTATTGTCCTTGGTCCTCCTTGCTGGTGCCTATTGTCCTTGGTCCTCCTTGCTGGTGCCTATTGTCCTTGGTCCTCCTTGCTGGTGCCTATTGTCCTTGGTCCTCCTTGCTGGTGCCTATTGTCCTTGTTCCTCCTTGCTGGTGCCTATTGTCCTTGGTCCTCCTTGCTGGTGCCTATTGTCCTTGGTCCTCCTTGCTGGTGCCTATTGTCCTGTTCCTCCTGGTACCTGGCTTCCTGGATCATCCTTGCTGTAGCCTATTATCCTTGGTCCTCCTTGCTGGTGCCAAGCTTCCCTTATATTGCTGACATATTGCTGATATATAGCCAGACTTCCTGGGTCCTCTTTGATGGTGCCTATACTCTTTGCTGGTGCCTGGCATTCTTCATCCTCTTTGCTGGTGCCTAGCTTCCCTCATATTGCTGAGCAAACCTTGCTGGTGCCTAGCTTCCCTCATATTGCTGAGCAAACCATGCTGGTGCCTAGCTTCCCTCATATTGCTCAGCAAACTTTGCTGGTGCCTGGCTTCCTTTGTCCTCATTGTTGCTGTTGCTGGTGTGTCAAGCTTCCCTTATATTGCAAAACTTGCTGGTTTCCTTGTTTCTCCTTTCTCAGGTGCCCAGCTTCTTATCCATTATTAACCAAATCTTTTGTAGGGTAAGCATAAAACATAAACATACTTATGCCATTTTCCTCGGCAACTTACCTGGCTTTCTGCCCAACGTTCTGTCTTATATTGATATCACAGTAATTTGTGTCAACCTCGCTTGTATCCCAACAAGTTGCCTTAATGTTTTACAGGTGTTCTATTCAACATTTATTAGTATTTTGCCTACTCCTGTTGTTAATTATTTTTATTGGTGTTAAAACATAACAATGATTGGTATTTTATTAGTCTTTTGGGTAGTTGCATGTTTTTGAAATTTAGCTGAAACTATTTTACAACTGCAAATTGGTGGCGGAAATGGTTTGTGGGAGTTCAATAACTGAATCATTATTAGTATTGCTACTCCATTCACTACACTTTATAATTGTAAACAAACTATAAAGAATTAAAATTGATTGTCAATTTAATATCTCGTAAGTGCTTTGATAAAACAGTACCCAGAGGTGTATGGTGAGGTATCTGCTGTAACGTAATAATCAGTATCCTATTAACTGAGGAACCAGTCAAGAAACTACCCTGTCAGACAGCCAACAAGTCCTGAAACTGCCCTTATAGGTTGAATGTCAGACAAGATGAGCCGCTGTACACAATTACCATGTTAAACAACTCGGACTTTTTGCAGATTTAGGAATCAAACTAACAACATTCCATTGAAAGTCAACCTCATTGAACCACTAAACCATCTGAGGGGGGGTAGGCTTTGGGGCGATATGGCATAGGATCATAAGACCACCCGAGGGGGGGCAGGCTTTGGGGTCGGTATGTCATAGGATCAAAACTGATCCACTAGACCACCCAAGGAGGGGCAGGCTTTGGGGGGCGGTATGGCATAGGATCAAAACTGATCCACTAGACCACCCGAGGGGGGCAGGCTTTGGGGGCGGTATGGCATAGGATCAAAATTTATTCAGAATAAATACCATTAAGCACACCTATTGTGTTTGAGGTATCAGTGCTGGCAGCCAAGTATAGTTCTTAATGTTGTCTTGATCCTCTGTATCAAGCTACATCAGTCACATACAGTTATCACACCATGTTTCAATTAGCACAAGGGAATGTGCATAATCTCGAACCAGGGGAGATAATTTACTTCTACTTCCTGGGATGTCATGTGATAGTAAAAAATCTGTGTGTCTTACTACTGTGGATAAGCACAAGGAATTCATGTTAAACTGGTAAAAACTGAACCAAGTTCTGAACGATTTCACAGACATTTAAGTGTTGTTAACTCATGTAAGACAACTGTTATAGCAATCAAACTTGCACCATAACATCTTAGATTTGAAACATAGTATTACTCTTTCTCAGGTATGTGATGAAAGATGTATAGAAATAACCAGCAGCGTGTACCATGTTTCCGTCTGTGACCTTCTAATCTGTTCACCAGGTCATTCAACCCGAAAAAAATTACTTATCTTAAATTTCTCAGTCATACTTGTAACAAAGAATTTCTTGAAAACAGAAAAAAATGTATGTGCAATACAACCTTTCTAGAGGGACGCCTAATGGGAAACACAAAGTTTGGTTGCTGTTCAGAGGTTGTTACTCTGGAGAGGTAAAATATCTAGCAAATGGTTACTCTTGAAATAAAACACCTTTTTGTTTAATTAAGAGAGATTGTTGCTCTATAGAGGCCCGCACTGGAGAGGTTACACTGTATTTTTGGGAAGTATGCCTTCCAGACTTTAGTTTCATTGGAATGATTTCAACAAATCCCCAAATCATCTCCAAAAAACATCAAGATGCCTTCTCTGCTTGAAGTCATTTCAGCACAATCCCAGATAATCAAACAACTAATGAATGAAATACTGCTTAGGGTGGTGATCATTTTTGCCATTGTGAAGACTAATAATTTCCCTCCATTTCTTTGATTTCTTCTTGTGATTTTATTGTAATTATTTAGTTCATAGAAGCCGCTTGTTCTGGGGCTATAAAATGGGACATGCAGATCAAAATGCAAGTACTGTAGTATCTGATTGTGGGCCTACTCATGTTCAAGACTTTCCTGGAAGCCGTAGGTCTTTGGCCAATTAAGCAGGGATAAATCGAATGGCCATGCACTTGTAATGACTGCCTCAGTTGAATGCAAAAAGATGTTCAGGTTTTTGTTGACTACATGGTAACGTCTCTGCCTGTGATTGGTTATCTCAATGCCTGTGATTAGTTGTCTCCATGCCTGTGATTTGTTGTCACATTGCCTGTGATTAGTTGTCTCAATGCCTGTGATTGGTTGTCACATTGCCTGTGATTGGTTGTCACAATGCCTGTGATTGGTTATCTCAATGCCTGTGATTGGTTGTCTCCATGCCTGTGATTGGTTGTCACAATGCCTGTGATTGGTTATCTCAATGCCTGTGATTAGTTGTCTCAATGCCTGTGATTGGTTACCTCAATGCCTGTGATTAGTTATCTCAATGCCTGTGATTAGTTGTCTCAATGCCTGTTATTAGTTGTTATATTGCCTGTGATTGGTTATCTCAGTGCCTGTGATTGGTTATCTCAGTGCCTGTGATTGGTTGTCTCAATTCCTGTGATTGGTTGTCTCAATGCCTGTGACTGGTTGTCTCCATGCCTGTGATTGGTTGTCTCAATGCCTGTTATTGGTTGCCACATTGCCTGTGATTGGTTGTCTCAGTGGCTGTGATTGTTTGTTACATTGTCTGTGATTGGTTGTGTCTGAGTGCAAAATTTTAAAATCGACCAATGGTATGGCTGCATTCCTTTAGGACTCAGTTACCAATTACTTCTAATGTCCAGAAACTTCTCCAATTCTTGAATACATTTAAACATTATATATGCTAGCTATATGGATGTGTTATTTGATCCAGGTTTTAATGATGGCACATCAAATTCCATACAATTTTCATGGTAGACCTTGTCTCCTTGATGCTTCATTCACTTTCACATCTCATGGATTCCGTTGGGAAATTTACCAACATTTTATCAATAGAGAAAATTGCTACAGTAGGGCTATTGAGTTGTCTTCATGTATTGTGTTTATAGCTACAAGGTTTAATAAATCTGATCCATTTATGTAAATGTCCCTATGGGATGATATTAGGAAATATTGTGTGTTACAAAAATGATTGGTCGGCTATTGTTGAGGATGTTTCTTGTTATATGAGTAGCAGAAATACCTTTGCTGACTCCTATCTGAAGAGTAGCGCCATTTTTGTTGTTTCAGAATTTGCATGATATTAGGATTGAACATTTTATGAGAACATTTTTATGCTTGTCAAGCAAAAAAACCTCCATTAGGATTTCTTGATCAGTGAAATTGTTTTTGTCAAACAAAATTGATAATGCTTCACTTGTGATGTGGATTGATTTCCCATTTTGTGTTCTTTTAAATTATGTGTGTGTCATGCATATGACACATGGTCTGCGGGACTTAGAGCATTTTAAAAGCAACAACTGTCAATAAAATGAGGTCCTTGTAAAAAAGACCCATATTAATTTCTGAATTAGTTTAGGATGCGTTATGATAAAATACATATTTTCATAACTTTATTGTTAAGAACTGAGAACATTTTGGTAAAATTATATTTTTATACTGGCAGTCTACTGGTAATTGGTTTATGAATTCTTATGAAGTTGTCTTTCTTGATTTAGGTTAATTGTCTATTTTTAATTGAGAGAGATTTATGGCTCCTTGTATAACCGAGTACAAATATTATTGTTACATTTTCCTTGCCAAAGTTTGGGTACAATCAATTAATTTTCATGGAATTGAATTGCAAATACTTTTTGATGAGTAAAACAGGTATTGGCAGTGTGGATACAACACTATATACGCCATTTAATCGACAAACTATCTAAGATACTTCATGCAATGCAATTGGCTTCTTACTGAATGTTTTGATATAATTATGTCAAAAACAATATTTTTGTGTCGCCTGAAAAGGCGACATATAGGTGTTACTTTGGCGGCGGCGGCGGCGGCGGCGTCACAAATTGCTTGTCCGGAGCATAACTTTGTCACCTTAAGTTCAAATGACTCAAGAATTGGTATGCATGTTTCTTGCAATAAGCCGGAGTGCAGTGTGCAAGAACCATAACTCTACCTGTCATAGTTTTTGAATTATTTTCCTTTGATTGATTTTATTAGAGCATTTCTTGTCCGGAGCATAACTTTGTCACCTTAAGTTCAAATGACTCTAGAATTGGTATGCATGTTTCTTGCAATAAGCCAAAGTGCAGTGTGCAAGAACCATAACTCTACCTGTCATAGTTTTTGAATTATTTCCCTTTGATTGATTTTATTAGAGCATTTCTTGTCCGGAGCATAACTTTGTCACCTTACGTTCAAATGACTCAAGAATTGATAGGCATGTTTCTTGCAATAAGCCAGAGTGCAGTGCGCAAGAACCATAACTCTACCTGTCATAGTTTTTGAATTATTTCCCTTTGATTGATTTTATTAGAGCATTTCTTGTCCGGAGCATAACTTTGTCACCTTACGTTCAAATGACTCAATAATTGATAGGCATGTTTCTTGCAATAAGCCAGAGTGCAGTGTGCAAGAACCATAACTCTACCTGTCATAGTTTTTGAATTATTTCCCTTTGATTGATTTTATTAGAGCATTTCTTGTCCGGAGCATAACTTTGTCACCTTAAGTTCAAATGACTCAAGATTTTGTATGTATGTTTCTTGCAATAAGCCGAAATGCAGTGCCCAAGAACAATAACTCTGCCTTGCATCGTTTTTTAATTATTTCCCTTAGATTGATTTAATTTGAGCATTTCTTGTCCGGAGGATAACTTTGTCACCATGAGGTTGAATGACTTGAAACTTGGTATGCATGTTTCTTACCAAAATTCCAAGTGCAGTACACAAGAACCGTAACTCTACCTTGTGCCATTTTTCAATTTTTTCCCTTTGATTGATTTTATAAGCATTTCTTGTCCGTGGCATAACTTTGTCACCATAACTATTAATGACTCAAAAATAGGAATGCATGTTTCTTTGCTGTGACATGAAGTGCAGTGCGCAAGAATCATAACACTAGCTTTTATAGTGTTTGAATGATTCCCTTCAGATTGATTTTATCAGGACATTTTTTTGTCCAGAGCATCGCTTTGTCGTTTTTAGTTCAGATGACTAAAGAACTCTTGTGAGTCTGATATGTAGCCCTATACTGGATAGTTTTCCATGACAAATGTGCATTTCGTCAGGCGACACATGCGACTCGCGGAGCTTTTATTTATAATATGTTATTGCGTTTTCACGGAGAATTCATTAGCCTAATCAGTTGCAAAGTCTGCTATTATATGCCATGTCATTTGAGGATGTTGGAAACTGTTAGTAGATTATAATATAAACACCCAGGTTCAAATTTTATGGTTACCTTATTTGAATCCTGATTTCAATTGGTTTGATATGGTCTGTCCATTGTAGACAAATTTTGTCAATTTTTATATTATGTTATGATGTCCTTAAGGAAGCTCAAGTGGCCTCCTTAGATCAGTGGTTAGCATGCTAGCCGTCTAGTCTGGCGACCTGGGTTCAAATCTGGGTGGAGGCTCACATATGCCCGCCATGTTTCAGCAGAAAGCTGACATGCAAATAAAGGCAATGCTCGGCATTTTTTTAGAAAAAAAAAAGTGTATAGCCTGTTTATTCAGGTCTGTCACTTGTATACAAACATTGCAATATCATAATATTTTTATTGTTTTAAACATTATAATTGGAGAAAAGGGCATTGATAACCAACACCTTATATCTACTTAGCTTGATACTAATACACATATTAATATCTATTAAAATAAGACATTAATGAATAAAATTGCAATGTTTATGTACACAACGTTATGTAAACAAGTGACTGACCTGAATAATCGATTAATACATGCAGTGACAGATAGTGGCTAGCCCTAATGATGGTGATGATGTTTAGAAATCAGTGATGATTTTTGTTCCTTATAATAATAATTATGTCAATATTGTAACTATTAATTTTTGTGACAGCTATTTATTATTGACTTAAGGATATTAAGGACAGCCAATCAGATCATGCTATATTAATTTTTGTGACAGCTATTTATTATAAGCTAATGTTGGTCGATCATCCATTGTTCCAGTAGTTTCATGAGTGACTGATTATACGAGTGAGCAAGGTGGACTGATGGTTGCTTAGTATAGACAGCTGCAGCTTGTCTTCTACTTAACTGATTGTTGCCGTTAATTTCATAATTCTTTGAACTTGACAGTAAATCGCTCACAGTCAATCATACAGAAGCTGAATGAGGTAGAACAACAAGTCATCCAGATAAGTGAACTGGAATTATAAATTCGAAACCATCAGTGTTGAATTAGTAGTCAGTTTCCAAAACAGACCACAGAATTTTCAGAGTATCTTTTATTCCTGTGTGTGCCATGTGAAGTATAGATTTGGGGCGGTATTCAATATTGATCTTATTTGACTTAAGGATAAAGACAACCAATCAGATCACGCCATATTAAACTCTTGGTCGGTAACAGGTGATATGATTGGCTGTCCTTTTTCTCCAATTAAATAAGATCAATATTGAATACCACCCCTGCTATTTCAGCACACAACATGTGTGGTCGGGAAATTATCATAAGCATGCACAGATGACAAACTATCAAAATTCTAATACTCGAAGGCTTGATCTAATAAATCTTATTTCTTATTGAGAGTGAGCGTAAGTAATTTAGCAGTAACATAGGGAAAAGATATGTAAAATTGAGAAATCTATGTGAAAGAGGAGTGTGCTGCTCAGTGAAACACAAAACAAACTCTGGGATTCTATAATGGAATCTCACTGCAAAAAGCAATACAGACTTGATGCATTGAGGTAAGATGATATTTGACCTATAACACCTGCCTTACATAAAGCATATGTCTCTCAGAAAACCTAATTCAATCACTTATGAACTCTTACTGTTTGTAGCTTTTGTTTGAAATTTGAAAGGTAAATGTTGTCTTTGAGAGATTTATTGCAAATCTGACACTGAAGGAGTTTTATACCTTGTTTAGCTGAGTTGGCTGTTGTTGCCAGGTTGTTGATGTTTTTTCCGGAGTGTTGTTATTGACGAGTGTTGTTGTTGTTTGGCTTTTGTTTTTGCTAGGGTCTTGTTGCGGGGTGTTGTTGTATCCAGGTTGTTGATGTTGTCTGGTAGTACTAGTTGTTGTTGCTAAGATGTTGTTGTAGCCAGGGTGTTTTTGTTGTCAGGGTGTTGTTGTTGTTGGCAGGATTTTGTTGTAGCTAGGTTGTTGTTGTTGCCACCAGAGTGTTGTTGTTGCTACCAGAGTGTTGTTGTTGTTGCTGCCAGGGTGCTATTTCAAATTTTGTGTTTTTGCTGGTGCTGAGGTTTTGTTTATTGCACCTGAATGTGCTGCTGATTTGGATGCAGCCGTTGTTGTTGTTTGCTACCGTGGCTGTTGTGGTTTCCATGGTGATTTGTTTGTCTCTAACATTGCTATTAGTGGTGGAAACATCTTGTGTAAATGAGCTAGTTTATGGCATTCTTGCATTGATTGTCTCAGAGTTTTGCCTTTTGGTGACGTTATTATGGTCTTATTATATGCAATAACAATAAAAATATATACCTATGTACCAGCAATAATAACTGTTATATTTGTATGAAAACATATGTTGTTCATTATATTACAAGATTATTCTATTTATCTGGAGTGGATAGAAGTAGAAAGAATGTGGGAGGATATCACTGAGGAGGATTGTTGGCTTTTGACTTGAACCCACTCCTGTACATGTAAGCAATATGGACTGATGGAACCAGAATTGTAGTGGAACCTTATACCAGTCCTTCATAAATTCTAATATCATGATTTATACTGTTTTAGTAGTGTCTGTTTTATAAGTGGCTAAATTTTGCTCTTTTTTGTTTTCAAAATAAAAAAAATTCTTGATTTTTCTGGCATCGTTTGGAAGAATTTAGACTAATGATGATCATGGTTATATTAGACACTCATTATTGTTTAACGACGATAGTGGCTTGATTACTAACTTGTGTAACAGACTGAATTCATCAATTTTTATATACACTTAATTACTGAGATCTATGAATCATTTATTTGTTTAAAACACATCATAGCTAGTTCTATACTTCTGCTTTATCTGCTTTATCTGCTTTTCGGTCATGCTGTTGTTGATGAGTGCTTGGTCCCAAGTGAGCTATATGTATTGCAAAAACTTGCCGCCCGCCCTATGATTTCTGTATTTTCTGTCATTTGATGAGGCGTGCACACTTTTATTTATGTTGCATGGTATCACTGATTCACATTGTGACATCAAACATCACCGTGGTTACCGCATAATGCATTTGTTCTACAGAATCATTAATGAATACTTAAATACAGCCAGAGGATCAAACACTTTCAACCCATCAATCTTTCCATTTTTCTACAAAATTATGGATTTTAGAGGATTGAAAATATCTGTATAAACTGCAGAAAGATTGAATTCGTAATATTGATTTTTTTCATACTTCGCACTGAGATGTTGGTGCATTTTCGTACTTACCTAATTATAGAAAATATATGACCATGAGTTAGGTATATAATTGTGTTCCTCTTCATACCTTGACTGACTGTTGTCGGCTACCTTTACTTAACTGTTGTCTGCTAGCTTGATTTGACTGTTGTCTGCTAGCTTGACTTGACTGTTGTCTGCTAGCTAACTTTACTTGACTGTTGTCTGCTGCCTTAACTTGGCTGTTGTCTGCTACCTTTATTTGACTATTGTCTGCTAGCTTGACTTGACTGTTGTCTGCTACCTTTACTTGATTGTTGTCTGCTACCTTTACTTGATTATTGTAAGCTAGCTGCTTTTAAGAAATTATGACTGATAAGTTAAAACATCCTCTCAGTAAGTAGATGAAAAAACAATATTTCATACAAAATGATGTATTTGAATGTACTTGATGATATATCTGGGATTATATGAATGTTTTACATGTATGTAGAAATGTTGAGCATAAGCAGTTCAGATGATTGTTTTATGATGTGAGAAGGCATTTATTTACCTGGCTTATGCTTTCATTTAGTGTTTCACACAGTGCAATATTCATTATTATAAACATCAGATGCAACCAAACATTACAAAATTCCTGCTGAATTTCTGGGACATTTTCATTGGCAATGATATGTGTACTTTATGTTTCTTATCTAGCCTTCCAAGTGATGGAATTGTTATAATGTAGCAAAAATATTCTCTGATGGATTCCTTGTTTACTAGATCTCGACATAGACAAGTCGGTTAATACCATAGGATAATGGCTAGATCTCTTCCCTTGCTTTGTTCCTTAGATGTTCAGTACTTTGTCCTTCATTTGTATATTTTGTATTGTCCAAGGTCATACAACTCTTACTTGAAGCTGTGGCAGATAGAGCCACCCTGCTAAACTCAGCACAGACCCCCACCCAGAAAAAGTAGAGCATTTCTCGGTTGAACACTACACAGTGTCTCCCGCTCAGAACATTGGGCCAGTCCCTTCTTAGCTGAACAGAGTCTCCCCCTCAGAAAACAAGGTCTCCCCCACCCACTTACAATCCCACACAGGTATAATTATATAGATATTACAAAACCTCATTTACTGCAGCAGTTCAACATAAGTTGTTCTAATTGTTATAGGAGAATATAGACAGTTGTCCTAGCAAGCTGTTGATTAGTTAGTTTTATCTTCCCTAACATATGTTACCTGTCTTTAAATATATCACCATCATGTGATAATAGTGATGTGTACATGTGTATGTGCTGTATCCCAGGTTTAAAAAACAAGCAGATACAAGCATGTTGCGTCAGACTACAATTTGTGAGAATCGTGCTTTTTGTCCCGTACATGTCAGTCACAGTTGACTCTACAGCTCAATTTTACCAGAACAACCCATGAATTATGAGTGCTTATACTTGCTTATGAATCGATGTGCAGTAAAAAAAGAATCGGTCAGGGAAGGCAGCATTCAACCTGGAAAACATAAAAACAACACAGACCACAATTACACGGCATAATACCCAATTTTACACACAATGGAATGAGAAAATTAACTGAACCGCTAAAAGTCCATATTTGATAAACAACCAGATTGCATTATACCTTACGGTGTTATGCCCCTTATATAATTGGTCATCAACTAATCGGAATTTTTAATTATTTGTCAGATTTGAAATATCTCTCATCCATGTTTAAAGTTACAGGATTATCCAAAGAAATGTGAAATGAACGTGCAAACAAATTAGCTATTGAATCAGATTTATAATTTCATTTCAGTTGCACATTTTCATTTTTATTTTTCATTGAATAATGGCAAAGCAGCGATAAAAGTAGAGTAATCCAAATGACAGAACTTAGAGAGTATTAAGGGGAGACAACTTGCTGACATCTCTCTGGTACATTCATAAACCTAATGTGTTCACTATGAATTATAATTAAACACAAATGTTCAGTTAATTTTATGAATTATGTTGAACCATTTACATACAATGAGGTATAAACAGATTGGATGTTCTGGTTAATTTGGTATGAAAGCATCGGTTGGAATTCATTATCCCTGAACCAATTGCTTGCTGAGCATGAAATTTTCATGATGTACCATAAACTCAGCATCAGGGATATCTACTGTATGCTTTGTTTATGTCAGGTGGAACAGATTATATCTGGATTTTTTAATATAGTTTTTATGTCAATAACATACAGATTTTTGTGTCCATGGCATGTAGAAACTTCTGGAACTCACGATGCTTGTGTCCATGGCATGTAGGAACTTCTGGAACTCATGTCTGATACTTATAGTTGAGTCAAACAATACATGTGGCTCAGTCCCATCTTAATGAATCATTTTGTTGTCTCAGCTATGCATTGTCAATTATTTGATAGATTTCATTGAAACTAAAATAAATACCACCCAAATTATCAGCATATTACGTGCTCGAGTGTGTATCTGTTCATTATTACTAAGTTTCTTATGGAAGTGATCCTAGAATATAAAACAGTTTGAAATGTGTTGCTCTCTGTAAGTATAGTTTCTTACCAGTTGAAGGTCAAAGGCAAATGATGACTTGACTTAGAGTTCCCTTTGTGGCCATTAGTCGTCTTATTTTAATTATTTTTGGCAGTTTTAAGCCCTTGTGTTACAGAGTCAGACTGATTAGGAATCCCTGGTATGTTTATGGTATCCTGAGATGTGTATGGTATCCTGGTGAATGTACGGTCCTGGTATTCGATGGCATTCTTTGGAACAATGCAGGGAAATGAGGTTAACCATTGAAAGCATGTGCTTATTGCTTGCCCTGATGGCTTTAACAGACTCACAATCATAATAATAATTTCAAGGTTACTGCTGGTCAATAATGAGCGAGGTCATGTTTTGTATATTTTCTATGTGTTCGACCTTGACTGTGATTTGGTGCGTGCATTGTATGCTTACTTACTTTCCACAGATTTGAAGGAGAAAGCAGTGCTTCATTATAAAGAGGAACAGTTTTACCCATTAGCACAGCTATAAACCAAATCACTGTATGACTTATTGGGATACTATACAATTCAACTTGAATGACTTATTGTGAGCAAAAGTATCTGTGATTTCCGATCACTGTATGACTTATTGGAAGACTTTACAATTCAATGTGTATACCTTATTGCGATAACCAGAAGTTGACTAGTTTATACACTGTGATTAGTACATGTATTAGGGCTGAATATTGTTCATATAATCATAAGTAAAGTATTCCGAATATTAAAATGCTTTTTTAAAATCTGATGTATTTTGCGCTCTTAAAGATGTCTAATAATCAGTCAATAGATTGATGTGACATGCTTATAAATATTCACATTTGCTAACGATATTTTGCATATATTAATGTGATACTTAATCTATCGCTAATATTTGTCGATGGATTTACATATGGCACTGCTCTGTTAGCAGTAATCTATATTTGGAATAATTTTTGAAAGTCAATATTATTATAGCTAATGTTAAATTATTAATTCAAGATATAAGTGGCACACAGTGTCTATTGTCGTCAGTGTTACACAATTAATAGAGTTTTAGAGTTTTTAAAGTCTGATATTTGGGACTATATAAAACGCAGAATCAACTGGTCATAATTGGATTAAATATCTCTCGAATGTGAAGCACTATTTACTACTTACTTGTGTCTTGTTTAGGAAAGTATTTAAACTGTCTGTTGCCAATAGTAACCCCAGGATGGTGTTGTATCACAGAAGCTGGAAGTTTCCAGTATTTGAAATGTTCCAATGTTTTACAGCTGAGCAGTATTGCATATAGTAGTAGTTGTGTCCAGCCCTATGATAGGATATGTTAGGTCAACCCTTGGTTTGCTTAACCCATTAGTTTAAAGTTTTAAACATATTTTATTACCCAAATAAAATATACAATTACTGTCATAAAAATATATCTATAACTACATTCTATATACATGGGTAAAAGGGTCGAGCCACAAAGTCCAAAACTTAGTTACGGCTCTCCCCTTAAGCTCAATCCATTACCCCATATAGCATTGCAGAAGACCAACATTAGAGAGATCTGATAATGCAAATGTCCATACTCTACTGACAAAATTGCAAACACCATGTTCAAAAGCTGTAGAAGAAATTTCTTCCTTTGCCGCAATGTTTTGAAATGTTGTCTGCTGCTGTAGAGGTAAAAAGGCATTGCAATGTGGTAATGGGTTAAAGTACTTCTATAGAATTTTTTTCTGAAATTCCCTAAAAATGGTATTAAAGCAGTTGTTAGGTAATTTAATTTTAGATCTTTTGACATTAAATCAGACGATCAGTTTTCATTTACCAGATTTTCCAATGAACTAAATATACTGAGACATATTACTTGTATAGTTTGATATATCTCTGCACAGATGTTGCATAGAGCATCTGATGGATGCTCCTACTGGGAGCTTTAGTGTAAGGACCATGATTAAATGGTTTGGAAATCAAACAGAAGGCAGTTTTCTGGCTCCCTCCTGCCAAAGCTATTAATAGATTTATGTAGCTGATAAGTTGAGAAAAAAGGAATATGATTTATTTCACAAATGTGCATCTGTAAAATTCTATTATGGTTTGTAAATCTGTGAGAATACTCCATGATGCAGGAAGAAAAAAAGACAAATTGCTTGTTAGATAATACAGTAATAAGGACTAATTGAGATTTAATTGAATATAGCACTGTTCATGTGATGTATTTGACACAAATTGATTTTCCAGTAATATGATGGCAACGTCTGCTTAGTAAATTGTTGCGTATGCAGGTTTAGTGAACAAATAGTCATGCAGGCTTACTTGTAAATGCGCTTAACATGAAATATTGAGTTAACGCACTGAGAGAAGTTGATACTATGATTTGTTTATTTGTTCACTTGTCATTGCTATCCGCTGTCTTAGTTTCGTAAATCGGTTCAGTCCCGATTTTGCTGAGTTCATTATACTCCTCACTGCCTCATTTTCCCTGTAAAGTTTCTTATTCATATGTTATAATTGGATAAACCTTGGTTATATGAACATCTCCTCAGATGAAAAGTTACTATGTTCTGATTGGTTGTCACATTATAACTGTCTCCTGATTGGTTGTCACATTATAACTGTCTCCTGATCGGTTGTCACATTATAACTGTCTCCTGATCGGTTGTCACATTATAACTGTCTCCTGATTGGTTGTCACATTATAACTGTCTCCTGATTGGTTGTTACATTATAACTGTCTCCTGATTGGTTGTTACATTATGACTGTCTCCTGATTGGTTGTTACATTATAACTGTCTCCTGATTGGTTGTCACATTATAACTGTCTCCTGATTGGTTGTCACATTATAACTGTCTCCTGATTGGTTGTTACATTATAACTGTCTCCTGATTGGTTGTTACATTATAACTGTCTCCTGATTGGTTGTCACATTATAACTGTCTCCTGATTGGTTGTTACATTATAACTGTCTCCTGATTGGTTGTCACATTATAACTGTCCCCTGATTGGTTGTCACGTTATAACTGTCTCCTGATTGGTTGTCACATTATAACTGTCTCCTGATTGGTTGTCACATTATAACTGTCTCCTGATTGGTTGTCACATTATAACTGTCCCCTGATTGGTTGTTAAATCTTTCAGCAGCATTGTGGCCCTTTGAATGTATGGTAAAAATGTGATGTAATGACCAGTTAAAATTTATACGAGATGCAAGATTCATTACAACTGTTGTTATGACAGACTCACCTGTCTTACAATATACATACAGTGAATTTTAAAGACTTTCAAGTAATGATTTCTCTGCAGCTAATTACATTTTGTATTTTAATGCAAATTATGAAGCATTTTTGTAATGAGATGTTAGCATTTTAATTGGCTTTAAGTGTTAAATCTTCATAAAACTGTTCCTACAAATATGATCTAAGGAAACTAATCACTCTTGTTTTACAGGTTTTGGCGTTGGTTTGCACTTCTGCATACACTATTCTGTTATTAGTCATTTATCAAAGATTTGAATGAATTGAATTGAACTAGGTACAAACTTCTTTTGAGCAACGTATGATTTCTTAAGCAACAAACTTTTTTGAGCAATTATAATTTCTTTGAAATACTTGACAAATTCCTGTAGTTGTTTATGCCTTAACAGACGATATTGTTTGTTAAGAGCAATTGTTTCAGTGTTGCTCAATGCAGTAAAGGTTTGCACTGAATTGTCATAAAGTTATAAGTTTTATTATAGATTCTCTATAATCATTTCTGGTGTCATTTTCACTAATTAAGCACAATTTGTGAAGAGTTTATGTGAGTGTGTGTGGGGTATTATGTGTGATATGACTTAGTTGGCAGTTTGCATTATGTAATTTGACAGCCGGCACAGTTGTCTAGTATGGTTACTGAGGGCATATTTGGTCATCTAACTCTATTTTAGATATTTGCTAACATGTTTCAAACACAATTGGTTTTGACTTTTATAATTGCTTGGTTATTTCTGATTTAAGGCACATAAATTATTATAAAAATCATCATAGGGCTATCACTAAAGCAACAATATCAAATATTAGATACAGCGCTAAGGGCATGCATTTGAACTTCAAGAAGTTTTTATGAACGTATGTTCTGTTTTCCTCAGGCTCAATTCACTTACTTACCTGCCACAAAACTATTTAGCATCTACATATAATAATAAGTTATGTGTCTATTATATAGTACAGGAGCTAAACTCCTGGCTTTTATTATGGTATAAATAATATGGAAGCCATATTTCAATGTTCTGACTGTCGAGTTTGTTTCATGTCAGTGTTTCTGGTTAGCAATTAACTGTGGCATGTATTCTGCTTCATATCACCTTCTGCTGTGATATACTTGCTACCTTGTCATGAATTCAGTGTACATATATTTGATACCATGTCATAAATTCTGCGCACATTTCACCTTCCCAATCCCATGTGATAATATATTTGTTACAAAATATCTTATTTTCACCGAAAGTGTTACTTTAGTGTCATGCTTTGGATCTCCTTGCCTACCTAGTCATGGTTTCACCTAACTACGTCATGTTTCCAACATGCTCCTTGTCTCTGGAACATCTCCCAGAATTCTTGTAGTATTCTCACTCTTTTCTGTGTATCCAACATGCTCCTTGTCTCTGGAACATCTCCCAGAATTCTTGTAGTATTCTCACTCTTTTCTGTGTATCCAACATGCTCCTTGTCTCTGGAATATCTCTCTTGTAGTATTCTCACCTCACTATATGGTTATGAATGGCGGGTGTTAAAAATAACATGAACAATAGCTTTTTATTCATTGTGGGACAGTACCATATGTTTTCTCCAGCTAAATCTGTCTGCAGAGTTAGTTGTCAGTCATAACTGTAAGCCACTATATGACGCAATAAAGCCATATTACCTCAGGAAGGCTGCCAATCAGGCATTTTTCTCCCAGATTTATGGCAATTTCATTTCTTTCTTACTGTTTCTATGTATTGATTTATGCCTGGAAATTAACAATTCATACTAGAATTTAGGTGATGATATTATGTTCCGAAACTCTGAACTTCTCAGCTGTCTTGGCTTCCAGTTCAGGAAAAAACTGCCAACAGGCAATTGACTTTCCATTGTCTCTCCCTCGAATACCTAGAGTAGTAGAAATTGTTTTCATGAATTTTAGATGGCTGGACTGGTAGTTCTAGCAAGATTATATTGCTTGTCTGAGAAATATGGAACATTTCTGTAGTTATTGGAGAGTAAGTTGTATGTAAGGTTCAGTCCTTAGTGTAATATTGATGAACATGTTGAAAATTATAAAAGTGATAACATTTGCAATAAGATAATACACAGGGGACTTTATACCAAGAAAATATGGAACCTAAGAAATTGCCCGATTTTGGGGATCCCGGTTTTTAGAGAGTCCAGTTTTGAGGGTTTTGAGGGAGTTTACTTTTGTTTGTTATAAGCAATATCACTACGAATAGACGATGTAATGTATGATTTTTTGCGTGATTTATAGTAGTGTTGGTATTAACCTACTTGTAATTTGTTTTAACCTTATATTGCATGTTCTATTAAATGTTAATTAGGTTTGCAAGTCTCACTAAATGTGTAAATTGTTGCCTAGTAACCGGCTTTCTCAGCAACTTTGATGTCTGATTGTTGTTTTGTTTATATATATATATATATATATATATATATATATATATATATATATATATATATATATATATATATATATAGTTTATATACCAGCAAACTGTGATTTCAGGACTTTATGGGAATGTCAGTTAAGGTATTATTGGGAAAACCAGCATTGCAAATACTTCATTGTATCAGAAAAAATCATGGAAATGTTATAGGTAATATTTAATGAACAAAATATCGACAAGTTTTAAAGCAACCTTATTTAAGTTTTGCATGTCCATGGTAGCATGACCCTCACACAAACTAAGCTTGTAATAGTAATCCATATTATGTCAAATTGTGCTGATTTTGGGAACCTGCTGCAGGTTAATTAATTTGATTTCAGTTTAAATCTGAGAATGGAACCTAATTCAAGGTCAAAATGTATTCATGGTTGGATACTATAGTATAAAAAGGAAACACCATTCTTGTTAGACTGGTACCCGGCCCTGTTGTTTGACTGGTACCCGGCCCTGTTGTTTGACTGGTACCCGGTCCTGTTATTTGACTAGTACCTGGTCCTGTTGTTTGACTGGTACCCAGTCCTGTTGTTTGACTGGTACCCGGGCCTATTGTTTGACTGGTACCCGGGCCTGTTTTTTGACTGGTACCTAGCCTGTTGTTTGACTGGTACCCAGGCCTGTTGTTTGACTGGTACCCGGGCCTGTTCCGGGCCTGTTGTTTGACTGGTACCCGGGCCTGTTGTTTGACTGGTACCTAGCCTGTTGTTTGACTGGTACCCAGCCTGTTGTTTGACTGGTACCCGGTCCAGTGAATTAAATATTGCTATACTAATAATCAGAAATTTATCAACGGTCTTGTTTGGTGGCAGTTTCTTCTTCATTGATTGCGTCTGCTTGTTGGAGTCTTCATACAATCTCCCTACTCTGCCAGAATGTTGAAAATTTGTTCATGTGAAAAATTGCTTTCGAATGAATCGTCAAGATTTATATTCTATCTGTATAAACATTTAATATGTCCAAACCGTAAGATAAGGTATTGCATATAACGGAATTCATTTGAAAAGCTTTTTACTAAATTTGTCCGCTGGGAAATCTGTTGATAGTAGAAGATCTGGAATAAATGAATAGTCTGTGCCTAAAGCATACGGTTTTAAATTGTGGAAGAAAAAACTGCTTTTAATTCTGAAGAAAAGAATGATATCATTTTCTCCTGCTTTTTTTGGGGGGGGGGGGGGGTGAAAAATTGATATTTTGGTGCCCGGTTTCTATTGATGCTTTGTATGATAATCATTTGTTTGGTCTCTGGCTTGCTGATGTTTGATGATATTTGTTACTGAATGGTTGATTAGTAGTGATTAGTTGTGTGTTTGTGAGTGGCAGTGATTAGTTTCAGTCATTCATTGATTGCTTTATATTGGTTCCTGTTTATTGATTGTTGCCTGAGGCTTTGATTTTTCGACTATTTTTAAAGATTTCATCTTAAACTGAGCACTTTGAGCGCTAGGATTAGCAGCATGATTGTATCTTTCTTTTAAATGTAAACATTTGGTTCTCTGAATGAAAATTTGGCTGAGTACTTTGCACTTGATTCTAAGGTTGCCTGAAAACAAATTGATAAAACATTAGATTACGTCATGCAATATTCTATAGAGGAAGATTTTCTCTTGTATGGAATTTACTTGCGCATAACCTTGCATTTTCTGCAGCACGAAGAAGAATTTGAAAGTTCTGTTTACTATTTATTGAGGTTACATCTGTCACCTATATACTCACTTTAAATACAGTTGCAGCCGTGGGAATAATTAATTGTTTCTAACAATTCTGTCCAGAAAACTTTTTGTTACCTTTTTGGTGCCTTTTCTGTAGTATAGGATATTATAATTTTCCTTCTTATCGATGGATACATTGAAACCTGAGTTTTATAAAACACATGACAGGACACTTAGTTGTTTGACGATTTGGGACAATTCATTTATGTGTAACATTCTCAAATTTGTGTTTTGCTCTATTTTCATTTAGGATTCCTCTATTCCGATGATGTTAGTAAGGGTTGTTCCTGATTTCTTGAAATGATCTGTCGGATATTAATGTCTTTTTCCTGTAAAAGCTGAATGTATCTCCATGTATGGGTATATGTATGTCAGACCCCCCCCCCACACACACACATATTCATACTCAGCTTTAGTTCTTAGTATAGGAGTGACTTGATGAACTTCTCATATTATTGTCTTATTCTAACAGCATTAAGTCGATCTGATGTTTGTTTAAACTTGATGAAATTTGTGTAAAAAGCTTTCAAGTAAATTTAGCATTGATGCATTATTTATGATGTGTTCTATTTGTGTATTGATAAAATGTATGTAAATTTACGTGTGTTTAGTTTAGCCTTATTTGAGCTCTCTAGTCGTCTGAGGTGGCTTTAAGTGTCCCCTTATTTGAAATTGATGGTCTATTTACTAGCGATAAGCAAACATGGAGGTACAGAAATTCGAGTGGATTTAATAGGACTGATCAAACAGTTTGAAGACTTTTTGTACATATTTAAATTGTTTTAGTTTGATATGTCGACACTTGTTCAAATTAAAACCATTACGCTGTTCAATTATACGCCTAATATGGGAATCTCATACATAGACAGGTTACGCTTGCGTTCTCACTTTCTAAGTTTAATCAAACATTCAGTAATTATTGACTTTTCTGCATACTATAAACCATACTTGTTCTTATCAAATGAACGAAGTATTGATAAAAACGGCACTTTAAAGGGCTAGAAAAAAATCTTGGTATAGTTTCTCAGAGTGACCTGGCTAACACCTATTTATTTGCCTCTACATTCGATACACTAAATATGAGCTATATACATGTATTTATTCTTAATTGTTCAAGAGCACACAATAAACAACAAAACCCAGGTTATAACAAAATTATAATTACTTTGTTTTTCTCTGCTATCTAAAACAATTCAAAAGATCCGAAATGAAACTTTACACTAAGAACTGATGAGCATGAAACAGGGCTGTTTCTTGAAGCAGGTCATAGTCTGGTTCCCGTCCCAAGCTTACAGGACTAGTCTATAGAACTACTACTGTAAAATTGGGAACAGGAACCAGACTTAAACTGTTCCACGAAAAAGCCCAGTCGAAAAGGCCCATTGAAGGGTCATGTCTAAGGTGAAGGTCATTGTCATGTTAGGAAGACAACAACATTCTATTACCAGGCAACATATTGTGTGTGGAGTTATTTATTCTTTGTAGCCAGGTAACAAACATGTAGTTGAAACATTAAGGAATACCCACTACTGTTTCATCAAGTGATAACTTGACTGATAAAAAATAACGGGATTGTGGTCCTTACAGTTAGCTGAGTGAGAAAATTGTAGCATAAGACAGCATGACAAGCAGGTATCTACAGGTTTGATTGACTTCTAGTGGCTAACATCAACACTGTTTATAATTTTATTTATAAATTGTTTGCCTTCATTGGTTCAAGCATGGTTCTCACCTGGGCAGAAGACACTGTGTGACGTATGTGCTTTGATAAGAAACTATTATAAGCTGCCGGTTAATATGACAGTGGCTTATCTAGCTGATAATACATGACATAGTTTATTTTCCCCCAAGGCCTGTTTTATCACACTACTAGTTCTGCTAGTGCATGCTTTTTATCAGTGAAATGTCTCCAATTACCTCCCTTTTATCTGTGTTAATAGCCAGAGTTATCTCTCATTTATTTGGTTGAAATTACCTTTGTTCACAAAGTTTTAGATGATATACTCGAGGAATTTAGATCCATAAATATTTAGATAAATGTTTGAAGTAGTGACTTTGTAAATATTAGCATTAGTCATAAACCCCTGGCTTGTCCTTATATTGACTTCAACGGACTTGTAGGTCTTGACTTTACTTGTAAACTGAATATAGAATGACCTTTGATTGTATGTGAAATATTTAACTTTGTTGAAGATTTGAATAATTTGAATAAAGGGGATGAGAGTACTGTTTGTGTAAGAGTTGTTAATATAATGCTGTACGGGTCATCTCAATTAGTACAACAACCAGCTTACCTTGTGTGGGTCAGAGAGGTGGGTCTATCAGATGAGGCCATTCCCCATTCCCCAGGGACAGAAGGCGCTGGGTACCCCAGCACCTTAAAGCCATAATAGGCTTCCCCCCAGCGCCTTAAAACCTAGAATGTATCTTTTAATCCCTGTGGGTGTTTATATTTTTGGTCAGTATTGTGTTATTTGAGAGATTATAATGCTCATATTATGTCTATATACATGTACAACATGGCTTCACTTTCAGTACCTGATTTTCATTGAACAAATAACTCAAAGTTCTGTAACCGTATGGATTCTGAAACACCCACTTTGATCGGTCTCTAAGTGCCTCACAGCTTTATATAGCTCATAGTGAAAGGAATTTTTAAAATCATTTTTGGTTGGTTTGGTATTGTTCCAAATGTGCCGTGTTTAGTTTTAAAACTACAGTACAACCTCTGTAGACCAAAATTCTTTGGGAGCTGCAAATATTGGTTGTTGTGTAGAGGTTGTTGCTCTACAGAGGTTGAATTAAGAGTTAATATCAGCTTAGGGAAATTTTGACGGTGTTGTTATAGAGAGGTTGTTGCTCTTTAGAGGGCTGCTCTGGATGTGTTGTTATAGAGAGGTTGTTGTTCTTAAGAGGGCTACTCTGGATGTGTTGTTATAGAGAGGTTGTTGTTCTTAAGAGGGCTACTCTGGATGTGTTGTTATAGAGAGGTTGTTGCTCTTTAGAGGGCTGCACTGAAGGTATTATCATAGAGAGGTTGTTGCTCTTTAGAGGGCTGCTCTGGATGTGTTGTTATAGAGAGGTTGTTGCTCTTTAGAGGGCTGCACTGAAGGTATTATCATAGAGAGGTTGTTGTTCTTTAGAGGGCTGCTCTGGATGTGTTGTTATAGAGAGGTTGTTGTTCTTAAGAGGGCTGCCATGGAGAGGTATTAATGGTGTGATGATTTTAATTTCGCAAAATATTTGGGATTTGGTTATGCAGGCTTTATTATGATTTTAAGGAAAATAAGTGTTACTTGTATGTTAAAGGTGCATAAGATATGAGTGAAAAAATGGTCACATATTTGTATAGTGATAATGGTATGACAGTCCCCCACTTAGCTGGTTTCTAATACCACTTTGCCCTGATAACGTTTGATAAGCAGAACAGGTTCAAGATAAATATTGTTTTATACCAACAAAATTTGTTTTGCGTTTCATTGATCAAAAATTTACAAAAGTAAATCATGCGGACGTTTGTCTTGTTATATACTTGTATCTATTTGAGTCTTTATTTGTCGACTAAAATTTTTTATTATCTTCAACAAAATGCTTTTGTTCACTAGATCAATTTTTGATCCATGCATGTTTTCATCTATTCAATGTTTAATTGATTGAAATATTTGTGTTTCTAAGTTTGATAAATCATTTGTTTATTCTATGATAAAACTTTGTTTATGTTAAAATAATGATTGTTTTTATGCTCATGTAGGATTTTTCAGTTTGCAATCAATATGTCTGTTGTGTGGCAATAATTTCGAGTAAGTTTGTCCGTCTGTTTTGTCTGTCTGTCTTTATATCAAAATTGTAACTTGTAAATGTCTCAAACTTCACATGGACATTGATCGAGCACGTTGGGTTAACCTGCTCCGAGGTCTAAGCTGTAATTTTATATCTAGGTTACCAAGGTTATTGATAAATAACCTAGATATGTCTATTGTATTTACATTTTATAATTTTTGATGATTTTGTAATTATTATTAATAATGTGTAGACAATATCTACGCAGCTGGCAGATTTCATCTGAAAATATATTGAGACCATGCATTAAATTTCTTGATTCAAGTGTACTTGATAAATTACTTCACTTAGATTGTTTCATAATTATAGATTTTACCAAGTTATTTATTCTCCGATATTTCTAATGGCATATGCATGTGGTACAGCTCTAATCCCATTGTGAAAGAAAATGATCTCACTAAAGCTAAGCAGTGTCATCGAGTAATATATTTTCATTAATTTATTTTTTGAAGTATAATTTTTACATACATTTCTATCATACTTGGATTATGTCTGATAATGTTAAAGTTTTTACGTGGTGATAGTGGAATTTATTCTAGACTTTTGAGATTTTCATTTACTTGGGGGATCTAGTTGTGTTGTCTTGGTAATGTATTAAATATTTTGCTGAGTAAACATTTTGTTATACTCTTCTATAGCAGTTCTATAGAAATTTCCAATACTTCAGTGTTTCAGTACGAGTGTACACATTTCTGTAGAGGAATCAAAGCACTGCTATGTTTATGTATTACAAAATGTATACATGTATTAGAGTACTGTTTCATCAAAGCATGATAGTACGAAAAATCTTAAAGTTACACTGCAAATTGTGGTAAATTTTAACCCTATGTAATGCATTAACAGTTGCGAACTGATTAGAAAGTCTGTTTCAGTTAATGCATTTTTTCAAACCACATATGTTTTTAATGTGTATTTTTTCAAGAATTTAAATTTGTGCGTACTTTACAATTTCTGTAAGTGCTTTGATAAAACTGTACCAAGGTGTATAAATGAATTCCTACATCATTATCTAATATTATTTTTGCTTCTGACACCATCATAAAAATCAATGCTTATTTTAAAACTATTAAAGGGAAGGAACTCAATGTGAAACCATCTCCCTTTTAAAGAAATTGGATAATATTCTTGGAATTAATTTATAATGTTGACTTGCTGAAGAAATTTTGTATAGATTTGTTTGTGTACAATAGTATTTTTAATCAATTAAATAAACTTTTGTTTATTATGTACATGTGAAATATTGTTGTATGAGTTTAAAAAAGAAATAAAACTCATCAAACATTATAACTTCATTGTTTTGTATGCTGTGTTATTTCTTTCTTGTTGGTCTGATAATCACATTGTAAGGTTTCGTTCTTCACAATCACTCTAAATACTCCACATTTCTTTGACTGGAGAAATTTTGATGGATTGAAATGAAGGAACCTTACAAAAAATCAAGGAAGGTGTATACAAATAATGGCAGAGTTACCTCCCCTATACCAAGGAAGGTGTATGCAAATAGTGGCAGAGTTACCTCCCCTATATCAAGGAAGGTGTATACAATAATGGCAGAGTTACCTCCCTTATATCAAGGAAGGTGTATACAATAATGGCAGAGTTACCTCCCTTATATCAAGGAAGGTGTATACAATAACTGAAGAGTCACCTCCCCTATATCAAGGAAGGTGTATACAATAATGGCAGAGTTACCTCCCCCATATCAAGGAAGGTTTATACCAATAAAGATAGAGTTGCCTCCCCTCTATAATGCAGCATCGGGGACAAAACGGACAACTGGGAGTGATGTATCTCTTATGGAGACCAGTCTCAAAATACAAATATGTGATTGGTTGATTCAGAGAACAGTTCTAAAATTAACCAATGACAAGGTTCTATTCTGAGACTGGTTCCATTCCTTTGGAACATGGTCTTCATTCACAATTGACTACCAGTACTAACTTACACAAACTGAGGAATAAGTCGATCTCCTGCCTTGCTAATGTATGAAGTGTTGACACAAACATTATGCTATGTGTGTATTATGGTTTTCAGACGTCGCTGGCTGACACTGTGGAGAAGCTCAACCAGTAGGTCTTCATAACAGGTGTGTGGCATTTCTTTTCTTTTTAACACATATTTAATAATACAGGGTGTTAAAAAAGTTTGTTCTCAAAATCTAAATTCATACTAAATTATATCTGAGCTTTGTACGTAGTGTTCAATTATATTTTCTTACTGTAACAGATTAATCTATTACAAGATGGATTAGAACAATGCTAGAACCCTTTGGAATTTAACCTGAAAAATTTACATTCTTCTGGCGTCAGAAACATAAACTATTCAATCTGAAACTTTGAGAACAAACTTTTTTAACACCCTGTATATAGAACTACGTTCACAAAGTGCACATATAAACCAGTCAGCTTCACACACTGAGATGAGAACCCAAGCGTCTGAAAGGTTCTGAGTGCAGTTTTTTTGCTCAAGCAAGTTAAGCTATTGTGATCGCCCTTTGTCTGTTGCTACAATTGGACTTGAAAGCTAGCTTGCACTTTAGAGGTCACAGTTTTTACTTAATCTTCATGAAATTTAGCTCATTATTTATCTTTATAAAGTCTAGATCTAGTTAGATTTAAACTAGGTTGATATAAAAACAAAACCCTGTAAGCACACTAGAGGTCACAGTTTCTGTTGAATTGTTACAAAACTTGGTCAAGGTCATCTGGGGTCAAATACTAGATTGTAGCAAAATAGTTTACTGAGTGTGCTCAAACTGCAAGTCCCTAGGTGAGCACTTAAGGATCAAACGGCCCTCTTGTTAAAATGGATCAATGGTGAATTTTGAGGTCAGTTTAGAGATGGAGACCATAAATCGCTTTATTCTAAGTGGAGTTTTAAGATTTGGACTAATGGCTTATCAAACTGCTTTATGAGTGCCTGATTTAAAATGGACCAATGGCTTCGATGCATTCTGAGTGTTGTTTTAAGATTTTGAAGACGTACTGCTAGGCTATATTCTTAGACTGGATTTCAAACACCTATAACAGACCTTCAGTAAGTCTGTTCCTTGTTGACTTGCATGTAATGGTATTACCGTATACAGCTACCATCCACACATGCTCACAAGCATTAAATACATCTGCGGCAGTCACATATCAAACACTAACAACAGACCATCAGTAAGTCTGTTCCTTGTTGACTAGCATGTTTTACCGTAAACAGCTAGCACCCATAGCACCCATATAGGTGCTCACAAGCATTAAATACATCTGTCGTAGTTGCATATCAAACACTATAAATAAAGAGCTTGAGTATAAAACAACACATAAGAAATCATGCACAATACAATCAATATATGTTGTTTTTCATGCTCCTTGCATGTTAGCAAAATTTACAGTTGACAGATTTGTCTCCCTTGTATCAGCTCTTCATTATGAAGATTGTGAGATAGCTAGTATGTGGTCTGTAATATCACAAAAACGACCCATAAATTCAGTATATAGAAGATTCATTAATGCTCATACATTGCCTTCAATGTGAAAACATATGTTTTAAAGCTTATCGTTTCCACCAATGAAATGCAATAATACAATACATCAGAGTTTCTGTTAGTCTGATTGTAAGGAAGGAAATGCATTCTATATTTTCTCTTGAAACATTTGCTCTTGAAACATTACAGTATTTATCTTACAAATTAAGGGCTTTGTCGTACAAAATGGCCATTGCTAGTTGATGTAATGGTTACATTATGTCGGCAATCAGACTTTCCAATCGTAACCATGGTGAGGAATCTGAAAAGCATGAAATTAAGCGGCATTTATCTGCATTATTTTTTAAAACCATGTAACAGTTGTCCTAAACACTCCAATCCAGCTTAAAGAATGTATTTATCATTTAATGTATATAGGCCATTATCATTAATTTTGTTTAAACAAACTGAAAAAAAACTCATTTTAAGCCTGTGTGGCTGTCTATCTTATTCTATGACACCAGGTAAAAAATGGAAAAAAGTAGTTCCCTGGTCTATATGTACTGTGTGATATACCGCACATGATTCTTTGCAGTGTGATTATTTTGAAGAGTGCAAGGCTTTAATGCCAGTGCATTAACTTACAATACAAAACAAAGTACTAAAAAGATAATGATAAATCAGACAGAGAATGCAGCATTCTGCAGAGCAAAAAAAACCGAAAACAATTTGCTCATTACTCTTAGGTGCATACATGGTAAACAATTTGCTCATTACTCTTAGGTGCATTCATGGTAGACAATTTGCTCATAACTCTTAGGTACATACCTACATACATGGTACACAATTTGCTCATTACTCTTAGGTGCATACATACATACATGGTACACAATTTGCTCATTACTCATAGATACATACATGGTACACAATTTGCTCATTACTCTTAGGTGCATACAGTACATGGTACACAATTTGCAAGTTACTCACAGGTGCATACATGGTACACAATTTGCATGTTACTCATAGGTGCATACATGGTACACAATTTGCATGTTACTCACAGGTGCATACAATGATACACAATTTGCATGTTACTCATAGGTGCATACATGGTACACAATTTGCATGTTACTCACAGGTGTATACAATGGTACACAATTTGCATGTTACTCACAGGTGCATACATGGTACACAATTTGCATGTTACTCACATGTGCATACATGGTACACAATTTGCATGTTACTCATTACAGATACATACAAATATGGTACATATGTACGCAATTTGTACACTGCTCATAGGTGCATACAATGGTACACAATTTGCATGTTGCTCACAGGTGCGTACATGGTACACACGTCACATTTTGCACATTACTCATATGTGCGTACATAGTACATTATTTGTACACTGCTCACAGGTGCATACAATGGTACACAAATTTGCCTGTTGTAACTCATAGGTGCTTACATGGTACACATTGCTCATGGGTGCATTTATTACATGCATATTCATGTATATGACTCTCATTGGTGTATATAGGGTACATAAACTCAGTACTCACAGATGCGTTTATGATACCAGTACTCTAGAGTGATTCATAACTGCATCATAATATGCATGCAGACATACTGAATGTGTGATTTGAGATTGCTGGACAAGGTATAATATTCCAGAGATCAGGTAAGTGATAATAGCACAGACAGACATATAACTCTTGGTATAATTGATTTTATATGTGACAGACATTACATTTATATACCATGTGATTGTTAGAGAGGAGATTCTGTATCTTTGTATTTATGGTGACTCAGTGTTGGTGATGCAGTATTATATGAAACACTCTAACTTATTGAACCTAAAGTCTGCAAGTACATAAAACTTTTAAATAGATGGACAGAAACCATATGACTGCAGAGGTGTTTGGTACATTTTAGGGGAGATCACTCTTTATGAGCTACTGTCTGCATATATATCTCCTGTCACTTGACCATCGAGGATTCCAAGGTAAATGCAAGGGACTTCAAATTAAAATATAAAATGAGGCTGTGGCTGTAACAGTGTATTTCACACCAAACCTCTGTTCCGGGACCATGCAGGTTTTATGAGGCTGTGGCTGTAACAGTGTGTTTTACACCAAACCTCTGTTCCGGGACCATGCAGGTTTTATGAGGCTGTGGCTGTAACAGTGTGTTTTACACCAAACCTCTGCTCCGGGACCATGCAGGTTTTATGAGGCTGTGGCTGTAACAGTGTGTTTTACACCAAACCTCTGTTCCGGGACCATGCAGGTTTTATCTGTGGGATTTCCTTCCCATAGATGCTTGTATTTACCCTGCTTACCAGTTGCATTTACCTGAAATTTCAGTGATAAGAAAATACAAATGTCCAGTTTATTTAATGCAGGTGTTATATACCTTAGTCGGGTATGTTTTTGTGTTACTATGTACAACATGTTTTATAATGTCCACAGCTTATAAACCAAATCACTGTATGATTTATTGGAATATTATTTAATTCAACTTGTATGACTTATTATGAGCAAAATCATCTGTGATTTCCGATCAGTATACGACTTATTTGAAGACTATACATACAATTCAATATGTATGCCTTATTGCTATAACTGGACGTTTACTCGTTTATACACTGTGATGCCAATTGTATTAGAAATTTGGAAATTATGTTTCTGTTGAAAATGTTTGGTTGAATTCCAATGAGTTCACTGGTCACTGTGATATGAAGTCAGTATTCTGCTGAGGCTGTGTATTTACAACATTCCTGCTACAGATATCACAGACGAAGAAGCTTGCAAAACATAACTCACATACTTGAAATGATAGAGCAATTTTCAGTATCAAATTTTTGACTGTTTTATTTTAACTAATCATTTAACTTGGAAACATCAGAAGTTCGAAAAACCATGGCATAAACTCTTCTCTCTTACAAAGAACAACATGCCTTCAGGTATCCATTTCATGTTTTCAAATTGATATTTGTTTTTATCTTAATTGTTGCAAAGAGCTATCAGCACTGAGCTTGAACTGTCAGACAAACGTGTTGGGCTTTGAAGGGGGTTTATATGGAATCCGTGTTAAGTACTCATGGATTGAGTGATTCCAGCAATTCAGTTCAGCAAGAAGAGTGATATCGTTTGTAGTACAGAAAATTTGATTTGATCCTCGACCTTCTATTAGCATAATTTAACAGCTGATATATTGATTAAATTTATAACCCCGGATGTATGCTTTCATATGTGGGGAGTACCATAAAGACGGTCAAGAGGTTATATAAATATAAAGGACCAATACTGCACGATTTGCTCAGCGGAAATTTATATATTCAACTCAAGAATCTCGTAAAATATTCATGCATAAAGATCATGATCAGGTCAAATTCTCCGTGCTATGCTATACAGCCTAAGGTTTGACAGAGTTGGTAAAACACAGAAACCAGGATAATGGTTTACTTCACTCTAAATTTATCTGGACATATAACAATTTACGCATCAAACTGTAATGCTGATTGACTGTTTGAATGCACTAATTGACTTTCATCTCTACTGTTAGACGGTTATTTCATTAATTAAACTGTACAGAAATTAATACATGTATACAAAACACAATTTAATTATTGCAATGAAAGGTAATATAACTTTTTCACACAAGCAATTACATGTACGCTTTATTATGTCTCGGTATTGATTTTATTGCAACAGCTAATATGATTAATTAATTGATTGATTAATCTATCTGATCCGTCAAAAAGTTAAGTAAATATATTTTTAACAGATTAAGACTGCACTCAGACACAATTAACCAATTAAAAGTCTGAGAATGAAGCCTACCCATTGGTCAGGTTGCAATCGTGAACAACCAATCAGATGTTCTATGAGTCTCAGAATGAAGCCTTGCCATTGGTCTGGTTGCAATCGTGAACAACCAATCAGATGTTCAATGAGTCTCAGAATGAAGCCTTTCCATTGGTCAGTTTTAAGACAGCAATAGTGAACAACCAATCAGATACTATTGATGCAGATCTCCAAGCTTAGCTTGATAACCTCTAATATAATTCCATCTGTATATCATAATTATAAAAGAGATATTAACTTATTAACCTTAATCCTTGTTTAATTATTGTCTGTACATTGTGGATTGTTTCAACGATTCCAGGTTAATTAATTGTGACAGGAGATTTATTGAAAACTGACAGGCAAAAAGGTGAGGTATTACAATCATAAAACAAAGTTTTTGTAGAGATTATAACAGGTATTTTGCCGAGTTTTTTTGTATCCTGAGTTTTTTTGTATCCCGGCATATACAGGTTGGTGTCCTAATAATTGAGATCCAAGCATTCAGGTAATTAGCATTGAGCATTGTTCTGTTGACTTAGTTTCGAAGTTTTACCTATTCATGTTCATGTATGAGAGTATTGAATGGGAACCAGCAATTTTAGCTCAGCAATTTTAGCTAGTATGGAGTGGGAACCAGCAATTTTAGCTAGTATTGAATGGGATCCAACAATTTTAGTAAGTATTGAATGGGAACCAACAATTTTAGCTAGTATGGAATAGGAACCAGCAATTTTAGCAAGTATGGAATGGGAACCAGCAGTTTTAGATAGTATGGAATGGGAATCAGCAATTTTAGCTATCAGTTTACGTAGTTGATTAAGTTAGCTCAAATATTGTTTGCTTGCTAATAGTGAGGTTGTGTATTGGAAACCCTGACAACTCTAACTTCTTTGACAAGATCGTTTAAGATGTCAACTGTTGTCATCACTTTCAAACTGACTTTTGTGGAAACGTTGTCAATTGAAACAGAAAAAACATGAGCATTGCAGACTGCTAATAGATATATAAATGCATCAAATCCATATAAAAATAAATCACAGTAAGCTCTAACTAATAAAGTCTTATATGAACCCTCACCTGGTAAGTGGAATTCGAACCCACAACCCAAACAACATAGGCGCCTAGCAAAGTTTGGCCATGTGGGCGTGTCTGTCTGTGAGGAATAAAGTAAGTACCGGTAGTTAAAACTTATCAGCAATAAACTGTTGTCCAGGGCTTCCTCCATACCATTTCTCTGAAGAGGTAGTTTTTATCCAGATGTCCAGTTATCAGAATCTAATGTTTGCCCATTAGACTTGTAGACAAGGAATGCTTTTAGCTAGAAGTTGGTGGTACAAATGTAGCTTAAACCCCATTTGACTGCCATGGACAGTATCACAAAATTTTTTCTCATTTTTGCTGGTTTTAAGACAAATAAAAAGGTGAGTTTGGAGTGTTATAGGGAGTGGTAATATATAAGTGTGGTTATGTTTACTTTGTATAAAACAGCATTTATGGTATTACACACTGCTATAGATAATGCTGACTTCTGAAGTCAATTACCATGAAATGTCTGTTGGTTTGTCTTTCTGACAGACCAAACTCTGTATCAGGACTTATTATGTCTTAAGCGTAAAACCATTAGTTCCCGACTGATTGTATTTAATTATAGGCCATGTTTGCTTGGAACTGGCACTAAATGTAACATTGTATAATGGCCTGTCTAGGTAACTGTGAAATTAGGTATTGTAGCTTGCCAGTTTCTATGTCTACTGCAGATTCATAAAATTTACTCCAATTATGGGATGAAATAATGTAGACATTTGGAAGCTAGATTGCTAAGAATGTGTGAACTGCCATTCCATTGGTCATTGCTTACACAGAAGTCATTACATCGGTCAGTTTTAGAATATGGTATTTCAACTAGTCATTTAAGGTGTTTCTGTCAGTAAGTTTCAAAGTGGCTGGTGTGTTTGAACCTTGTCACATGCAATATTACTTAATGTTTTATGCAATCTCACAGTTTCTTCCTTAGCCATCAATGCAAAAAAATTGTATGTTTCAACCAAGCAGCCTTTTTTTGAGAAATTAGACAGAGGTGGTATTTTAATTTTGACCTTATTTAATTGGAGAATAACGATAACTAATCACATCGCCTGTTACTGACCAAGAGTTTAATATGGTGAGATCTGATTGGTTGTCCTTTATATCCTTAAGTCAAGTAAGATCAATATTGAATACCACCCCCAGAAAACTTGGCATAAACAACAAATACATATTTGATTTTCCCTTCTTATGTGATGAGGAGACTCAATGTTGACTGGTTTTTCAGTTCACATCAATATCCTTCATTAATTATCATTATTCAATTGAGATTTATCTGAACGTTGTCTGCTGGGAGCCATGTTTTCAACACTTCACATATCTGTATTTGATCTAAATATGAAATTAATTAGTATTAAGTAAAAACACTAAAGCTCTTCTGGCAAGCTCTTCAGATAGTCATCTCAAATTTAAGATCTAACACTTGTCTTCAGAACATTCAATGTTTTTCAGATTAAAAACCCATTTGATTGATCTTATACAAAGTGAAACTCTTCAATACATGATTTATTTTGAATACTGATAAATTGAGGCAACCTAATAGATTAAAAGGTTCTGTAGTTGCTACTATCGGCACTGTTAACCCCATTGAGTCTCAGTTGCTAAGGAAGTAGTCCTCTGTTGCTAATGAAGTAGTCCTCTGTCACTAAGGAAGTAGTCTTCTGTTGCTAAGGAAGTTGTCCTCTGTTGCTAAGGAAGTAGTCTTCTGTCACTAAGGAAGTAGTCCTCTGTTGCTAAGGAAGTAGTCCTCTGTTGCTAAGAAAGTAGTCACTCTGTTGCTAAGGAACTAGTCCTCTGTTGCTAAGGAACTAGTTCTCTGTTGCTAAGGAAGCAGTCCTCGGTTGCTAAGGAAGTAGTCCTCTATTGCTAAGAAAGAAGTCCTCTGTTGCTAAGGAAGTGGGTGATGTTGTTCCAAAAAGGATACCAAACCATGAAACTGTGATCACTGATGTCAACAGTTACTGCACATGTACTTAAACATAAATAAAATGCACCTTAGATTTTGTTATAAACCTATAGAGAAAAGCCGATGATGTTGATATACCTTAAGGTAACATTGGACGTAATGCATCAGGCTACTGTTTTATCAAATCACTTACGAAAAGCCTACATTCTAATATACTTGTGTCCCTAATTTATAGCTGTTCAAAGAATGTGTGTAAGTTTAAGTTTTGCGTGAGTACACATGCACCATTTAGTATCATATGTGTGTAAGCCAAATGGTACTAAACAGTATGAAGCTTCCGATACAAGTTTGAAAGACCCAAATTTAGCTTTCAACAATCTTGAAGTTTCTCATTAATACTAATGCCTTGTTGTCTAGAGTGTTGTTTTGTCCTATTTTAGACTTACCGTGCATGATGTATGTATGGTGAAAAGTTAAACAAACAACATGGTAACTATGGAAACTGCAGCAAGAAGCCTTATGCCTAAGAATGGTACCATTTAAACAAGCAATGATTTACTAGCCTTATGTCTAAAAATGGTACCATTTAAACAAGCCATGTTTTATGTACTTCTTTAAATGAAGAGCGTACAGTTTCGGATGTAGACAAAGCTTACAACTTACTTGAATCTGAACTATAAATACACATAATCATAAAATCAATTTCCTTCATTCACCACCTTGCTGTGCCCAAGTACAATGTACCATTATTGCAGAGTTATTGGCCATTTCCGTTTCCTCAGAAAAAATAATTTACTGTATTGCAATGCATAAAGCCTAAAGTGATCAGAATGTTTTTTTTTGACAAAGTGATTGTGGAAAGTGTTTTATCAATACCAGTTCAATCCTGTACTGATGTTATATTCAGGTAGAAACAATAGCAGTTTTATTCATTTTTCCTGACGTTTGCAGTTTTATTCATTCTCTTGACGTTTTCGACATTAAAAAAACCAATGATATCCAGATTGTATTCATATGTCCACATCTGGTTCCTTTTTGTTCCGGCAGAATTCTGTTTTAAGTACTGCTAACTTTCAACAAAAGATTTTTTATATGTTGCTGTTCTCACTGAGGCATCCCTCAGTACTGCTTACAGATAACTGCATACTTTGACAATATGTTTAGAATCAGACCATGGATTTGATTACTCAAACAGACTTGCATCTTTTTATGTCAGCACAGTATGCTCCTTTTCTATGCTTTAGCAAGCAAATCATCCATAAACACACAATTAATCATGGTATTTTTATTGTGCATTTTGAGAGGATTCTGGTGAACATTTTAGACATGGCACGAAAACTACTGAGAAAATCTGTTTTCAGTAGCAATTGAGACAAACATTTCATCAAATGACCTGGAGGCATCATTGTTAGAAACAAATTTCTCAGGTACTTCACTGCACTTTCAAAAAGGGTTTGACGATGTTCATTGCATAATTACATACAAACACAAGGGCTAAGGTATTGCTATGTAAACTAGAATGTAGTGTTTTATGATGCTTAAGGAGAAACAATGCTCTTAAAAACTGCTATTGAAGTACTATAACACTAGTGATACATTGCTGGAAAATAAATAGAATGAAGTGGTTTGAGGCAATGTCTTGTGAAATGATTTTCATTATGGGTAAATTAGCATCTGGGAGAACTTAATCAGACAATTGTCCTATCAAATATGGTAAATATGTTGCCATGGGAATTCTTGCCAATTAATTTGGTATCTTGGAAATATCATTACTATACTACTCAAAATTTGATAAGGGTCAATTAATTTTGCTTGTGAATATTGTGCAAATGAAATAATGATTGGACTAATGGAATTTTCAGAAACATAATGCTTCATTTTCAATATTGTAAACGAGTAAAGATTGCTTCACAATTTGATGTCTTACGTGCTGATAAGCCCACTCTCACTAAAATGTTTGTGCTGTATTCAAGCCTCTGTAATAACAGAATACAGTCCAGTTATAGCATTTTGAGTCTTAAACAATATGAGAACAAACAAGAGGGCCCAAAGGGCCCTAGGTCGCTCACCTGTCGTACTAGTGCATGCACACACCTATGGTGACCCTACACATTTTCTGAATAAGATTTAAGGAAATTCAGCCTCTATTGCAAGTTTATGATTTGACCATGTTACCTAGCTTTTGACCCCAGATGACTTAATTAATATCAAACTTATACTAGATTGTGTTGAGATGATCATTAGGACCAAATTTCATAAAGATTAAGTCGAAATTGTGACCTCTGGTGACTACACAGTTTTTCTATGATCTGACCTATAATTTAAACAAAATATATTGGAAAAAAATTATTTTCCTCCATATAACTGTACAAATAAATGGTATAAAGACAAAACAATACCTAAATACTTAAAAAAATAAAAATAATAGTTCCAGTGGGGTTTGAACCCAAGACCCTCAGGAAAATGTCAATTGACATTGTGACCTTGTTTTTGACCCCAGATGACCCAAAATCGAATTTGGCCTAGATTTTGTTGACATGATCATTGTGACAAAGTTTCGTTAAGATTAAAATGAAATTGTAACCTCTGGTGACTACACAAGGTTTTTCTATGATTTGACCTATAATTTAAACAAAATATTTTGGAAAAAATATTTTTTTCCATATTACTGTACAAATACATGCTATAAAGACAAAACAATACCTAAACAGTTAAAAAAAAAAAATAAAAAAAAAATAAAAAATTATGGTTCCAGTGGGGGTTGAACCCACGGCCCTCAGGAAAATGTCGGTTGAAATTGTGATTTTTATAGTTGACATTGTGACCTTGTTTTTGATCCCAGATGACCCAAAATCGCACTGGACCTAGATTTTGTTGACATGATCATTGTGACAAAGTTTCATTAAAATTAAGTTGAAATTGTAACCTCTGGTGACTACACAAGGTTTTTCTATATTTTGACCTAGTGACCTAGTTTTTGACCTCAGATGACCCAATATCGAACTTGACCTTGATTTTGTTGAGATGATCATTGTGACCAAGTTTCATAAAGATTAGGCCAAAATTGTGACCTCTAGAGAGGACACAACCCAATTGTTGACGGACGGACAGACGGACGGACAGACGGACGGACGGACGGACGGACGACGGACGAAGAGTGATCACAAAAGCTCACTCTGTCACTTTGTGACAGGTGAGCTAAAAAGGGACAAAAATTTCATGTTATTCTTGCCACTTGTCCCTGCCAATAGGGCTCATCAGTTCAATTTCTGGGAAAAGATGACATGTCATTGCTTACCAAATGCAACTCCATGAAATTTTAATATTTTACACAATGTTTTCTTAATCAGTTTTGTTCAGTTAACATAACAAGGACATGAATTATGATTTTTTGACCCTTATCAAACTTTGAGTAGTATATTTTCCTATGCAGTACGTGAAGTGGCTAATGTTAGTTCAACATGCTAAGAACCGAGAATAATTCTAAAATTGATTTTACATGACATGTGTTTTTGCAGGAATAAAAAATATACAATTTTCATAGTGGTTGTTCTTTTCTGCATAAAAAAGTATGATTTCACAGTTTCTAAGCTTAATTTTAAATGCTCCTGAAATCGTTTCCTCTTCATTTTATTTTAATTGGAATCATTTTTGTTACAGACCTAACTATCATTTTAGTCTTGGTTACAATGATTGCATTGTTTTTGCTTTACTTTATTTCATTGAATGAGCTTTATTTCATTGAATGAATATAAAATGTATAAAAGCTATCAAGAATGTATCTATGGAATAAACCAGTAGCAGAATACAGCATTGTCATTGGTCAGTTTGAAGATTGTGCTTTGAAATAATCAATAATATGCTTGGGAATCTTGATTGGTATCCGTTTTGAAAGTTGTCTGAGAATACTGCATTGCCATTGGTCAGTTTGAAGATTACGCTTTGAAACAACCAAATGATATGCTTGGAAATCTTGATTAGTATCCGTTTTGAAAGCAGTTGAGAATGCAGCATTGTCATTGGTCAGTTTGAAGATTGTGTTTGAAACAACCAATCATGTGCTTGGCAATCTAGACTGGTTTCCTGAGCCTATTTAATAGGACCAATTACTGCATTACATCCTCTATGATATACTGATTACAGGATGTTAAATCACTAACCATGCTACATATATCTGTCCATAAATCACATTAAAATCTAAATACCTCTGGAAATATCCCATGTCAAATCTAACTCTTGATATATAGATGTGGATTCATGACTGTCAGGGTTGGGGTTATTGCACCCGTGGGAGATGCAGGCTTTTTATTGTGGGTAATGGCTTCCCCATAATTTGATGGACGGTAGTTAATGTGTCTATTTTCTCTCTCAATCAGGACTTGATTAAATGTTTATTCCATGGAAATATGTTAAAGATTTAGCTGAATGAAATCACTTAAGGCCAAGTTGTTTAATTGTACTAACAGATTAGTGCTGCTACAATTTTTCCCAGTGATTACCATATAATGGTGTGATTGAAGATTAGAAAATTTTTTTTTTGTTTCTATGGCATATTTGTTTTCTTTCAGTTACTTAAATATAACTGATTCACTTATTGTTTCAATGCTTAAAAAGCATTTAAAATAGTTTACGAGAGCTAAATGAGTCTCTGTTTCTAATTAAGGTCTCCTATTATGCTATTATATGTTCTAATTAAGGTCTCCTATTATGCTATTATATGTTCTAATTAAGGTCTCCTATTATGCTATTATATGTTCTAATTAAGGTCTCCTATTATGCTATTATATGTGATACAGTTCAGTTTCAGGAATAAAGATGCCTATACCTAAAGTATACAACATAATCATACTATTGTTAACGGTTTACACCATACATATCATAACAAATAAGCTAAAAGGTGTTAACAATGTCTCTAGCACAGCTTTTTAGGACAACTATCTAGAGTCATCTCCCTTGATAAAGTTCCTCATTGCTGTTATTGAATTGTCTCCCCTTTATACTCTCTATTGGAAAATAATTGAAAATGAATTGATAAATTAATGGAGTGATTAGGACTAAAAATGGCTGCCTAAATATAGTTCTTGACAAACCTTGAGCAATGCCTTTGGTCCTACCTATTTTAGGTGTCTGAATTTGGTGCAATTACATTGAAAGTGATGGCTTCCCATATAATGTCACTATCATCTTCCCACTATACTAAGAGTCTTTGTAATGATGGTTAATGACTGTTTAGAAAGGAAAAAAGTGATAGTTGAAGAGGAAATTATTTACCCACTGATCAATGGACTGATATGTTTTTGATCTCTGTAGATTTCCAAGGCAACTGTCTCATTCCACAAATCAATGAGTAATTTAGCACCAAACAATATTACTGTTATTACTAGTAGCCTGATTGTGGTGGAAATGGCTAAATACTCGTAAATCAGCTTCATATAGACACAATAATGACTCCTATAGATTTTCTTATTTCTCTTTGGGGAGTTTCAATTGATGGAATACTGAGTGTCGTCTGCTATTTTTGATGAGGTCATCTTCGAGAATTAGTTTTTTGTTCTTAGCTTTTGATGATAGGACTGTCTGTTTGGCTTTTCTGAGATTGCCAAAAGATTTTCACAAAAATAATTGCTCATTTAAGATTTGTTGCCTAGGAGACTATGCCCATATTACTTCAGAAAACTCTGGAAGTTGTTGACATTGATCTTTGAAGGCTGTCAAATGTTATTTGGTCATTCATTAATCAGTTTCTAGAATGTGTTGATTTTTGTGTTGTGTTTTTAAATCCTATCAACGTAATGTCACTCAATCAGTGCATCTGTAGCGCGTTTTTTTATGCCCGCAATTAATTGATTGAAAAATCAGCTGATTACCAATCAACCCTTTATTACCAGCTACCTCAATCAGCCTCAGTGTGTTTGTGTGTGCATGCTCCTAAAGTACTATTGTTGTTGTAATCAGTGGAATATATATTGCTGGGAGCCTGACTGTCCATTACTTGTACATTATTACAGTGTGATCATTTAAGATTGTCTGCAGCCATACTCCTTAGGGTAATATTAAATGATTATATCTTGGAGACTTTACACACTACTTTATGGTCACCTGATCAATTGACTGATGGACTGTTATAATTGTGTCTGCTGTCAAATAGATAGGGTGCATATGTAGATTGGTCTTGCACAAGTCTCCCATCTACTGGGTTGTCAGGTTATGTTTGGAGCCTACATGTATTGTCCTTGTACAAGTCTCCCATCTACTGGAATGGACTGGTTATGTTGGGTGTATACATTTATTGTCCTTGTACGAGTCTCCCATCTACTGGAATGGACAGGTTATGTTGGGTGTATACATTTATTGTCCTTGTACAAGTCTACCATCTACTGGGTTGTCAGGTTATGTTGGGAGCCTACATGTATTGTCCTTGTACAAGTCTCCCATCTACTGGAATGGACTGGTTATGTTGGGTGTATACATTTATTGTCCTTGTACAAGTCTACCATCTACTGGGTTGTCAGGTTATGTTGGGAGCCTACATGTATTGTCCTTGTACAAGTCTCCCATCTACTGGAATGGACTGGTTATGTTGGGTGTATACATTTATTGTCCTTGTACGAGTCTACCATCTACTGGGTTGGACAGGTTATGTTGGGTGTATACATGTATTGTCCTTGTACAAGTCTACCATCTACTGGAATGGACAGGTTATGTTGGGTGTATACATTTATTGTCCTTGTACGAGTCTCCCATCTACTGGAATGGACAGGTTATGTTGGGTGTATACATGTATTGTCCTTGTACAAGTCTCCCATCTACTGGGTTGGACTGGTTATGTTGGGGGTATTCATTTATTGTCCTTGTACAAGTCTCCCATCTACTGGGTTGGACAGGTTATGTTGGGTGTATACATGTATTGTCCTTGCACAAGTCTCCACTCCATGTATCTACTGAGTTGGACAGTTTATATAGCTTAGACACCAACCTTTTCTACTTAAAGGTTTGCATTTGACTCCCCTTCCAATAAAAAGAGTAATCATGTTAATGTCTCGAAATACAATGTTTACCCTGTTTGATTCTGATAATGTTTCTAAGCTAATGGGCCTAGTACCTGGGTGGAAGATTTTGACAGATTATTGGCAATTGAACAAGTGTTTCAAAATCTGATGGAGAAGAATATTCTATCTTTGATGATCTGTTTCATCAGAGTGCTTACTTAATTGTTTTTGATGATCTGTATTGCATAACGCTTGGTTTATACATTGTTTGGTTATTAAATACTTGAATTGTCTGCCTGATTTGCAAACTGTAACCCTGACGACCTCTGTCTCGAGAAAATGTAAATTTTATCGAATTATTTTAACGGAAAGTGTAATAATTCAAAGGCGATCTATAATTGAGATCTTGGATTGGTAATGGATCTCTTTGGGCTATAATAATACCATCAATGACCGTCATGCTGGACACTGTAATCACATACTTCCATTCCTTATGACCATACAATAAGCATCGGTCATTGCTGTCTGGAAAAGACTTGGCAATAGACTGAAAGATAGACTGTAGATCGTCCTGGACCAAATGTCAGATAAATCCATTGCTGTCAGCATCCACCAAGACAAGAATTTCCTGTAATTTTACATCGATTTTTTTGTGGAACACTCAACTCCCCGTTACAACACCATGGTTTTAGCCCCTGCTAAACAAAGGAGTTATCTATATATATATATAAATTCAAAGGTACCATTTAAGACATGTTGTGGCCTCAGGGATCAAACCCACACGGCCCCACTCCAAAGGCATATAGATTAATTACTGTTCGCTTTTTAAGTTATTTAAAACAGACCTGTACGCTATTTTCGACTGAACAAACAATAAAATTGTCATTATAAACACATATAAAGTCAGTGAGACCATTATGTCCCTTGTCTGTCCATTGGTCAGTCCAGCAGAATACAGTATACATATAAAGTTACCATGACCGCTTAACATTTTGCTTCATGTAACACGGCCAAATAGCTCAGGTATAATATGTCATATCATAACTAAAGCACTCCTTTTGAGGCCCTGACGAAACATGAAGTTTTTAAGGACAGCTTGGTGACATGATGAAATCCACTCAGCCTTAGAAACTTAGAAATTTTCCATGTCTAAATTTCTGTACAAAATGGTGAAGCACAAAAAATATTATCCAGCCTTAAAACACAGCCTGAAGTGCAATTTATGTTCAAAGTTGATGTAAAATCTGTTAAGCCACTTTTCAAGAAATTGTAAAGAGACTTCGATTTTCTGGCTAACTTGTCACCGATGTCGAGGTATATAGTTCATTGGAGAGATGTTTTCCTCAATAAAAAATCAATGAGGACGTCTGTGTTAATGCCACAATCATCAACTCCACAGGAAATGATAGAATAGAAATTTATGAAGGTTAAGACATAGACTTTATCGTAAATAGATCAATAATACCCTCAGCTAATGTCAAGATACTGGTTTTCTTAAATCACTTAGAAAAATACATTTTTTTGAGAAATATACCAGTGAGCTCAATTTATCAAACTAGGGCACCAGTTTTTTATTTCTTAGAAAATGAAAGAATGGATTCTCTGAATACACATACATACAATACTAATAACTTATCATTGCACTATCACAATCAGTAAATATAAATAAAAAGTAAAATTGGTACCAAAAATTTCTTGTTTTCTACGCTAAAAAAGGAATCATGAAAAGTCAGACAGGGAAGGACAGAAACAGCCGAGTATGAAAGGCACAAAAAGGAACGCACGAAAAAGAAAAGAAATAGCACAGACGACAAGCAAATAAAACAGACAGAAATTTAAATGTTAGAAAAACTAAACACTTCTATCTATATGTTAATGAGTTGTAGGTGTTATCAAAGAGAAAATTAAATACTTACACTAAGAATGTGTACAGATCAAGAGCTGAAGTGATATAATGACTTTAAAGTATTCATATACATGGCAGCGAGTGTTTCTTTTTTTCCCCCAAGTTTTGTTTCCGAAAAAATGTTCCGAAAAAATACCCCCAACATTTAATGATGACACTGCTGCGTGTATACATTCAAATTGACCATGTATGTGTTTTACTGTTATTTATATACAACATGTCACCCTGAATAGATTCCTCAGTTTGGCAGGTGATGTTCTATAAGCTATCATGACTTTTCTTAGAGAAAACTTTCTCTTGACCTCCATTTTTCACTCCAAGGGCTTATGACTTGAACTGTCTTGGTGTAGGACCTCATAGTGATCATAATATAATATGGTCCATGCTGAATATCAAAGTTGTAGGCCTTGCGGTTTCAGAGAAGAGTCTAATTAAACAGCTAACAGAATGACAGAAAAAAATTAAGAAGTCTCGAGTTGCCATCTATGAATGAGAAAGTATACCTGATACATGTACAAATTTGTGCCAAACATGAAGGTTATTTCTAGATTCCATTCTCTTTATTTTTTCATAATGTTTCAGTTAATTCACAACCGGAATCCTCAGAAAGTTATACATACTAAGTTACCCTGCAAACTAAGGCTATATATAAACAATATTAGGCTTAACACACAACCCCTCCCCCCATTATACAAACCCTACTGTACAATTTTGTTTAAAGTATTTTTTAACAAATTCTTCCACCCCCTGGTTTGTTGATCAGTGGGGACCATAGACCTGCAAACAAATATGTTTAATGAAGTCCTATATCAAAGGTGAACATAAACAACAGGTACGTATACCTGCTGTGCACATACAGGACATCCGCACATAATTATTGCTTCCAGTTCTTGTAAAACATGCCACTCCTTATAATTGTTCTCATAATTTCATGGGGAGTATATTTTTTGAATATTTTGCTGTCAGCAGGAATTAGGAATGGAAAAATAACAAAGAAAGGGAGCAAACTTTTGGCCGTAGATCGCTCACCTGCCATTAATTGTCTGAGCGACCTATAAGCCCCCAAAGAACCTTACTATTTTACCATTCTCTTATAAAGACTTTGAAATGTTCAAAAACTTCTCATAAACCCAACAACAATAAAACTGTAGCCTATAGTTTTTGAAGTCTAACACATTTCTGAATTTAAGACTAAGCCAACTACAATGTAAAACAAGATACTTACCCATTCAAACAATTATTCGATCCCAGGCCGCGTCATACCAAAGTCCAAAGAAAAATGTTACCAGAAAATCCCTTGCTAAACCCTCAGCATAAAAGGGAAACTGACTTCTCTTCTCTTATACCATCATGGCGATGGATAACATCAGGAATGGGGTGTCAAGAATGATTAATATAAGTTGGAAAAACTTGTTTCACAATCGACCTTAAATAAATTAGTATAAACTGAACAATTATTGGTATAGGGTACTGGAAACAATGAAATAATTACGGTACAGTTGGCCTAACATGTGCAGCAAAAAAACCAATAAGCAGATATTATAGAGACTATAAAACTGCAATTCTTACAAACTTTGGAACACCTTCCCAATCTTCCATCAAACGCGCGCAAGTCTGTGCGTGGCAGATCTTCTGATAGTTGAAACAATATATTGATTGTTTATGTTGTTAAAATAAGACATCTGTAGCTCATCTATTACATTCATGCATCAATTTGCCAATTTTCTGCCAAAATCCACTGAAATGAGCTGTTAAAATGAAGTATGACAGAAGAGTCACTGACTCTTGAAAGTATCTTGCAATTTGAATGGCATATTTTCTTCCATTATCATTTCAATTGCTTTCTATGTGATAAAAAGATAGTTTATATTCAATTTATTTGCAAAATAATTGTTACGATTCAGCCACACAGTGCAGAAACATTAGGTTTTTTTTCAGGCATGTCTTGGCTGCCATGACGACAAATAAAACAACATTGTTTTTGAAAGTCTGCAGACATTTTGTAGAATCTTGATGTAGAATGATAAAGAACAAAAAATCACCTAAATATTTTTTCCGAATTCTTCACAATAATTTCAAGGGTTATCTCGAATGGATGTAACATAGAGGTTTTCTAATGTTAACTTTCATTGCACATGTATCACATGTAGTTGGCAATGTCACTTTGAACTTTCTTGGAAACCCGTAAGGAACCGGTAATAACATCACCCAATGAAATCATATGTTGCAAAATATTGACCTATGGACAGTATGGATGTTATAATTCTAATATTACATGTATATATCATCTAATTTTATCTGCAGTGCGTAATTCAGTTATACATAAATGCTAGTGTGTTGCACCAAATACTGTATTTTCCCCAAATGTTTAAAGTTCACTTGGAAACACTTGGAAATATTTGTTCAGTCAAAAGAGTTAATAAACATGTCTACAATAATTCTTGTGAAAACATAATGAATCTTTCCCCAAGTCTGTTACGATTTCTTACTCTAGATGAACTTATTACACAAAGCTTAAGGGTACATGTTCCATAGTTCTTTAAATCGGAATGTTGGCTCTCCTCGTTGTCATTTGTTTTCTAATTTTCAGCCACATTAACTATAATTATATCCACATCTTTGATATTACACTCTCATTCCTCAGATTCTAATTCTCAGTAGAAAGCAAAACTGATCCATCTTGTTCTTGGTGGATATATGTCAGAGATCTGTTACGTTTTCTGTATCGCAGCTTCTGTAGTGAATTGAAAAGTCTTTTTTTAGCACATTTTTGTCTCTTTTCTCCCATGATGGAACCCAGATAACCTAGAGGGTTAATTACCCATGTTGTACAGGTACTCACTAACTCTTTCTTTCATCCAGGTCTATAATAGCAGTAATTAATTCTAATGATGATATAATCGTTACCCTATATTGTTTTAACCTTGATTGCACTGATATTGTCTGTCTTATATTATTATTTCTGACCCTTTTCATTTTTAGGGATTTATTACACATTTACCAGGGAAGCTTTGATTGGGTCCTATTTATTCCATTGCTGTATAGGATCATATGTCAGGGACCTTGCTTGGAATGTCTTAAAGAAGACTGGTTGAAATAGCTAGTGTTGTAACACATCTCAAGTGCAGATTTTTTAGGATAATGCCAAAGAAGATGGGAAAATCACTTAGGTATTCTGTTCACCAAGTTAATAGGGTCCTTTCATTATAATTTTTTCATTTAGCTGTGCCTTCTCTTTGAAAAGCATTACATTTCCAGTGTACCTCCAATGCTTTTGTTGCTTTTCCTGGAACATAGTTTGATGGAGAAACTGGAGTGTTTTCCTGGCATTTTTAACGCTCTTGTTTATATGGATACTACCAGAGACATATTTGATCTATCAGTGGCATGTATTGTAATGAATTCAATGCATATTGTATATCTTAGAAATTGGTATTTCAGTCAACAAAAAGTCACCGACAGATGGATATTCAGACTTCTCTGTTACTAAAAAATAGAGAATTATTAAAATATCAGCGTTGATAAAAACATTAGCTATGTAGCAGTTTATTACTTTATAATGAATGAGGAGATGAGAAACAGACAGCTGTCGTCTGCTTTTTTTTTTCCTGCAGAAAGAAATTATTTACCTGTCAAACAATGTACACACTTACTGTGAACTGTTGATATTATGGTAGAAATAATTACATGTTTACACTTATCCAGAAATACAATACACTATTTACCAATCGAATGTAGAACTTTTAAATTAGTAGGTCTTTTCATTTGCATTATTGTTTTGTATTGTTGAGTTGTCTCCCTTTGGGCTCTTTCATTTGGATTACTCTACTTTTATTGTAGTTTTGTACACCATGAGTTATCTCCCATTACTTCTCTTCTTAAAGCATGTTAGGTTGATCCTTTCATTTGGATTACTCTACTTTTATTGTAGTTTTGTACACAGTGAGTTATCTCAAATTAATTCTCATCTTAAAGCATGTTAGGTTGATCCTTTCATTTGGATTACTCTACTTTTATTGTTCTTTGTATGTATTGAGTTACCTCCCATTTATACTCTTTTAAAAACAAGATTTTGGATTGCTCTACTTTTATTGTAGTTTTGTACATGGTTAGTTCTTTCATTAATATTTTAGTTACTCTACTTTAATTGCTTGATAGTGCAGATTCTGCTTGACTTTGACAAAGCAAAACCTTAAATACGGTCCTGTTCTCTATACATGAGAGTCGTTGTCGGTTATTTTAGCATGGTGCCAGCTGGTTGATAATTACTTCTGGGCCAACTGGTTACATTCAAACTTCAAAGTCGTTCTTACATGACTGAAAAAAAAACAGTTGAAAATTGGGGTAAAATTGGTTGAAAAAATGTGCTCATTCAAAAAGTTCAACGTTCAGCTATATTGAAGTAGCCTTTATCAACTTTTCTTAAATCACTGTCATGCTATGTACAAATCGATTTTATTGTACTAAAATCTAACATTATACAATAAATCTATCTTTAAGATACCATCTGATACAGCCTAGCTAGCTACATACAGAAATCGATGGGAACATAATTATGTTGCTATGACTTATGTGGTAATATATAAAGATATCATTATGAAAGTTATTACACAGACCAATGGGTGATAAATTACATAATAAAATATACGAAATATATGCCATGGAAACTTGGTAAATATAAGAGATTCAAGATAAGTTTGATTTTAGAATGGCAGACTTTGATACGTTATATGTTGTTGATTGATAGTGTTTGTCCGTCTGCATTGTTAAAGTGTTTTGTCTATTTGAAACATCTTTAAATATATGTACACACAGTTTCACAGTTTGAAAGAATTGCAAGATCTCAGCATTACAAAAGACATGCATGCACTGTAGCAAGCTCATGAACTGTTCAGAAATTTTCAAAAACAGTTGATGAATTTACGTGAAATATTCATCAAAATCCCTCAAGATTGCTATATTCATGATCTTTAATTCTATAAAGATATTCATGAACACGAGCTATCGCTGATGAACAATCTACCTTACAACAGGGTACTGTTTTATCAAAGCACTTACAGATATCTTAAACTTACGTTCAAATTCAAATTGTTTATAATTCTGTAATAACTGCAAATAAGGTAGACATTTGGTTTGTAGGAACTCATTAACTGAATCTTTATTATTATTGCAGCTCCATTTACCACGCTTAATGGTTGTCAAATTATTACAAAGAATTAAAATTTGAGCGTAACTTTACGATTTTCGTAAGTGCTTTGATAAAACATGACCAAGATGTTTACACAATCATGTACAAGAGATTCTCAGTTGACAAATGAGATGATCTCATTGTCTGTAAAAACTTTTCATTGCACATATACACATACATGTGACAAACTACATCCAACAAACAGTTAGGTATGGTTACATATCTGTCCTACGTTCAAGGAAAGTAACCTGCAAACATGTTTAACAATCACGGGTTTTTGTCGATATAATCCTTCGTTGTACGCTTCGTTTGCGGCATACAATTTGAAAGTACTAATTCCCGTTTTTTCCCTTCTCACTGCGAAATATGTACGGATGCACAGATTTTACTTTTCACATTCTTTTGTTTGCCTCTGTCCGCCATTTTGTTTAATAAACACAAATACTCGCACACCACCTCCGGATATGGTTAGCCAAACTTGGCATACGTGTCAAACATGTTTTTTTAAACATATCGTTCAACGAATAACAGGTTCGTACCAGGTGCGAAACGTACATCACATATTGTTTCCTTGAACGTAGGGCTGCTCTGTCAGACGGTCAATTAATGAATCATTCTCAAAACAGTTCGTGGAATTTGCAAGATTTCAATTCAGGAATCATTCATGAGCAGTTCATGGAATTTTAAAGATTTCAATTCAGGAATCAATCATGAACAGTTCATGGAATTTTTAATATTGCAACTTATAAATCATTCATGAACAGTTCATAAAATTATCAATATTTCAATTTATCAGTCATGAACAGGTCATGGAATTCTCAAGTTTTTTTTATTCATCAATCATTTATGAACAGTTCATGGAATTCTCAAGATTTCAATTTCGGAATCAATCATGAACAGTTCATGGAATTATCAAGATTTTAATTCAGAAATCAATCATGAACAGTTCATGGAATTATCAAGATTTCACTTAGTAATGTATTGCAGGGGTGGTTAAATTTGCTTTCAATCTGTAATAATCAACAGACAGCCTGAGTATTGCCTTTTGTGAATAATTATATTAGTCTGATATTGATTTGTAGAGATTTTGACATTTTTGTCATGATAAGTGTTTGTTGTCAGATGTAATAAACAGGTTGATTTTCGATTCAACATGTTTAATTGACACGCCTCCATATTATGTGGATTTGGATGTCGGGACGTTATATATTATTATAGATCGAAAATGAGTACAAGAGCTGTGACTTCACTTTTAGCTATAGACTTTATATAATATATATAGTCCAGAGAATTTGACACGACTCTCGACCTTTTGTTAACAAATTTTACAGCTGATATATTGTCTATATCTCTAACCCCGGTTGTATGTTTTCATAAGCGGGAAGAGTCACAAAGACTCAAGATGTATTGCCAACACAAATCTTAAGGTTCCATATTGCACGAATTGCTCGTGGAAATTTATATATTCAACACAAGAACCTTGTAATATATTCATACATGAAGGTCAGGATCATGTCAAATTCTCTGTGCCATACACAAATGTAGATGTCAGAGTCTCTTAATGCTAGTATGATATACATACACATAAAAACATGCACGATTTTGTATTATTTTGATTATATGCACTTGTGAAATTTTGTTAAAAAAATAATGTAGGGTGTGCAACTTTTGCTCCGCGTGTGTCTGCATGATGACCCCGGGCCATTCTGTTTGATTATTAAAAAAGTTAATTTACAAAAAAACTGCAGACTTTCGTTCCTTTATTTTTCATTCTTGAATTTTTTCGCATCAAGTTTATTGATAATTTGCATTACTGGTATATATAAATATCAAGAAAGCATACTATATTTTAGTAATTCCAACAGTGTTATATGGAGAAAATAGGTGACTCCCTGTACGTTTCTGTGTTTCTGGCACGGTACCCTGCGTGCATGGCATTAATGTGCCTGGTCATTGACTGCTGGGAAGCAACAACAACTAGTGCACACCTGTATAACATATACAGGTAATGAGTATAATACTGTTCGACATTTGTGGGTTTGAAAGCATTTTTTCCTGCCGTTAACAACAGAAATAAGTTGAACCAGAACACGTTCAGGTACCAGCCTATTTGTAAGTAACACATCACACGGTGCCCGGCTTGTCCCATACGAAGCCTTATTACAGGATAGCAAGCTTGAAGTAATGCTGTGAATGTGAGGTATTGTATGTTGGCAGATTGTTTTGAATGTTGGAAGGAGATTTCCATGTGTGTTAGATATTATCTTGTCACTTTACCCTGAATACTGACTGTCATGGTGACGTTGATGCACAGTTTTGCACACATTTACTAACAACAAAAAAACAAGCTGTGAGTTTTGTGTACTGTACATGCATTTTATCCCAAAGGTTTTTATATGCCATCTACGATTGTATAATACTTTACAGAAAGGGTTCAATTTCTCAGTATACATGATGCATTCATCTGAATTTCTCTTAACAGAAACCATTAACAAATAGTGCTTTCAGTTCGGCTGAGGCTATGATCTAGTTGTTATAGTGTGCTGGATTTGCGATTCCTGTTTCAACAGATCATACCCTGCCATGAAAATTTGACAACAAAGTTGATTCTCCTTCTCAAGTGGAGAACTTGCTTATGTTCTTTGTGAAAGGGTAAGTAAGTACTGGTTAGGATACAGTCCAAAAACACTTATAAGGTGTATCCATTGCCCATATTGTTGAGACACCTTTAAAACTGCGTTTTGATGTCAGCTAGTTATTCATTGGCTGTCTATTTATAGTAACAGCTAAATAAAACCAATTAAAGGCTGTTAAGCAGAAAATGCTATGACAAGAGCTGACTTGGTAAATTTGTGAATAATTTTCCTGTCCCTGCTGGATAGTATGGACATGAGATGATTATTTGATTTACTAGCTTGGGGATAAGCTATAGTGTTTTATTGAATCTTGGTGATATCTGGAACTAGCATGTATCATGTAGGGACTAGCGTGTATCATGTAGGGACTAGCGTGTATTGATTCTATCTCAGTCAGCTGTCACTTGTCATCATTTAGGGGAAGGTGAGACAAGAATTACACTGAACATGACAAGAGTCGATATGCTTGTCATAATGAAGTGTTAGCTACAGTAATTTCCTATCAATGGGTGTGTAGTTCATTCTACCCTTCTGTCTCCTGGATTGTCATGTTACCTCTTAAGTCAATTCTACCCTATTGTCTCCTTAACTATCATGTTACCCTTCAACTTCCTGACCCACAGTGTATAAACGAGTCAACTTCAAGTTATTGCAATAAGGAGTACATGTTGAATCGTATAGTCTTGCAATAAGTTGTACAGTGATAGGAAATCAACAGATGTTTCAATCACAATAAGTCATACAGGTTGAATTGCAGTGGCGTAGCTTAGTCAAAATCAATGTGTAGGCCATTTTTTAGGGGGTACAGGGCATGCTCCCCGGATTTTTTAAAATTTCTATAACCATCGCAGGTGCATTCCTAGCCGTTTTCAGACTAAAAAAACTAGATCAACTTCGACTCTACCCAATACCGCCATTGATTTTTATTGCATTTTTGGCATTTTTATTTTTTCGACTTTCTGTGAAAAAGTGTAGGCCGCGGCCTATATGGCCTATAGGAAGTTACGCCCCTGAATTGCATAGTATCCCAATAAGTTGTACAGTGATTTGGTTTATATGCGGTAGACCATGATATCTCCCCCTTCTCAATCCATTCATTGTCCTCCCCCCATGTGGATACTGTTTTATCAAAGCACTAACGGGGATACTGTTTTATCAAAGCACTAACGGCTTTGATTTGATTAAACTGTATCCTGGAACACCACAAATAAGTTATACAGTAATTTTGTCATTTGTCAATAAGTATATACCAGAGAGATACAAGTCAAATAGTTTTCTGCGGGCAGATGATTTAGTTGTATTGTTTAGGATGTGTTTTTCGCAGTTTGGATGCTGATCGAATTTATTCTGGTGTATGTTTAAAATATATCTGTCCAAATAATTCAAATAATTCCGATTAATTTAACATAACCAACTATAATATGTAACAGTAATTTTGAACTTTATCACAACATTACAACAAATGTCATGATGAGATATAAATCATATTCAGTTTAAACAAGCATATTATCCTCTAATTATTTGGTTTTGTTATGTGCCGAGCGAATGATCAACAAAGAATTTGAAAAACATTTATCATGTATCAATATACATGTACCATGCTTCTGTTAATGTAGCAATTTGTTCTATACGGGATGTACTACATTGCTCACTATATTTATCATTGACCTGCTGTTTAGATACATGGCCTCAATTGCCTAGCGGTCACAGTGAAATTTCGGACAGTTATGATTTCTTCGGTAATAAACTATTGCAATGCGACAAAGACCGATGTTATCCGCATGGAATAATGGAATTAGTCTGGTTCTAGACATTCTAACAAAATGCTTCCTTTTTTTGGATTTTTTTTTTAAATCGTAAACCATCGAGAACAGGTCACGTGCCCCTCCATAGACTTTGAGCATACCAATAGACCTGCAGGCTTCAGCCCGCAGGTAATAAGGCAATGCCAACGTATGTTAATATGCTGACCATGCACAGTTTGTTTATAAACCTTCTCTCAGCCAGTTATCCAATATAACACGATGCCCTGTATTAAACTTGCCCTGTATAAATATCTGCCTTATATAGTACAGTGTGATACTCGGAGAGACAGGAAGGAACATTACTCCCTATGGGATCAGTTGATACATCCTGATGGATGTTATAGGGTACTTGAGGACAATAATCATAGTGTGAATTGCTCTATGGAGAGTTCTAGGCAATTGGACACTTAACACCTGATTCTTATTTTCGGGATGAAAGATGTCTCATTATTTTTCTTGATTTATGTCTTTACCTACGACCTTTGAGTAAGATTTATTTGGTCACCTATATAAGATATATTTTGTCACCTATGACCTTTGGGTAAGATTGATTTGCAGTCACCTATGACCTTTTAGTAAGATTTATTTTATCACCCTTGCAGTCTATACTTTTATGCCAGAATTTTCATCACTAGCGATGAAGGGTGTACAGTTATGTACAGGGCAATAAACCACTTATCAAATACTTGCTAAGTATTAGGGGTCAGCTTAGCACAGCATGAGAATAATAAATCTCCTAGCATACATAAGGGTTTCACACAAGATGCTAATCAGCCATCTGTTTTGTATTATTTTACCAGAAATGTATACATTGTGCAGATCATCTCAGATCAATACTACATTTCGATTTCACAAAATGGGTGACCTAAATACTTAATAGAAGCATGTAAAAATGGCAAATTTATTTTACATATTTTTACCCTCACCCCAACCAATGAGACATATAAGTAATGCTTAAATTTGACAAAAAATGTGGTTGCTATGGCAACTGAAACATTGAAAATAATTTAAAATATCTTTGCTTCAAACCGGTAGGGAACTTCTGTATTACGTGTCACTCTTCAGTCTTGATTATTATAATAGTCAATTCTACTAGACGAATGTCATAACTCTAGGATGCTTTTGTTATGGTCCTTTAAACTTAGACATTTTTTGGTATTTACATCAGTATTTAAAACATCATAATAAATTCAGATAATTTTTTAATAATACATTTTATCATATCTCAAAAGTTTTACCAATTTATCACCATCAGCGCCACATATGAAATGTCTCCAGCAATCTTAATTAAGGATTTGGTGCTGGAATCTAGTAAGTGTAGCATGATATCTTAAAGAAATCCTTTAGAAAATTAAAGTAAATGAGTTTATTCAAATAGTATGGATTACTTATTACAGATATTAAGTTTAGTGGGAAACCCAAGTATGTAATTAAAAGTCACACTGAAAAAAACCACCTTAAAACTTTGTGTAACACATTATATTATTTAAAATAATTTTGTTTCCCTGGTCAGATCACTGAAATCATGAAGCAAGTATTTCTCATCCAAATCCTTTTCTCCCTGAATCCCAGAATACTGCACAAGCAACATCTGGACAGACATTATACATAACAAACCATGAAGGAACTAGGGGTCAAATCCTGGGGAAAATTGGACACCAAGCTGATATCAAGCTGAGGTGCTAATAAGCTGTACCGTTACCTTCTCCAGCAGAATTTGGGGGAAATCTGGCATAAAAACAGAGACTGCTTGCCCCTTTTCATGGTTTTAAGTACCGGTAAGGCATTCCAATGCATAATTTATTCGGTGAAATGGCCTTGCAAGAACATAATGTGGAACCCTGAAAGGTGATGCCATTCTTTGTTTAATTAAGGCTTGCTTTAATTATCCTATTAAACCTATTTATCGGAGATTATTGCTTTGTTATATACTTATGAACAAATTGGTTCGAATTCTTTATTAGCTTGTCAATATTGCGTTTCATGTTGATGTACCGGTAGTAAAGTTCAGTAATGACACTGATTCTGTAAACTCTGGCCTCGTTGATTGGCTCTGGTGCATTTAAAATCGGCCAATCAGAATGCTGCATTCTAGCTCTAATTATTTCACAGTATGACCTTAAAATTAGCCCTATAAATGTGGGAGATCTTATTGTTTTATTTGTGTTTTGCATGCAATATTTCTTTCTCGAAGAAATTAAGCTAATGAAATATCTCATTATTTACGTTTAATGACAACATTAGCCCAGGCTTAAAATTGGTGATTATGAAAGTGCAGTAGAAATATATGTTCATAGTAAATTACCATTAGTCTCTTGCTTTTGTGTAATTATGTTCAATAAAGTCAGTGGTACATTGTCTGACACTATATAAATCTCAGTGACATTCCTGCGCAGATTTCTCCCTGAAATTTTCCTGCTATCGATTTTTCTGGGCAATAAGAAGAATGACAAGAGTCGACTTGAGGCAGTCATGTGCCATTTCTTATACCGTAATCACTGGGTAATAACACTCAGTGGGCACATCTAAAAATTTTCCCATATCTTTAACAAGACTCATGAGTGCTGCCATAATGTCTCCGCTATTGGAATATGTGAATGTTTGTCAATGTGAAATTACCTGTCCATGTTGTTTAAGAGCGCTTTATTTGGTTTATTAACGTTCATTATCGACCTTGCCATTTTTCCTGTCTTCAAAGATGTCAAGATTTTATTTAGATCTTCCGTGCTTGTTTTTTTGTCTTCTATAAAGTGCCTCCGTTGTAAAGTAATTGAGGGCCATGTTACTGATGTCAGTAATTATATTAAGATGTTCCTCCATTTTGTTCTCGCATTTCTTTGTTTTGGTAGTGGTGTCCATTAGTGGACGAAATTTCCATTTCCTGTGAGGCTGTGTTTGACAATTACACAATGTACGATTTTCACGATCCCATCTGCCTGACCATACCATACATTATAAGTGATTACTGTATGGTATAGACAAGTTACTAAAGTACCTTAGTATCCACTATGTCTAAATATCTGTCCATGATCTCCGGCAACTTCTCAATCTGAGTTATATCTCATCACAAATACTGTCATGTGTATTTATGTTAAATTCCATGTGAGGCTGGACTCAAAAATTGGCATCACAAAACAGAAACATTATTCTCAGTTTATTACAGTAAAATTTCAAGAGCTCGAACTTCAGATTTATCTCAAATTCAGACTCTGATTTGAGCAAAATCTCAATTTCACCCGAGATTTCTACTTGAGATTTCTACTTGAGATTGCTATGAGAGTTTGGGGCTGGGACTACCATGTGGCTTTACTATTCTAAATGTTATACAAAGCGCCAACAATTATAGGCAGCTGACAATATACACAAGCCTTGTCTTCAAGTATAAATTTGACAATCATATGCACTCTCAGCATTGTTACCTTTGTTTAATATACATCTGTAAAGTCAATGCACATGAATGTAATGGTCAAGCAGTCATGTTTGTTGACTCTTACATGAACTATCTTGTGCGGTACTTTTAGAAGGGTAAAATTATGCTGGTAGTTCCTGGGGTGTTATTCAATATTGATCTTACCTGACTTAGGTAAGGATAAGGACAACCAATCATATCACACCATATTAAACTCTTGGTCAGTAACAGGCGATATGATTGGCTATACTTATTATCCAATGAAATTATATCAATATTGAATACCACCCAAGGACTAGACAGGCTCAAGTCATCAGGCATCATCTGGGGCTCAAGTCATCATCAGGGGCTCAAGTCAACATCAGGGGCTCAAGTCATCATCAGGGGGCTCAAGTCATCATCAGGGGGCTCAAGTCATCATCAGGGGGCTCAAGTCATCATCAGGGGTTGAAGTCATCATCAGTGGGCTCAAGTCATCATCAGGGGGATCAAGTCATCATCAGGGGGCTCAAGTCATCATCTGGGGCTCAAGTCATCATCTGGGGTTGAAGTCATCATAAGGGGCTCAAGTCATCATCAGGGGGCTCAAGTCATCATCAGGGGGCTCAAGTCATCATCTGGGGTTGAAGTCATCATCAGGGGCTCAAGTCATCATCTGGGGTTGAAGTCATCATCAGGGGGCTCAAGTCATCATTAGGGGGCTCAAGTCATCATCTGGGGCTCAAGTCATCATCTGGGGTTGAAGTCATCATCAGGGGCTCAAGTCATCATCTGGGGCTCAAGTCATCATCTGGGGCTTAAGTCATCATCAGATAAAAACCTTGCAAAATCGTAACGCATTTGAGTGTTGATAAAAGTACCTGAACATTGGAATTTAGTGGAAGGGAAATAAGCTACATGGCATCATGTGCTGCTATAGCTTGTTAGAGTTGTCTGCCTTTGCATGTAGTAAATTTTCAGCTTTGATTTGCTCAAATTAATGAACAACAAATAATTGCTTTCCCTCAAAGTACTTCTGGTTTGATAAAAGAAATTCTACAGCAATAATGCAATAAGACTCTTCTTATTGTTATAAGTGTGACTAAACATTCATGGTTGCCATGACAATGGTAAAAACATCAATAAGTGAATTAGTGACAGACAGGGTGGATCGGTTGCCGAGTGGTAAGCGCTCTCAACTACCAATCCGGAGGTCTCTGGTTCGAATCTGGCCAGGGCACTGGAAATTTCAGAAATGCTTTTCAGTGTTTCCCACCCAACTACAGACAAACTGGTTGGAAACCCAGAGGTAGTCTCGCATGTATCGGTGCTATACACCGGGCACGTTAAAGAACCAAGGAGTCTATTTGGAAAGAGCTAGGGCAGCACGCCCAGATTCCTTGTATCACACAAACTTTCTGTCTATTCCCTGGAAGCTGCAGGTCATTGGCTAAGTACGAAGGGATATAACTGAATGGCCACGCACTGCGACTGTCTCAGCCAAATGCAAAAACTGAAGTATCTTAAGCAGGTATAGAGTAGGTGTTGACATGTGTTTTAAGGGTCAGTACACGATTCCTGACAATATGCAAGAGTATTTTGCTTTGGCTGAGATACATCACAATCATTCAATAAACATAATGTTGAAAAGTACAAACTTATTATGTATGCACACAATTTTTATATACTACTCAAAATTTGATAAGGATCATCAAACTTTGCTTGTGAATATTTTGTAAATTTATTAAGATGGACTGATGGAATTTTCACCAAACATAATGGTACATAATTATGCAATATTGTAAACAAACAAATATTGCATCAAAATGTGATGTCTAAGTGCTGATAAACCCAACCTCACTCAAATGTTTGTGCTGCATTCAAGCCTCTGTGATAACAGAATGCGGTTCGTTTCGGGGCATTTTTGGTCAAGAAACAAAATTTCAATGTTATTGTTGCAACTTTGGTCCCTGCCAATAGGGCTTATTAGTTACCCGGAAAAGACGATGTTATGTCAATGCATACCAAATGTATCACATGCATTTTTTTCGAAAATTAGCAGCAGGTTAGATGATATTTTAATATTTGCACAACATTTTCTTCATCCATTTTGATCAGTTAAAGGTGCTGCCTCACAGATTGGGATAAATTTTTGTATATAGTGATTTTCTAACCTAACCAAGTATTGATGTAATAGAAAGCCACTGACGGTTGCTTGATGAAATATTTGGTGCAAATAAGCAATTTTAACCACTCTCGATATCGCCCACTGAGTATTTTTTTCTTGAACAAAACAGCTAAGTTTCCTTCCAACATGCTTTGTGAATTATGTAATTCACATGTGATCAAACTGTAACATCAACAAACTACAGCGTAAACATCAGTGAGGTATTTGGTGTTTTTTTTTTCATTCGTTTTCATCAAATGCGAACAAGTTTCAGGCAATTTAAGTTACAGTAATACTAAATAACTATTAAATGCTGAAGTTTCTCAAATTATTTTTGATGTCAGTGTGGTTGTTTATGGAATATACAGGCAACTATACCAAAATTAAGCGGATATTTGACAATTTTATTTTTGCAATACACCATTATGTGACGCAGTCCCTTCAACGCTATACATATATAAATATTGATTTCATGACCCTTATCAAACTTTGAGTAGTATAACAATACATGACAGTTGTCTCCCTTTGACCATTACTAACTAACATGTTCCAAAAATGGTCGGGTTGCATGTACATAAATATACCCGTACCTCTGTTACATGCTTTTTGTCAATTATTAAGCACATTTTTAAGCACATCATATTATTGTTGAGTAAACTTATTTGTTATGCATTGTCTGCCTAAACTTCGTGATTGGTATAATTATGCTGTAGAAGAAACTACTATCAGAAGAAATCCATGTTTTCTGTTTGGTAAAATGCTACTACGACAAATTTAATATGCCTTATCAAAGCATTGTTTCATACATGCCATGTTTCGCAGATTCCTTTGCGTGAGATTGGTGATGGAAATGCAGGAGATTTCATTAAAATGAGGGAGATTTTCCGTGCTCAAACTTTAAACTTAAATTAATGAAGTTTGTATGCAGTTTTCACTTATTTTACTTTTATGATATTATACCATGCAGGCTTCACGAAGCAATTTAAACTAATATTTGTGATAATTTTTATGTTGTTAACAAAAAATGTCAGGTTCCAGTATGTCAAAGAAATGCGTGAGATTTGATCAATTTACCTCCTATTATGCATGAGAAGAGTTTCAAATGCGCGAGACTCGCGCATGATGCAGGAGATCTGGCATGTATGTTGTTTTATGTGAACAATTTGAGTTCAGTTCAATGCTGTTTTTCATTACAGAAGTAATTGGAGGTGTCTAAAATATAGGAATTGTCTGAGAACAATTGCATTACAATAGCTTGTACTATAATTGCTCAACAAGTGTACACTAAGTACCGACAATTTTCATTGGATATTAAACATTAAGGTTGTCCAATCATATCTACCGTACTGAAATAAGTCAACAACATTAATATTGTTATTATGATAACCTGACTGACATCATTGTATTGATGGATTTGCCTGCACAAATAATGTGGTTTATAAATATGTTATTATTATATAAAGGGAGGCAATTGATTATAATCTATTTGATTTAATTGTGTTTGTATTACCTCCCCTGTATTAGATTTATCATAAATATACATGTATAGGCACAGGGACAGTGTTTGAAGCTTGTCTGCGGTCCTCACTATCATAATGTTCTTTGTATAATTTGTTGATTATCTTTGTTAATGATTCTCCTTCCTGAGTGATCGATATGTTCTCTGTGACGGTGGTGTCTTGTCCTCCACATGTGGAGAGGTTGTGAGTTGATCGTGGAAGAGCAAGTTAATCCTTCCATTATACGTGAAATATGTGTGTGTATTTATCATATTTAAGAATTCTTTTTTACTGTTGGTTATTTATATTTGCAGGGGTGTATGTTACACAGAATACAGTCAGGAGGTACAACTGTAGCCAATTTTGGTCCATTTGTATAAACGTAAGTTATATCTCATTAAGTATTCTGTTTTACTCAATGAATTTTATGTACAGATATAATTAGTCATTGACACTGATCTTTTTTTGCTACCAATTGAGTTTTATTTATGTGTCCCTGTGTGCCCCAGTGACAGTGTACCTGTGTGTATTTACCTGTACCAAAATATAGGTGATATGGATGGTTTTTTATGCCGTAAATTACCAAGAACGATGTTATATGCAGCACAGGTGTTTAGTGTCATCTGCTATGCCTATAATACTGCAGCTCTGCATGAGAAAAAAATCTCACTGTATGCAAGTAGCACCTCATTAATTCTCAGTTGATACACAAACAACATATTAGGTTTCTTACAATGACAATTACTTGACGGGCCGGGACCTATTTTTTGTATATTCTGAAGTAAAACTACAACAATGTTTTGCTTACCGAAGCTGTTTCTACACGTTTATATAGACCAGTAATTCCAATGGAATCAGAAAAAAGTCATTGCTCCTACTTCTATTTCATGAACACCTTTCATCTACCCCTTTCGTTCTATTTCATGATCACCTTTCATCTACCCCCTTAGTTCTATTTTATGATCACCTTTCAGCTACCCCTTTAGTTCTATTTCATGATGACCTTTCATCTACCCCTTTACTTCTATTTTATGATCACCTTCATCTACCCCTTTAGTTCTATTTTATGATCACCTTTCAGCTACCCCTTTAGTTCTATTTCATGATGACCTTTCGTCTATCCCTTTAGTTCTATTTTATGAACACCTTTCAGCTACCCCTTACTTCTATTTGACAAACTCCTTTTCAACTACCCCTTCTATTACATGAACACCTTTTCAGCTACCCCTTACTTCTGTTACATGAACACCTTTTCAGCTACCCCATACTTTTATTACATGAACACCTTTTCAGCTACCCCATACTTTTATTACATGAACACCTTTTCAGCTACCCCCTTAGTTCTTTTTGACAAACTCCCCTCATATACCGCCTACTTCTATTTAACAAACTCCTTTTCAGCTACCCCTTGCTTCTATTTGGCAAACCACTTGCAGCAGTTACTGCCCTTTGTGTTCAGTAGTAAATACTGCCATCCTTCCCTTCTGTGCATATCTCTTTTATATTAGTATGTGTACTTGTATGTTTAAGGGGAGTGTACTTGAGACAATCTCCTAAGATTTAAGCCAACATTCTGTTGATGCTGTTTTTTCGGTGGTTGGAATAACCTGAGATGACACGTGTAAAAGAACCATGTTTTAGTATAACGTCTTTATTCTCCAATCTGCTTTGATCGTTGTTTTTTCTCGGTTTCACCAAGAATGCCATTCATTATGTGTAGTCATATTTATACCCTGTATAACATAGGAGAATCACCCAAACCATTTTATTTACGCTTTAGGTAGATATTACGCTAATTGCTCAGCTAATAAAGTTAATTTGTTGTACCTTTTACCCTGAATTAATTTTCGGGTTATTTGAAGTCACTGTATGAAGACATCAATGAAGGGTTTTTGACCTACTCTGTGTATAACCTGTGATTGATCAGAGGATTGACATTGCCAAATTCTTAGATCAATAACTGATCAGGTATAAAAGACATTGTTTGGAAGTTTGGTTTGCAGTGATGATTACTGCAGCATTTTTATGTTACCGTACAGTAATGCAGTTTGTTCTTTAATGGACCCTTGAAAGAGTGAGTGTACATAAAAGCACACAGAAGTGATTGGGAATCAAAAGCATTCTGAATTCTACCATTGGCATGCAGTTGGTCATGCAATCATCAAAGCTGAAGAGAAATTCATTACAGAAGCAAAATTTACTGAACATCAGCAGACGTTCATTTGGTGAAACACTTACACTCTGATTAATGAATATAAATTTGTTAATAAATAAATAAAAATTAATAAAAAGATTAATATTAAATATAATGGCTGATATCAGCCAATGTTGTTACTGTATGTTCTCACCACATATTAAGACCCCAATCTGGCGTCCATGCACCACTGATGCCAGAACACCAATCTGGCACCAAAACCACAATGACAGAACAGAATGCCATTCAGAGATATTACACAAAGCACTTGAACAAAAAGACTACATGAACCACCCAGTAAATGTGTTGTCTTTTTGTCCTTTCAATCTATATGTTGTGTTACGTATGTCTGCCAGTACATGTCCAAAATCATGTTCAGCCGATAACTTTAAAGCATGTGGATTGAAGTGTGATTTTGAGATTAACATCTGCAAATGATCTCCATAATCAGATAATAACATGTAACAGAAACATATCAATGTGTCACATTCAAAGTCCTGTCCATTGCAAGTCATAGATGGTATTAAAGACCTCTGTCAAAATGCATCCATTGCTGATGCACAAGAGATGCCGAGCTTTAATTCATGCTAACTTTGATAGACAATTCAAGCCATGTTCATTAATATTACTGGTACTTTGTTGTGAGAAAATGACTTAATGACATCAATGCTGGGTCAGTTTGGTATGTTGGCATAAGACTGTAATGCTTAATTATCTACCCTCAGTAGTTCTGTAATATCTTGGCCATGAAGCTGAAGATTACTATTTTGGCTCAAGTGATAATTCTAAGCAGGTGTGAACAATTGTTGTCACGCCAACAATGAGCCAACAACAATAGAAACATTGTGTTTCTCATCAGCATTATTATTATGTGCTGTAGTACTAATTTGATGGTTATATACTGTAGAATTATTGCGATGTTTGTACTAATTTGATGGTTATATACTGTAGAATTATTGCGATGTTTCTTCAGGATTTGGTAACTCGAAGTATGGATTCTGTTTACAGTTTTACTGGAACTATTACCATGTTTATGTTCACCCACACAAACAATTACTTACCATAATTCCATAATAATGTCAAGTCAGCTTTTTCTTGTCAGTCTATTTTTTTCTGTCCAGAGAGTTAGCTGTTTAAGAAAGATTTTAACCTACAATAAGTGTAACTACATGATATAAAATGTATTGTATTATGTATAATGGTAAATGACAATATTATTAATCTGTTAAATTGGGTTGTATCATGGTGTATGGTTCTGTGGCCATTTATACAATACAATATAATTGAATTGATGGTTTTACAAGAAGTACTATGTAAAATTCCGGTTGTTTCATACCGACTTCTGTTTATTCTAAGCTCACCAGCCCTGCGTTCAAAGAATATTTACGTGATGCACGCTTCGTACCGGTTACATACCTGTTTCGTACCTGCTACGTACCACTGTTACATACCAGTTACGAAACGTGCGTCACGTAAAAATTTGTTGAACGCAGGGCTGTCGTACTGTGACAAGGTGACCTTTGTGATCATCTTTGTCCATTGTCCGTTGATCCATACATACTAGAGGTCACAATTTTTGCCAAATATTTTTGAAACTTGATCAAAATGACCATCTATACAAATTCTAGATGGTCTTCCAGTGTCAAAATGTTCCTATACGTCTATATATTGTACATTACCTCTTCTAATGCACATATACCAATCTCATTAAAATCAAACCTTTACTACACATCACAACTTTAGGCCGATGTATGTATGTATGTAATTATTTAGGCCTTTCGGTCAAGGATAACCCATGAAAGTGCAAGCACTTATTTCCAATGGGGTCCTGTTTTTTTTGCTGAAGGGACAGCGAGTAGTAGAAAGGGTTGTGATACAAGGAATCCTGGTGCATTACCCTAGCTCGTTCCGAAAAGACTCACTGGTTCTTTAACGTGCCCGGTGTATAGCACCGATACACGTGAGACTACCTCTGGGTTTCCAACCAGTTCATCTCTAGTTGGGTGGGAAACACTGAAAAGCGTTTCAGAAATGACCAAGTGTCCCGGCCGAGATTCGAACCAGGGACCTCTCGATCAGTAGTCAAGTGCGTTATCCACTCGACCACCATGCCACCCGATATAGGATCTGACGACACTCCGTATATATAGGGTCTTGTTGATGTCATCCAATCATATCATTTCTTTCACAAATCGATCTGAAAGTGCAGTGAATGTCGGTTGAGGCTTGATATAATTTCATTGGACAAACTATATGACGTCATTATGTGCGCCTGAAAGGTCAGTTTAACATGACCTCTTACAGAGTGTAGTCAGATCTCTAACAGCGTAAAGGAATGGAGCTAATGTTAGGGTTGGTCTTTGATGAGATTGCCCTTATACATACCGTATAGACAATACATGGCACAAGCCATCTCTCCCCTATATGGCAGTTATGTCATTATCTTTTATTGTATACATGGAGCCGATTGCTTACCAAACCGCTATGCTACAAAACAGCTTCAAAATAGCTCTACGTAGCGAGAAATTTATATGCTACTAGCGAGCGATCGCGGTTAGCAGACCGTTGGGTAGCAAAGCGCTATCGAGCACTACCGAAGCGGTCCGTTGCACAAGAAAGCGCTCGGTAGCACTCACCTAGCAAAGTGTTAAGAAACGGTATGCTATAGACGTTGCATAAACGTAGGAAAGCACTTGATAGCGCAATTTTGGTAAGGCAACCTGCTCATGGTATGCAAACCTATATAGTACAATCATCAGTAAGCTAAATGTGTGTGATAATAATTGTAAATGAATGTGACTATAAGTAAACGTATATATATTTTATTATTTCAGAGACTCTCAGTGAATACAGATTGTACATTACACTTCAAGATGTATTTGTTAGTCACATAAAGCCTGAGAGACTTGTGGTAAGTTATAATACTTATTGAGAGATCAGTCGTGTGGTATTTTATTACATACCCGCTATATGCTTTGTTATTTGTTCTGGCATTGTTTTGTTATCATATCCCCGCCTACCTCAATCAAAACTAGCGATCAATAATGATGCGTTGGATTGTTTGACATGTTTTGTCTCAGTTTTAAAAGCTGATCCACTCAGCTAGGCAGCCATTTTGGATTTTCGCAAACTTATTTTATAATGCCCCCCAGATACAAAGTATATGGCGGTTATATTACAGTCATGCCTGCATGGGTGCAAGTTTTCAGATATATACGTGATTTCAGGTTTTTGACTGTGCCAAAAGTCTGTTTTTCTTTGTTTTCTCTATATTAACTGACATTTTTTCAGAATTTCATGTTTTTCATCATAATTTTTAACTTGCACCCATTTGCTTGCTGTGGGTTGGTTTGTCTGTTGGTTGGTCCATTCAAATCATGTCCATGCTATTTCTGGGAAGCTATTGGTCGGATTTCAACGAAACTTTGCAGGACTCACCAGTACTAAGTTTTGTTTAGTTTATTAGAGCTTTACAAATATCTAAAAAAGTTGAGCATTAGCGCTAATTATCTATTGATAGACATAAGGTCATGTGACTTCTGAGAATCAGTTTTTTTAAATTGAAAACCTTGTCAAAGATAATTAAGATGACAAAGACGTCTTCTCATTAATTTTCTTCCAGTACGTCGAGGATACATTATTTTATGACATATTTAGCAATAATGATCCACTTCCAGATAATGATGTAATTTGTCATATAGGTACCGGTAATCCCTAATTGAATTCCGGTGACTCTATATATTTATGCACAGTCGTCAAAGTAGATTTTCTTGATGATCGAGTTATAAACATTAATCTATGAGAAGCAGAAGTAGGTTACTTACACTCTTATTTTTGCGTTTGACTGAGTCAGTTGTATTGCCTGGCCATTCGGTTTCATTCCTACCTAAATGGCCAATGACCTCCGTCTTGGCTGGAAGAGACAGGCAGTTTGAGTGATACAAGGAATCTGGGCGCGCTGTCTTAGCTCTTTCTGAACATTATCATTGGTTCTATACCGTGCCCCGTGTTAAGCACCTGTCAGTACACACAAGACTATCTCCCGATTTCCAACCAGTTCATCTCCAGTTGAATGGTAAACATTGAAGAGCGTTTCGGAAATTTCCAATGCCTCGGCCGAGATTCGAACCAGGTCCTCAGCTCCGGAACGGTAGTTGAGAGCGCTCACCATTCACCCACCGCTCCACCCATCGTCAATTACAAATTAACTGCAAAAAGTAGGTGAACTTTGTATTTGTCCAAATATGGGTCATTCAGCTTTGGCATCCATTAATTTAAGACGGTGCTCTGTGTGTGTGGATTTTAAATATTGAAAGAAAAATCTCTTGTTACATACTTTAGAAGTCAACTATTCGAGGGGATTTAATTTCGCGATCTAGTTTATCTGCGAAATAAATAAAAATTAATCCATCACTAATATTAATAACTTTACAGTATTAAAGATTGATTTTACATAAACTTCATGCTGGAAACACATGGCATCTTTTAATCTTATTAATTTTCATAACACTGAGCAAAATATAGCCTGAACAAAGAGAGTGAAAAATCAGCGAGAATTGTGGTTTATCAAATGTATTGATCTACATCAACAAAACTATCTGATTAATCGATTAATCTTCTAATTGATTAATGCATTGATTGATCTAATCATAACACTAGGAACACAATAGGTGTTGAATACTGATCTATAATTTGTATAGATAAAAATCAAAGGACTGAAGGGGACAAATCAAGATCATGGGTGTTTAGCTCCTCCCCCTCACGGAGCACAGGACTGTTAATTAAGATAAATAATTAGCTGCGTGTGATTTGTGTTAATCAACATGACAGATAATAATGCTGTATCAATATAGCATTTGTTTACAATCTGTAATTAACGAATAATTGACTATTAATGGACAAAGCTGCGTTTAATGAGCAATTCTCTGTAACCATGGGTGACCTCCTCATGTGTATGTAATCAATGTGACTATGTTAATGTATTTGGATATATGAAACACATGGTGGCATACTTTATCACCTCTCCTCTATTGTTACTGTTACATAGTCTTGATAATATGATAACTGTTCACAGTTTGCTGCAAGTCTCTCACAGTGATAGCATGCAAACTCCCCTGCTTTCTAGGTCTATTGTATGGACTGTAGAATCATGCATGGACTAGCTGTTACAAGATGGGATACCATCAACCATTGAGACTCGAGTCCCTCTACATGTATATGTTCATGATTCCAGGTTTAGGGCTCATTATGTTCAAACTACTGGATTCTAGGTCTATAGGTCTATTGTATTGTGTTCCATATAGAAGCATGCATGGACTAGCTGGTACAAGATGGGATACCATCAACCATTGAGACTCGAGTCTCTCTACATGTCAACATTCAGTCCAGGTCTGAACAAGTGCAGGGCTTGTTCTTTAACAGTTTTCATTGTTTTTGTTGTACTTTCCATTTGATTATTGTATTATAAAAGTAACAAATGTCAATGAGTTGATAAATCTTCAACTAAATATATAAACTGGTAATGTTTCATTTTCTAAGTAATTTAAAGAGCAGTTGCACTTTGTTAAGACCATTTAGCTTAACAAATAATTTTGGTTTAAAATCTTATATAATAATTTTCATATATTATATAGACTTCTATATTGTATACTTATTTAGGCAACATCTCTGTCCCTCCAGTCAGTAAGAACGTGTGTATTGGGATATTATAGAAATAATTTAATTATATGATGTTCTTGGAGGACATTTGTCATATAGTGGAGAAATGTACTTCTACCAGTAATTGATATAGTACCTTGGTTATAAATTAGATAATAATGAAATTTAGTTATCCCCTTAATGAAATAAATGATTTTAGAACACATGGCTTGTGCTGCCTTGTTCCTTTTTAAATTATTTGAGCTATAGCCTTCAAATTTTGTTAGAATACTTGTCAGTATGTGCATTTGCCCACCTAAATATTTTAATTTGGATCTGACTTGTATCAGCAGAGTTGTGGCCCTTGAAATAATGAAATTTTGCTTTTGTTCTGATAACTCTATTTTTGTTCTTATAACTCTATAAGTATTTGTCCTAATTTTTGTTCTTATAACTCTATAAGTATTTGTCCTATAGTCGTCAAACTTTGTAGGAATATTAGTCAGCATGTGCATTTGAGTTATGACCCTTGACATGGTGAAATGGCAAATGGGGGCATCAGTATTCATTGACACATTTCTGGTTGATGATGAACTAAAGTCCATATATCTTTTATTAAGCTTAATATTGATGTGAAAGTGTCCATTTACCGAAATTGGGAGATAATAGACCATGTATAAATCTATGTTAGACAACAGTAGATGTTATGATTCTGCTGACTAATAGTCGTCATGTACAAACTGTTTGATGTTGGTAAGTATGTTGTCTTGGAAATGCAAGGTATACTGATGTAACAGTAATGAACTGTTCGCATGAACTGTAATGTTCGTATACATGTAATATATATTTGACGACATGTTTCGCTGCACCGTCATTCATTATTACTTGATATATACCTCTGGGTTAACTGAAAATCCCCTAATGCATAGCTGCAGTGGTTTACACTATATGTACGCTGCTTGTGGCAAGAGAACTTATAATAGATTTTGTCATATTTGTATAAAAATCAAGGGCTTTGTAATATGGTACTTCATGCGGCAAAAACGTTTTTCGACACAAATGATTTGTTTACTCAGTAGGAGCTATCTCTATTACCTGCACTGTTAAAAAGTTGATGAAGTGCTGTTCGGAAATTGCAGAATATAATAGTACAAGTATTATTGGCAGTTTTAATCATCAGCGCAGCAATATGGTATCAGATGGTAATAAACTGAGGATTATAGTACTTTATCATGTGATTTATTGTTACACCAATGATACAAGATGTTCTATATACCTTGAATGTTTTGGTTTTTGTGACATTAACCACAAACCTACAAAGTATCACATATTCTTATATAGTACATATTTTCATGAGAATCGAGCCTTTCATAAAGAAGTCACTAGGTCAAATCATAGATAAAGCTTGCTTTTGCTATAGAGGCTGTATTGGTCACTGGATCTTTATGAAAGTTGGTCAGAATGTTTGTCGAGATGGAATCTAGGTTGAGTTTTAATATGGGTCATCTGATGGAATTAACAAGGTTGCTAGTTAAGACGATATGAAAACCTTGTACATGCAATTATTTGAATCATAGAAGTTATTAATGATTACGCAGGTCACCATAGGGGCCTGCATGCACTACTTTGACAGGTAAGCAACCTAGGGCCTTTGGGCTCTCTTGTTATGGTATTTATATTGCATTTCCGTTATTTTTATGGCATTTTCATGTTATTTTCTTGGTATATTCCTGTGTAGGTAATGGTATGTTTTGAGTGAACAATAGACAAAAACTGACATAAAACCAATATGACAACAAACACAATAGAAAGGATTTACTTCTGCCCAATTATTTCAGATTTTTTTCATTAAACAAATTCATATTTTCTGAAGTTCGCATCTGTGTTTGATGTTCAAATTATGACTTGTTTAAGTACATAGAACAAGTGTTGTTCTCCTGAGGGAAATGTTATTTTGTCCTAATTGTTTTATGATGTTTTAATCCCCATAATCATTACAATAATAGGACAAAATTAACCTGATGTTGGCGGACCTCATATTTCTCAATTTATTCTGATTTTCATCAATTTACTGGCAGGGTCATAAATTCGCTGTTGTCAGCAAACATCATGGACACCAGTTTAGTTGAGTATGAATGATTAAGACCACACTATTGATTTTCTTGTAAACTGTGTGGTATATTCATGTAAACAGTTTGATTGAAACAGTGACTTCTGTAATGTATAACAGCCCATTTGAGTTTACAAAATTTTGAGTAAAAAGTCCCTACAAAATACTTAATATTAAAATCAATCATTAAACAAAGAAGTTTTGAAGTTAATTTCGAGAACAGTGTGTGAGGATCCTTGCAAATTACACTTGCTTATAATAAAACGGTTAATAATTTGTATCGTTGACACTAGTGCATCTTTCAAAGCCTGACAAAATTGGTAATACAGTGGGTTTCTATGGAAAATCAGTGACTAGTTTCTCTCCAAATTGCTTGCATAATTTATTAGCTGCAATTTGTCTCTTATAACACAAAAACTGAGAATTTCCACATTTTCCTACCCACCTCATAATTATAAAATATCAGCATACGATATTGTGTACTAATGTGTATGTTGGTGTCTCCTTGTTGGTGCTTCCCAGTTAGCCCTGTCTTGTTTGTGCTTCCCTGGTAGTCCCATCCTGTTAGTGCTTCCCAGTTAGCCCTGTCTTGTTTGTGCTTCCCTGGTAGCCCTGTCCTGTTGGTGCTTCCCAGTTAGTCCTGCCCTGTTGGTGCTTCTCAGTTAGTCCTGTGGATGCTTCCCAGTTAGTCCTGTCGTGTTAGTGATTCCCAGTTAGTCCTGTCGTGTAAGTGCTTCCCAGTTAGTCCTGTCCTGTTAGTGCTTCCCAGTTAGTCATGTCCTGTTGTTGCTTCCCAGTTAGTCATGTCCTGTTATAGCTTCCCAGTAAGTCCTGTCGTGTTAGTGCTTCCAAGTTAGTCCTGTCCTGTTGGTGCTTCCCAGTTAGTCCTGTCCTGTTATAGCTTCCAAGTTAGTCCTGTCCTGTTAGTGCTTCCAAGTTAGCCCTGTCCTGTTGGTGCTTCCAAGTTAGTCCTGTCCTGTTGGTGCTTCCCAGTTAGTCCTGTCATGTTAGTGATTCCCAGTTAGTCCTGTCATGTTAGTGCTTCCCAGTTAGTCCTGTCCTGTTAGTGCTTCCCAGTTAGTCCTGTCATGTTAGTGCTTCCCAGGTAGTCATGTCCTGTTATAGCTTCCCAGTTAGTCCTGTCGTGTTAGTGCTTCCCAGTTAGTCATGTCCTGTTGATGCTTTCCAGGTAGACCTGACCTATGGGTGCTTCCAAATTAGACCTTTCATGCTGGTGCTGCTTCCTTGGTTATAAGCATCTAAATTCCCTCCCTTGACTACTTTCATATATAAATTACCTCCCTTGACTACTCAGATATAAATTACCTCCCTTGACTGCTTTCAGATATAAATTACCTCCCTTGACTACTCAGATATAAATTACCTCCCTCTCAATCACATGCTGTTATGTACTGCCTCCTTTAACAATAGATACTGTTTTTGCTGTAGAGGAGAACTATAAGGCAAGATTCATGAGAAAATAAGTTTAACTGATTTTGGCATAATTCATCGATATTAGAGTGTTAAATTGTTTTATTGGACAGGAAGAAGAATAAAACAAAAGCAGAGCTGAGAAAAGTATGATATCTCTGCCATTAATGACAGTGCTAATGAGTGCTACGTGGCTATTTATGTGTTGGACTCCAGTACCGATCAACGTTGATTCTGACATTCTGCTATTTTGTTGTCATCAGCTGTCAAGATAGTGTATTGATAGTGCTTCCTTCTACAACTGCTTCTGATTTACCTATCTCTTTGTACTACAAGCCAGAAAAAAACAATTGTACTTTCGTGGTACCTTCTGGTAGTTTTATTTTCCCATGTATATAATATAGAGAAGACATTGAGTCGTGCCTGATATTTTTAGCTCACCTGTCACAAAGTGACAGAGTGAGCTTTTGTGATCACTCTTCGTCCGTCGTCCGTCGTCCGTCCGTCGTCCGTCCGTCGTCCGTCCGTCCGTCCGTCAACAATTTGCTTGTGTAGACACTAGAGGTCACAATTTTGACTTAATCTTTATGAAACTTGGTCACAATGATCATCTCAACAAAATCTAGGTCAAGTTCGATATTGGGTCATCCGGGGTCAAAAACTAGGTCACAAGGTCAAATTATAGAAAAACCTTGTGTAGTCACTAGAGGTCACAATTTTGACTTAATCGTTATGAAACTTAGTCACAATGACCATCTCAACAAAATCTAGGTCAAGTTCGATATTGAGTCATCCAGGGTCAAAAACTAGGTCACAAGGTCAAATCATAGAAAAACCTTGTGTAGTCACTAGAGGTCACAATTTTGACCTAATCTTTATGAAACTTGGTCACAATGATCATCTCAACAAAATCTAGGTCAAGTTCGATATTGGGTCATCCGGGGTCAAAAACTAGGTTACAAGGTCAAATCATAGAAAAACCTTGTGTAGTCACTAGAGGTCACAATTTTGACCTAATCTTTATGAAACTTGGTCACAATGATCATCTCAACAAAATTTAGGTCAAGTTCGATATTGGGTCATCCGGGGTCAAAAACTAGGTCACAAGGTCAAATCATAGAAAAACCTTGTGTATACACTAAAGGTCACAATTTTGACTAAATCTTTATGAAACTTGGCCACAATGATCATCTAAACAAAATCTAGATCAAGTTTGATATTGGGTCATCCGGGGTCAAAAACTAGGTCACAAGGTCAAATCATAGAAAAACCTTGTATAGTCACTAGAGGTCACAATTTTGGCCTAATCCTTATGAAACTTGGTCAGATTGATCATCTCAACAAAATCTAGGTCAAATGCGATATTGCATCAGGGTCACAAATCACAGGTCTTGCATGTACTGCTATAACAGGTGAGCGACCTAGGGCCCTTTGGGCCCTCTTGTTGAGGAATAAGTGCTATTAGGTTGAGTGTACATGCCATTTATATAATGTTGTAAAATCGTGTAATTAGGATAGGTGACTTCCCCTGATCGGAGATTGATCAACACGAACATCGTTTAATCGTTTTGCCACTTGAGAGTGCTCATATATTGTGTAAGAATTATAGACACAAGCCAATTTCTGTAACAAAAAAAGAATATGATATATTTTCTTTGATATGTAGTTATATCTATGAGTATTAATTCTTACATGTAACATATGGCAAGATTGATAAGAGAGAGTTGATCCAATAGAAAATATCTCATCTCTGCCGAGTGTGTGGTGGATTTTCTTAGCTTAGTGTCTAGCTTAGTGTAGAATTTCTATTCAATAATGAGTTGACTGTTCTGAATACTCCAGATTACCTTATAATAGACATACAGTATTCACTTTATGGATAGAGCTGTTAGGACACTTCACTTGACTGAACTGATAGAGCTGTTATGTCAGTCTTTGACTGACATATTAGAGCCTTCGTGTTACTAATAGAGCTGTTAGGAGTCTTCACTTGACTGAAATATTAGAGCCTTCATTTTGCTAATAGAACTGTTGGGAGTCTTCATTTGACTTAAATATTAGAGCCTTCACAATACTGATAGAGCTATAAGGACTCTTCACTTGACTGAAATATTAGAGCCTTCACTTTACTAATAGAACTGTTAGGAGTCTTCATTTGACTGAAATATTAGAGCCTTCACCTTACTGATAGAGCAGTTAGGAGTTTTCTCTTTACTGAAATATTAGAGCCTTCTCTTCACTGATAGAGCTGTTAGGACTCTTCAAGTGACTGAAATATTAGAACCTTCACTTTACTAATAGAACTGTAAGGAGCCTTCACTTGACTGAAATATTAGAGCCTTCACTTACTGATAGAGCTGTAGTTTGGGTAGGTGGGTGGCCCTGTAAGGAATTGTTAAAGCGTGCTGATGATAAATACAATACTAAGTCAGTACTTCAGTTTATTAATTTACAAGTTGTTAATTATGTTTATAAAGTATTTACTGTAAAAACTCATATTTTTGTGTTGCTCGAAATGTTTTAGAGTATTATATTTATGACTCTTAATAGTTATTATTAACTTAAGTGTGTGTTATATTGCAATAACGTCTTCACACCTTCATGCCTTGATGTTACCCGATTCCAACAAATGTAGTATAGCACGGAGAATAGTATAGCACGGAGAATTAGACCCGACTCTCGTCCTTTTATAGTCATACTTTAACAACTGATATATTGGCTATAATTATTTATAACCCCAGTTGTATGTTTTCATAAGCGGGAAGTATCATTGAAGACGCTGGATGTGTAATACCAACACAAATCTAAAAGACTTATATTGCTTGATTTGCTCAGGGAAATCGATATCTTCAATCGATATATTTAAGGTCAGGGAAATCGATATCTTCAATTGATATATTTAAGGAAAGAACCTTGTTATACGTTCATGCATAAAGGTCAGGATCATGTCAAAATCTCTGTGCTATATACACTTCATACTCACTTAAATTTAGAATTTTGATTGGTTGTGAATCGGTATACATTAGTATGGGTGATCTGTTGCAGTATCTTCATTTGTCGAAGTGTTTGTTTATATGCTATTCTTTGGATCACCTGGATCAACCATCTGTGCTTGTTCTCTTAATTAAGCCATGGGTCGGATTTCAATGAAAAAAGAGTATATTAAGTCAGACAGGGAAGGCAGCACTCAACTTAACCAGCCGAGCACAGAAAACATTAAAAACACACAAAGCACAATGCCTCACATGCATAGTTGGTACCTTGCCTAGTTGTGCGTATTGTCAGGAATTATATGTAGGATGGATATTACCAGAGTTATTGCCCTTTGTGGGAGATGTATGTTTTTGTGTCGCCTGAAAAGGCGACATATAGGTGTTACTTTGGCGGCGGCGGCGGCGGTGGCGGCGGCGGCGGCGGCGGCGTCACAAATTGCTTGTCCGGAGCATAACTTTGTCACCTTAAGTTCAAATGACTCAAGAATTGGTATTCATGTTTCTTGCAATAAGCCGGAGTGCAGTGCGCAAGAACCATAACTCTACCTGTCATAGTTTTTGAATTATTTCCCTTTGTTTGATTTTATTACAGCATTTCTTGTCCGGAGCATAACTTTGTCACCTTAAGTTCAAATGACTCTAGATTTGGTATGCATGTTTCTTGCAATAAGCTGAAGTGCAGTGCGCAAGAACCATAACTCTACCTGTCATAGTTTTTGAATTATTTCCCTTTGATTGATTTTATTAGAGCATTTCTTGTCCGGAGCATAACTTTGTCACCTTACGTTCAAATGACTCAAGAATTGATAGGCATGTTTCTTGCAATAAGCCGGAGTGCAGTGCGCAAGAACCATAACTCTACCTGTCATAGTTTTTGAATTATTTCCCTTTGATTGATTTTATTACAGCATTTCTTGTCCGGAGCATAACTTTGTCACCTTAAGTTCAAATGACTCAAGATTTTGTATGTATGTTTCTTGCAATAAGCCGAAATGCAGTGCGCAAGAACCATAACTCTGCCTTGCATCGTTTTTAATTATTTCCCTTAGATTGATTTAATTTGAGCATTTCTTGTCCGGAGGATAACTTTGTCACCATGAGGTTGAATGACTTGAAACTTGGTATGCATGTTTCTTACCAAAAGTCCAAGTGCAGTACACAAGAACCGTAACTCTACCTAGTGCCATTATTCAATTTTTTCCCTTTGATTGATTGTATAAGCATTTCTTGTCTGTGGCATAACTTTGTCACCATAACTATTAATGACTCAAAAATAGGAATGCATGTTTCTTTGCTGTGACATGAAGTGCAGTGTGCAAGAATCATAACTCTAGCTTGTGTAGTGTTTGAATGATTCCCTTCAGATTGATTTTATCAGGACATTTTTTTGTCCAGAGCATCGCTTTGTCGTTTTTAGTTCAGATGACTAGAGAACTCTTGTGAGTCTGATATGTAGCCCTATACTGGATAGTTTTCCATGACAAATGTGCATTTCGTCAGGCGACACATGCGACTCGCGGAGCTTTTATTGTTTCAAGAACCCTTCTTGTTTTAATATTACATAATGCTTTCAGTGCTTTGATTTCTACTTTTTTATAATGCTTTCAGTGCTTTGATTTCTACTTTTTCATAATGCTTTCAGTGCTTTGATTTCTACTTTTTCAGTTTGGTGTCAAAAGTATCAGTGAATAAGGGTACTTTGAATGGGTGACGGTTATAAGCAAGACAAAACCGTTTACAACAAATCAATGAGCCAGATCTGTCATTATTCTATACTTGACAACGTGAACTTTACATCGGAACAACTGGTAAGAAAGTTGTCTTATGCCTGCAGGTGTCAACGTATCTGACACTAGTTCTATTTCCAGTTATTTTTTCCCTCTTTGTAATATAATTATCTTTAGGAAATCAGTGTTTCTTGGTACATGATGGTGTTAATAAGATATCCACACATGATGGTAAGTGTGTTGTGTAGGGGAAATCTATTTTAATTCCTATTAGATGTAGATAACTTTCTTTATTTCATGATGGCCGTTAACATATTATTTTTCAAATATACACCCTATGGTTAAGGTAGCTTATTGATATTGATTAAGAACGTCAGTTTGCTATAATAATCTAATCTGGCGTCAAATGGTTTTTAGAATACAATTGAGTTACAGAATTTTTTTCATATTTTAAGCAAACTTTAAGATTGGTTTTCATTGCTTTTATTATTGCAAATTAGATCAACTTTAGTGCAACTTTTGTGGACTTTTGTATACTCGATAGGAATTTTAGTACAGTTTTAATTCTCATGTCTCATCTACCTGCCTGGAGCAGTAACCGTTTGATAGCACAATTATAATATAAATGGCCAAATACAATCAACTAATATTTGCTCCTTTTGACAGTTAATGGTTTTAAATTAAGGTGACTTTATAGGTGACAGCTAACATTTAAGCTAGGTGGCCGCTAACATTTAAGCAAGGTGACAGCTAACATTTAAGCAAGGTGGCCGCTAACATTTAAGCTAGGTGGCCGCTAACATTTAAGCAAGGTGACTGCTAACATTTAAGCTAGGTGGCTGCTAACATTTAAGCTTGGTGGCCGCTAACATTTAAGCTAGGTGGCCGCTAACATTTAAGCTAGGTGACCGCTAACATTTAATCTAGGTGACCGCTAACATTAAAGCAAGGTGACCGCTAACATTTAAGCAAGGTGACCGCTTACATTTAAGAAAGGTGACCGCTTACATTTAATCTAGGTGACCGCTAACATTTAAGCAAGGTGACCACTCACATTAAAGCTAAGTGGCTGCTAACATTTAAGCATAAAATTATTAAAAGTCTGTTCAAGGTATAAAAATTCCATCATTGGTTTGTGAAGTTGCCCTTTAAACAATCATTTCTTCGTTGCTGTGGGTGAATTAAACCATTAATGTTAGAATTGTCTGGCGATGAAATCCAGTTAGCCAATCAAGGCATAGTTTGACTTGGGTATAAAAAAATTCATGATTGTAATTGTCTTGTGAAAGAATGTTCGTTTAATGATTCTATTAGCCGACAATTGGACTTTTTTCACTTCGCTCGCCGATCCCTTCGAACGTGTAGAACCCCCGGGTGCATTTACAGTGAAGTTAAATTTTGGTATGTGATTAAGTTCCTATTGCATTAGTATCTGCTAATTATTGTGCTTAATGCTATAATTTCTTCTCTTGAGAGGAAAAAAATGGATAATCATATTTTAGACACATTCACCAGACGACGCTTTCCCTTAAATGGTGCCTGCTGCTCGATCCCTTGTTGCCTCCCATCACAGTTTTTTTTAATTAAACATTTTTATGACGGCCATCTTTGTGGCCACGAGACTTGTAAAGGTTAGCCTGGTTCTCCATAAATACCATCATTATTGTCCTAAATAAGGGCACCTGCAGCAGGCTTCCTGTTGGCGCTGTGAATCTCTTGTGCAGTCAGACGAGATTAAGGTCCAATGTGAGTTCTGCTACACATAGCATTTAAGAACTAGTAAGTAAATAAGTAAAGTCTTTATTTTACAAGATTAACATATTTACAATAATACAATCTTCCATATGGGCCTGTATTATTGGACGTTTTTGTCCAAATTTTTTAAGGGACCTTGTGGAGACACCGTTCTATTGGCATCGGCCAATAAGGGACCTTGTGGAGACACCGTTCGATTGGTATTGGCCAATAAGGGACCTTGTGGAGACACCGTTCCATTGGCATCGGCCAATAAGGGACCTTGTGGAGACACCGTTCTATTGGCATCGGCCAATAAGGGACCTTGTGGAGACACCGTTTTATTGGCATCGGCCAATAAGGGACCTTGTGTAGACACCGTTCTGTTGGCATCGGCCAATAAGGGACCTTGTGTAGACGCCGTTCTATTGGCATCGCCCAATAAGGGACCTTGTGTAGACGCCGTTCTATTGGCATCGGCCAATAAGGGACCTTGTGGAGACACCGTGTATAAATCTACCTGGACAAGGGTCTCACAGGCCTTGAAAAGTCCTTGATTTTGGTTTCAACCTTGAAAAGTTCTAGAATTTAGTGTTGCCTTGAAAAAATACCAAATGGTACTTGAATTTACCTAACGCCATGTGATGCTCATCACAATACAACCTAGCTATATATATATATATGACGGGCATAAGTTAAACTGGCGTTGGGCATAAGTTTTACATAAGTCCAATAAGAACACAAGAGATATACTTGGTGCATAATATTATGCTAGGCGCATGCGGCCAAAACATTAGTTAGGTGAATAAGTTATATACTTACCGTATATGTTGCGAAAAAGTTACTTACTAACCCAAACATTTTACAATTAGGACTTGTTGTAAATGTCATTGTTTTAATTAATTTCAAGTGGCTTAGCCAAGTTAAGTCAAGGACATTTGGATAAACTTTCTTACAACCAGCATTATATAACATTGCGGTAAAACGCTGGAGTGTTACAGAGCCATCACACGGTACTATTATAGGTATTTGTTCGAAAATATCATTTGCAAGCTCTTCTATGATTTCTTGTTAAAAGGGATATGGTACAGAAGAAATCATTTTAAATCATAGGAGATAATATGTTCCCTCGTATTTCTGTCTCAGAGCGGATAATTATCGGCATTTTTATCTGAATTTCTTGTCTGCTATTATGTACTTGAGATGTTGCGTATTAAGCGGGTTTTTTTAGGTTACCCAAGCATGTTCAAATGAAACCATATGTTTCTATATCCATTAGAATACATTTACTTATATATTTTGTATACGGATTTAACTTCAGAGAACGATATTTTGGGATGGAAGCGAAACAGCGCTATCTCGGATACCTTCAGCCAGTACAGATAGTCCCCTTTTGCTTTCAATACAAGATTTTTTATAATAATATTGGAGATATGTCAGATTTTTCGTCTGATATAGTTTAAGGACTGGAAGCCATACATTCTGTGCGCTTTACGTATTTTCTTCCACAGAGAGCTCGACGACATCTGCATAGCATACTTGATCGTTCGCTTTCATGTCAAAGCTGAAAGCTTGATTATAATACACTTCTAGTGGTCTCATATTATTTTCTATGGAATACTTTTTGTGAGATATTATTTTTATTGTGGCATATCTTTATTTGTGTTTGTTTTTATTGGTTGCTAACATGACTGAAGATTATGGGGTTATCAAAGACATTGAATGAGGTGCCAATATGCGTAAAATTACCATATGTTTTCTGGGTGTATTTTTAAAAGCATTTGTTATGTATGTTTTATGTTTATGTTGTTTCATTGTTGTCAAAATAACCTTCAGCAGAATGCGGCATGTTCTTTTATGTTACATTTCTTTTGTTAAGTCAAAGGGTGAATGCTCTCATTATTGTGTTTGTTTTACTTAATTGTTTTAAATAACCAATGAATCTATGTTGAATTATGAAAACCTGTCAGATGTCTGGATGAGTTAGAATTCTGGGGAGCTTTAGGTAATTATAACAACCACAGATCACAATAACCAAGTATAGATTCTATAACCGTGATTGTTAACTTGTCATTACTGTAGAAACAGTGTGTACTGGTCACATTCGGTGCTATACACTTGGCATGTTAAAGAACCGATAGAAGTCTACTCAGAAAATAGCCATTGGGTAGCTCACCCAGATTCTTTCACAAAATGTTTCTCAAACCAGAGGTCATTAGCCAAATTAGGTCTGTCAGTCTGTCTGTCTGTCTGTCTGTCTGTCTGTCTGTCTGTCTGTCATAAATCTGGACCCTGACATAACTCGAACAGTTTCCAAGCTAGGTTTATGAAACCTTATATGTGGATAGGGGCAACAAGGTGATCTTGCACGACTAAATATTTTTTTATTCTGACAAAAATTGTGGTCGCAACGGCAACAGAAACAATGAAAATTTAAAGGGCTTGGCTTCAAACCGATAGGGGACTTCTGTATTGCTTGCAATTCTTAGTGACTATGTTGCTACACAACTGCGAAAATTCAAACCTTTGACCACCCACTCACATCGTGGATGCCTTTCCTGTACAACTACAAGGAAGACATGTACAGATATACCCTACTTGGGGCTCACCAACTGGCCATATAGCGACTACCTTTGTTGGGATTCAAAATCTTTGACCACCCACGCCTGTTGTGGATATTATGCCTTCCCCATATATTCACGAGAGACATGTGTTTAGATATTTGTTACAGTGCAAGTGATTGTAACATGATTTGTTTTATTGTAACATGAATGATAGAAGTTGACAGGTATACTCTGTGATTTACTTGTCTCATGTCTTACCACTCTATCAGCAATTCTACGACAAGCATCAGGCATCTACAATGTTTATCTAGCATCCATCTTGTTAGAACGCTACTACTGACTAAACTATCAAATCTTGACATGCTGCATGGTCACTGTCATCAATCTACAATGTATCTGCAGTTGTTCCCTCAGTAGTTTGTTTTGCATCAGTTTAATTTAGTACAGCTGGGAGTGACCATTGTCCCCTCAAACTTTCCATGGTCAATTCCTTACCTTGCTAAATTTTTTAGGTAACATCAAGACGACTCCTTACTAGCAATATATTGCCCCTGATGTTTGCACTTGCCATAACGACTGTTTACATGTTTGCATCTTTTGAGTTCAAATTGTGCATAAACTATTGCAAACTAGTAGCTAAAACCTTCTCCAATCTGCGTATATTTAAGCAGCATATGAATGCTCTACGGTTACATCACAACATTCATGACGTCTGGCAAAAAACAATTTGTAATATTCATTGATGAAATTCGCTAAATATATGAGATAGATCTAACGGCCAAAAATCGACTGTAAAATACTGTTAATTTAATCATGCAAGGGTTTTATACATTTACATGGATTAAAATGCACACAGTGTTAGAATAATATTTATGTGTATTTGGTTTTTCTATCATTGTATTTATATACTAGTATGCAACAATTACCATGTGCTCTTCAGACAAAGCGGCAGTCCCTCATCTCGGGGCACTTGTTGTAACTGCCACCAATTCCAATAGTGCTGTATGTTTAACCCTCTGTATACTGTAAACCAAGAAATTATTTCGCACAATTTAATTTCACAGAGTTCGCAAGTGGTAAATTATCGCAAAATTAAGTCACCGCGAAAGTGCTAAAAACATTAATTTGGACATTGCGGAAAGCTTAAAAACGTCACGAATTTCCCAACGATCAGCAAAACGCGAAAGTTAGAATTTGCGAAAGTAAATAGGTTTACGGTAGGTAGTACACCTATATAACGTGTTCTACTTTCTCGTAGGTCAATAAACGACTCTTTTTTTCGCTGCACTTTTTCTCGTATGCAATGCTGCATGTCAAAACATGTCGTTATGATTAAGTCTATAATGTTGTTGGTTTATGTGTAGAATCGTGGGGAATGCAGTCATCACCGCTTTTCATTATTGCTTGACAGAGGGATCTGAATTGCTAGCATTTCAATACTAGCAATGAGGGAGGTTAAGGCAGTATAGGTTACTTGATGATACCATCACATTTTACCAGCCCTGCATCATTGCAGCTTCATTTTGGCAACATTTTTGCTCAGAGTCTGTATATGACAGAACTTAATTCAGTAAATGCGGTTTTTTTGCAGTCTCTACAATCTTATTTAACATAGATTTATTTTGTCTTCTCTTCCTTGGCTGTTTTCAGGTGTAATAAGTAGGACTATATTGCTAAATTAACAAATGCTAAATTGATGGGAATTCCCCAGTTATTGTTTGCCTATAAATATATTAAATGACCCTTGTAGCCAATGTTTCCCAGTGGAATATGCCTATTATGTAAGAAATAGCTTTATAGTACAGTACTAATCTGTTCCGATGTTAAATCAGGAATTATAGATAATTAACACCAAATTTTGCACGTAGAAACAGATAACAGCATTAAATCATCCAATTTTAACTGTTTTATTACTCGATGTTACAGAACTACCTCTCATTGTTTTAAGTTCTTTTGGGATGTTTTGTAAGAAAAAAAACTGCAATGTTAAGGCATTTTGTAACATCAAAGTTTCGCAGCTTCGTCTCATTAGTACATTTTAATAGGGTTTAAGTCTTTGTGTTTTGCTGAAATCATTGTACATTTATTGTTGCATTATCAGTTTTTACATCGTTTGGTTCTCGTAATGTCTCATCAGATCTGGAGTCACTGTGCATGCTTTCGTAACAACATTTACAAACAGCATTATTTGAGTGCCACTTGATTCTTGTGTAACTCTGCCAAGCTTTCAGAAGGGTTGTTACCTAAGGTTGGTGTCACAGTCCTTGTAGTATTGTATTGTTCCATTAGTATAGCACAGAGAATTTGACACGATCCTGACCTTTATGCATGAATATAATTTAATATATTACAGGGTTCTTGCGTTGAATATATAAATTCCGCAAGCAAACGTGCAGAATCGGTCCTTTGGATTTGTGTTGGTATTACACCTCAAGCGTCTTCGTGATACTCCCCGCTAATGAAAACACACAATCGGGAGTCATGTCAAATTCTCTGGACTATAGTCATTAGTGAAGTGCAATCAGACAATTTGCCCGGAACCTTCTGGGATAAAGTGCCTCAATTGCATATTTATGTCTCCTTTTCTAGAGGCTCTTGCTCAGTCACGCAGACTGCTTGGGGTCATACTATTGAGGTAACTGCCTAAGCAATAATGACCCATATCCTCAAGGTATCAGTCACACTCTTGAGGTAACTGCCTGCGCTGTTGCAATAACGACCCATAGCCTCGATGTATCAGTCACACTCTTTAGGTAACTGCCTGCGCTGTTGCAATAACAACCCACATCCTCGAGGTATCAGTCACACTATTGAGATAACTGCCTACGCTGTTGCAATAACAACCCTTATCCTCGAGGTATCAGTCACACTTTTGAGGTAACTGACTGTGCTGTTGCAATAACAACCCATATCCTCGAGGTATCAGTCACACTTTTGAGGTAACTGACTGTGCTGTTGCAATAACAACCCATATCCTCAAGGTATCAGTCACACTATTGAGGTAACTGACTGTGCTGTTGCAATAACAACCCATATCCTCGAGGTATCAGTCACACTTTTGAGGTAACTGACTGTGCTGTTGCAATAACAACCCATATCCTCAAGGTATCAGTCACACTATTGAGGTACTACATAACTGCATACACTGTTGCAATAATGACCCATATCCTCGAGGTATCAGTCACACTATTGAGATAACTGCCTACGCTGTTGCAATAACGACCCATATCCTCAAGGTATCAGTCACACTTTTGAGGTAACTGACTGTGCTGTTGCAATAACAACCCATATCCTCAAGGTATCAGTCACACTATTGATGTACTATATAACTGCCTACACTGTTGCAATAACGACCCATATCCTCGAGGTATCAGTCACACTATTGAGATAACTGCCTACGCTGTTGCAATAACGAGCCACATCTTTGAGGTATCGGTCACACTATTGAGATAACTGCCTTCGCTGTTGCAATAAAGAGCCATATCTTCGAGGTATTGGTCACACATGCATATGCATGCATGCACTTCTCTCTAGGAAACGCCCCACTCCTTTCTTAATGACATTGTCTTAAATCTCAATGCAGGTATGTTACGTATGGTGCATGTTTTATGCCTGTGATGCTTTGTCTCTGCTTGACTTTGTGAATTTGTCGTAAACATGCTGAAACAATATATCTCTCAATAAATCATTATTCGTTTCCCTGTGTTTATGATCATATAATTATATGACATATTTACGACTATGAGAGCTTTGAGGAACTCTGGTGTCCACAGTCTTCTGTTGGTATGCATGTACCAAATCATTCTTCACTTGTCATCTTTACTGACATAATGTATCACTTAAGTTTTTGGTTTCCATTGGAAACTGGCGACATAGTAGTATGCAAGATTGGAAACTGGCGACATAGTAGTATGCAAGATAGTTTCGGAACCAGCATGGAAGTGCAGCATTATATCATAAGAAATGCAGCTAGAATTATTGCTATATCTTTATCAAAGAATGGTTTACAGTGCAGCATTATATCATAAGAAATGCAGCTAGAATTATTGCTATATTTTTATTAACTAATGGTAAACGGATTGCAGGACTCATTGCAGGACTGTGTTTGTTTACGTCTATCTACAAATACATCTCATTGTTGTTAATTGTTGGCTGTAGAATTTACAGTTGTAGGTGTCTAATGTGATACCTGGATAGATTACACTTTCAATTACACATTCAATCACCGCACGTTAATTGATAAACCTATGCAATAGTTTTATCCATGAGCTATTGTGTTTCAGTCTATGTGGGAGTCCTTAGTATTATGTTGATCAGCTTCATTATGATGTGTGTTGGTATCTGTTGGAACCCCTGTGTTACGTCTGACTTTGTTGTCATGATCTCTTAACTGTTTCGTACTCTGGAACCCTGGGATTGGTGTCTGCTACCCAGCATGCATCTGAGGAATGGCTGAAACCAGGCTTCCTTTTGCTACAGAATGGAATCATGTTGTTATTAGTGTAGTATTTGTGCTCAAGTATTTACAAGCTTTTCAGTCAATTATCAGAGCTGACTTACCACACATGTCGTCATTATAACATCATACTTTTGATGTCATGTTGTCTTCTATTATATCATTAGTATTATTTGATAATCCCACCATGCACGAGTCTCTCCTTTATGAGTTTACTGTAGCTTTTATAATAGAACTTTGTATGTCTGACAATTCTCTAGATTGGAGACTATGTTACTCCACCAAGAATGCACCCAATTAACGCATTAATTAGCATCTACCATGGATGACTAAAGCAAGACTTGAAAGAAGCGTAAATACTCAAAAATGGCAACTGAATGATAACAAAAAATGATTGACAAAAAATATGCTTTGAGAGAGTACTTAAAAGGGAGATAACTTGAAAGCAACTGAGGATGGATTGATATTGCAGGGGTCATATTATTCCAGAACAATCTGGAATTGCCTTACTGGAAAGAATAACTTTTCTGCTGAAAATCAACTTATTTGATGAAAAAATCAAAGTATTTACCAAGTTACGGTCATTTTAAATTTTATAAGCTCAATTTAACAATAGAACAATATTTGCAACAGACTTTTGTTGAAGGGATCTATTCTAAAGGCACCCGAAACAGACTTGCGCATTATTTTTCAGGATTGGGCATTATGCCTCAGTAGAAGCCCTGATATTGTCCGCTTCAGTCAGCATTACGCAGTTTATGCAATCGCACCAGTACTCATGAAAATAATATAATATCCTTGGAAACAAAAAAACATGCTGCCGATGTAGATGTGTTAGTTATAACTATAACCTTGTACACAGCATTCTATATCAACATTAGTATACTCACAATTCTTTGTCCCTTACAATAATACTGATATTATTGCAAACATATGTTGAATGTTGGCAATATTACTTGTTGATAGATTTGTATATGTGCCGTGCACTCCTCACTGATTACAGTTATAGGTACCAGACCGGACATCTAAACAATCGTCTACCACTTCTGATTAACAACAACACTCTACCAATTAGCAATAATCGAGGATGACCATGAAACAATATGAGGTATGGCATCCTACAAAAACATTTAATATATTGTCTTGTTATATAACAAACACTTCATTATTTGGGCTGATGCTATGCTCCGCAAAATAAAAGGTATCCACTTTTTATGTGTTTATATGACCATGCTTATTATTGCAGGATGTCACAGACATATTGTCACTATAACAATGTCACAGACATAACATCACTATAACAATGTCACAGACATAACATTACTATAACAATGTCACAGACATAACATCACTATTACAATGTCACAGACATAATGTCACTATAACAATGTCCCAGACATAACATCACTATAACAATGTCACAGACATAACATCACTATTACAATGTCACAGACATAATGTCACTATAACAATGTCACAGACATAACATCACTATAACAATGTCACAGACATAACATTACTATAACAATGTCACAGACATAACATTACTATTACAATGTCACAGACATAATGTCACTATAACAATGTCACAGACATAACATTACTATAACAATGTCACAGACATAACGTCACTATAACAATGTCACAGACATAACATCACTATAACAATGTCACAGACATAACCTCACTATAGCAATGTCACAGACATAACGTCACTATAACAATGTCACAGACATAACGTCACTAACAATGTCACAGACATAACGTCACTATAACAATGTCACAGACATAACGTCACTATAACAATGTCACAGACATAACGTCACTATAACAATGTCACTGACATAACGTCACTATAACAATGCCGTATACATGCCCAGAATATAAATCATACATGAAGAAGGAGTTCCCCGAAACATGTCTATTATGTAATATAAAAAAAATTCTCAAGTTGTGACTGATTTTATCATTGAATTCGTAATGAAGAAATATTCAAGTAGAAACAATGAAGCTATTTATCTGCTGACACTGTTTAAGAATTGCAGGTGAGGCAACAATGCCACAAAGGGAAATAACTGATTTTGTTCATACAGCATTATATAATGCTGAAAATATTAAAGCAATCTGATTAAGGGTATTTGAACTGTTTTCAGGCTATATCAAACATCAATACATGTACCACTGTTAATGAAATCAGTTTCGATATTAAGAATGTCCAAATCGTTTTGATGCAGATTGTGTCAAACATTGGTATGTTTCAAATTGCCTCCCTTTGAATTAAGATAAGAGCATATTTGCCATTGTGTTTTTCATCAACTCTAAGCTTAAACTATTGATTTCTTTAACAGAATGTGTTAGCTATAGTTCACTTCATACTATATATCACAAATATACTACTCAAACTTTGCTAAGGGCCAAGAAATTGATTTTGATGTCTGTCTCACGTTATATGTACAAAACCGATGAAGAAAACGTTGTGCAATTAACAAAATACCATCTTATCTGCTTCTAAAGTTTGCAGCTTGATGTCTTGCATTTGATACGCATTGCCAAAATGACGTCGTTTTCCAGGTAACTGATAAGCCTTATTAGCGGGAACCAAAGTTGGCTAGATTAACATTGAAATTTTTATCCCGTTTTTATTACTATAACGTGTAAGACCCAAAATGCCAAGAAAATGACCGCATTCCGTTACTACAGAGGCTTGAATGCAGCACTAACATTTAAATGGGGTTGGGCTTATCAGCGCTTAGGCATTAAATTTGGAAGTAATCTTTATTGAATTACAATGTTGCAGAGGATGCATTATGTTTTTGAAAATTCTATCAGTCAATCTTATTCAATTTGCAAAATATTCATATGGAAACTTTCTTGGCCCTTATCAAATTTTGAGTAGTATAATTTTGTAAAAAAAAACTTGGGAAAATGTCTGAATTTTCTCAGACCAATTGGAGAAATTAGACCAATGATAAATTCCACTAGTCTGGCTCTTGTTGTGACAATCCTTTTTGATACCAGAAAGTTAAAATGTGTTGTGAATAGAAACCTAAGCTTAACTATGGATACTTTTTATTTTGTTGATTATATATCATACAAATTGTAGCAAAAAAACTCCCATTCTTTCCATGGTCAAGAAAACCTAACTTATTATAGCCTTTCATGCGTAATTTCTATGTATGCTAAGATTTGCGAAACAAATCTAGAGTGAGTGAATGAGTGAGTGAGCGAGTGTACGTCACAAGCAATTCAATTGGTGATTTCTGTCTTCTGAGATTCACAATCTGAACATTGGACATGATATAGTATCACTTATGTTTTATAACGGTCTAATTTCGACTTGTGCTCTGTATTGTTATGATGCATTGTCTCATTACCACAATAATAATGACATGATTCCCACCTGCTCCCGTCCCCAGTGTGCAGTATGTCAAGCTTCCATGTTTCCTTATACTGGTACAGTACACTCGATGTCTACTTGATGTACTTTCCTTTAACTTATAGTGCTAGTAAGACTAAAAGAATCCATCATGGGCGACTGTGATGTAGGTTAAGAATATCTCTCCCTGGGTGCATTCTTATGAAGTATTAGCTGACTGGACCATTTCTGTAGCTGGATGTCACTACTATTGCTGTATGATCAAAGTCCTGTGCTTCAATATCATAGAAGTGTTCGGGTATTATTTATAATAATCTCAATGAAAGAACACAACTCAAATTTTTCAGGTAAAGAACTCTGTACACAACATAAAACGGCAGTCACACATCTCAGGCACAGGTTTAACTGATTATTTATTGACATTAACCAAATTCATGCAAACCATATAACTGCTTCATGCCAGATGCGTAACTTAGACTTGTTCATGTAGACCTATTGTACCTATATCGGTACTTAGTACTGTAAAAGCAGAATAATTTGCGAGGGTTTAATTTTCGCTATATTCGCGAGTTAGATAAATCCGCGAAAATTGATCCTCGTGAAATTATTACCTTCATAATAGCTTCAAATATTTTCAATACTGATTACGGCTAAGCGAGACCATTACAATCTACTCGGAATTGATAAACCACTGACGACTTCGCTGACTTTTGCCTGATAAACTAACTTTATTTAATTGATATTTACAAAAAGTTAACAATACAACAGAAAATGTGAACAAATAATATTTCTGTCAAAAATCTAATTAGCAGTTCAATTGCAATGAATGTGTACCAGTATAAAAACACGGTCTACAGGTACAATGTTTAACACCTACGGCCATTGCTTGTTCCGATAAGCTCAGAAACAATGGGATGAATAGGACATACTTTCACAGTTTTCTCATTACACAATGAGACTGTCTGGTTTGGCTTAATTGAGTACTAGTAAATACCAACAAGTTAAGCCAATCGGCCAATTAAAATCATTAATACGCTTGGGTGGATGACCGTTATAGTGTACAAACAGTAGTCGTAATTATCGGAGTGATTATCACGCATTGGCAACTAAATAATGCACCAGGGATATTGCGGAGAAAGTAGAATATTATTTTTTCCTGAAATTTGAAATTCGCAAACATTTACCCTCAAACTACTTCCAAATTAGAATTTCCCAAAATTTAGCCTCGCGAAAATAAATGCTTTTACAGTATAGTAAACAAACTGGAGAAGTGTAAGCAATTTATTTTCCCCAGGCAACCGCTGCATTTATCAAAGACCTTCTAATATCTGAGTCTTCAAAATTGGTACCAGGATTTTAAGTGCCCTTTCCAATGGAGCTCAGGATAATGTGACTGCAGCATGGGTAACACATCTCCAAATCATGTGGAAAAAAACCACAATGACAACTCCATTTAGGTTGATTTCTCTTATGATGATCACCCTTGTTACCCTGATAAAACAACATGATTGGATATTCCCAACATGATTGAAAAATGGCCGACATGAAAAATGTGATAAGTGCATTGTTTTTGCAATATTTTCCATATAAACTATCCAGATTGTTTATTTCAATATTACATAATCAACATATGAAGAAAATGTACTATTTGCACTAAACAATTTGCATATAGGTAATATTTTTCACTATGTAAAGCCTTAAAGAATGTGTGGATTTTGCATTTGAGAATGAGTTTTGTACTTAAAAACGTTGTAAAACTCATTTATTGGACTCTATGTAATGAATATCATTTGGGAAGTACCGGCAGTTGTATAAACTATGATTTGGACGTTACAATTTTTTAAAATCTTAGATAAATTAACGCTCACCAACAATAATTCAAACATGTGTAGTATTTTTTGGATACTGACCGACGTGATTGTTAAATTTATTAGGATACTGGCCAACATGATTGTGGATAAAAACCAACATTACAAATTGAAATCTTGCCAATGGGATTCTCAAGGTCCAAATAATTGTATATTAAAGAAGTGTGCTCATGAATTGTGGTAGCAGGTTTATGAGCATACCCGATGTAAGGCATTTCACACCCAGTCTATGGCACTTGCTTTTAGGACATTTAATAATCAAAGCACTAAGAGTGCTGATGGGAGGCGATCTGGTTGCTGCTACTAAAGCTTAAACGACTTTACACGTTTAATGTTCGTTTTCTTACTGCCGATCTTGTCTTGAATAGGCATATGTGACTATATAGGCATCTAGGGTATCTAAATAATTGTAAAAAGGGGCATATTGATGTACATTGTGTATATGTAATACGTGTATTGAATGCGTATATCAAAAGTGGCTTTAAAATAATACTGCGCGCGCCTATTTATCAGATTCTACAGTACCGTCTTGTAATCACTTCCATCACAGCGTTAGACATCTCTAGAAAGCGGCTAGTATAGCCACACCATATGATTGCATAACATAACGATATACGATTAATTGATAAAACCATCACGTGACCCTGGTCTGAAGTTTCTAAAAATAGCTATACGGCTGGGACATTTGATGAACACTTCATTTTCATATTACGAAACAAGTTCAATATCTCCTCGGCTGACTGATTATCTGCAAAAATATCGATTCAATGAACAGTTTCACAATAATTATTGGGAATGTTGACAGTTTCTGGAACTACTTGGATGCGGATTCACATAGCAGCCTAAAGGCGGTCCAGGTTGCATTAAGAAATGGGCAATGGTAGTATAGAGAGGCTTACGCCTACCAAAAATGGGTACAAATGTTCACCACATCAAGACGATGTGTCATGCACAAAACCCAGGTCCCTAGCTTAAAGGTCAAGGCCACACTTAGAGGTCAAAGGTTAAAAAGCTCAAATAGGCATGTGATTCGTATCCGCTCTGTAATTTTGTCATCTCCTATTGGATATTTTATAATATTTGGTACAAATGTTCACCACATCAAGGTGGTTGCCATGTGCAAGACCCAGGTCCATAACTTAAAGGGCAAGGTCACACTTAGAGATCAAAAGTTAAAATTCTCAAATAGGCATGTGATTCATGTCCGCTCTATAACTATGTCATTTCTTATTGGATATTTATAACACTTGGTACAAATGTTCACCACATCGAGACGGCGTGTTATGCGCAAGACCTAGGTCCCTTGCTCAAAGGTAAAGGTCACACTTAGAGATCGAAGATAAAAAGGCTCAAATAGGCATGTGATTCATGTCAGCTCTGTAACTATGTCATTTCTTATTTTATATTAATATTACTTGCCACAAAATTAATGTTCACGTCATCAAGATGAGGTGTCATGCGCAAGACCCAAGTCCCTAACTCAAAGGTCAAGGTCACACTTAGAGATCAAAAGTTAAAATTCTCAAATAGGCATGTGATTCATGTCAGATCTGTAACTATGTCATTTCTTATTTTATATTTATATTACTTGCCACAAATGTTCACATCATCAAGATGAGGTGTCATGCGCAAGACCCAGGTCCCTAACTCAAAGGTCAAGGTCACACTTAGAGATCAAAAGTTAAAATTCTCAAATAGGCATGTGATTCATGTCAGATCTGTAACTATGTCATTTCTTATTTTATATTTATATTACTTGCTTTGGTCTGCTTTGTTTTTTTGTTATTTCGTTCTGGATTTTAAAATTACTTGGTTACATTCGCATTTACACCCTGACTCAAATGTAAAGGTCACACTTACAGACCCAGCTCTTGTCTGCTGTTCAATGTCACATTTAAGCAATTACAAACTTGTTTCAAGTTATTCCATTTGCATAGCTTTATACTTAGATGTCTGATGACAGCTTTTAGCGGGGGCATCCGTGTCCTGTGGACATATTTCTAGTTAAATACTTTTTTCTGCTATATGTTGGTAAAATTCATAATAAGTCAAGACAGGTAAATTTAACACATGTATCTAAATGTGCAAAATTCACCGGGAATAGGAACAGTGAATTAAGGGGACCACTGGCTAAACGCTGTGAGCATGTCTTGAATGGTGCCAAATTGTATTTTTAATTTAAAAAAGGGGACATAATTTCAACATATACTTAGTACATCTAGAAACGCAACGGTTTTATCCCCATTTTTTTCTTACTTGCATTATACATGTATATTTGAATTTTGTGTAGTAATATTGTATAATCTTGTAGAAACTTGGCCATCATCCAACTTTTATCGATCGTGTTACGTAAATCCCTTGCACCGATATAATCACAAAAAGCATGATTTGCACGTGCACCAATTAAGCATGATAAATCTTGGTATAAATTGAATCGAACTTTTTGTAAAGTTTGCTAATAAAAAGAAAATCACAAAAGAAATGGCATATGTTCAGGAATAAAAATGCCATGATTGTCCGAATATGAGCAAAATCAGGCCATCCGGATGCTTATGGCAGAGATGTTTAACAGGAGTTTGCACGACGGTTAAATTGTCATACACCGAACATTTCTCATCTAGAGACACGCTACCAACACACTGGCACCATTTGCGACAGCCTAAGTTCAGGTCATGCATGCGTAACAAGCCTCCCACAGGATGAATAAGACAGCGTGAAACAGCTCCAGATCAGGCTCACAACTGCTGCCGACAGTGTTCAACAACTTGTTGCTCATCATGAATAAGTTATCAATCAATATTTGATCAATACTTTACATATTGACATAAAACAACGATTCCGAAAAAATAGCTAATTTATAAAAAAATATCGTTATTTTTCGCCCACACTATATTTATGTTCCGTTATTTTTCGGCCGCACTATACACCAAAACACTGCTCTGCACCTAAATGTAGCTCTATGTCATAAAATGTTACAGATGTATTGGAAATAGAATAAAACTGCATCAAGTAAAATTAATGAAGTTTGATTGTCCATCATCAGATTGAACAAATATTGACAGTAGAACCCAGTGTTGCGTTTCTAGATGTACTCAGTATATATTTGATAGAGTTGCCTATTCATGTGGAGGTCATGGCGTCATGATGGTGATAAAGTATGCAAAGTATCAAAGATACATGTCTTAGAGGTTAAAATTGTGTACATAAACTGTAAACTTTTGTATTTCTAAGTACATTAGTCCAAATGGGGCATAACATTCAACAACATGCTTGATAGAGTGCAGATGTTGTGGTCAAGACGGTTGACAAGTATGCAAAGTATCACAGCAATAGGAACATGCACTTAGATATAATAGGTTAATACCTTGAACGTAAACTTACAAATTTGCACGAAGTTGAAAAAAGGGACATATTTTCCAATAAATACTTCATAGAGTTATCTACTCCTACGTACGTGTTGGGGTCATCCCATTATTCTTCCAATAGTGAAGCTACATATTAAATTCGCACTGCAGTGCATCAATGAAAATTCAATGTTGGTCAGTATCCACTTTAAAAGATAAATCATGTTGATCTTTATCCTCAAATCATGTTGGTTTTTATCCATTTTTCACACATGGGTTACTTTAAATAGTTATCACGTAGAAACGGCAAATGTAAATAACTTACTCTAAACTAAGTCTGATAGTGAAATGAATGAGCTGTATAAACAAAAGATCTTAACCCAAAATAAACAACAATATATATGTTTTATAGACTGTCAAATAAATCCAACACAGATTTTTCTAACTTTTTATCGTATTGTGTATCACATTCACAAACATACGGATAAATAGTTTTAGTTTCATGGAAGGAATGTACAAGTTTATCTTCATACAGCATCAGAAGGTGGTTAAACCCGTAGATTTTGAAGAATTGGCCGAAAATGCGATGAATATGTAAACATACATCCGCCGTTTTTCAATCATGTTGGGAATATCCAATCATGTTGTTTTATCAGGGTAACAAGGGTGATGATGGGTTCCATTTATAATGTAGACCCTCCTCCAGTTTTTGACCACAAGAAGTTGAGGGTAAGATCTGAGATGCTGGAACAGTGTCTGATCTGAAGTTTATTAGGGGATTTATCCCCATTAACGATTACATGCGAAAAACACGTGATTGTTGTTGTTGTAGTTTTGCATTGGTTATGGCCTATATTTTTTTGACAAACCGGATGCAGAATAATGATTTGGTAGACTGGATTTCACGTCCCACTTCCGGTAGAGGCAAGTTCTTGCTCAAGATTTGAGAACCAATCTTGTTTAATTTATTTTTCTCCAATATTAAATTTAAATACAGTTCCACTCTTTTAATAACATTTCGGCATATAAGTCTGATTCAAATCATGAAAATTATTGAAAAAATTTATTTCTTATTTAATCCAACGTAAAAGCAATATGGCGACGTCGGAAATGAAGTCACATCATCGCACGACATAGCGCGCCAACTTGTGAATAATTTTGTTGAATAGAAATTAAATAGCAAATAAAAGACGAGTGTAAAACTATAATGACTAGATATAGGGCATTTCTCTTCAACCCGTCTCCTAGATCGGAAAACACTCTTTTCTAAGTATTTGTTCGCCTGTTCTTCTATGTGGTGCTGCCTGGCAGCCAGAGGTCTGTGGAGCAAACAAATTCCTTAGTCCGTTTTTATCCACTGCCAGATTATCAAAAAAATGATGGGAAATCCCCGCTAGATGCAGTGCATTTGTTCATATTATCCCAAATGTAAGCACCAAGCATATGCTGAACTGTTTGTGTGTATCTGACTTGCACTTACAGACCATGTGGTGTCTGATGCTGAAAGTCTTGTTGTTACAGCTAGCATGTACAGTTTGTTCTCCATGTGTTAGTAGGAATAGGGTTAATATGCAGTCTTGGAACTACGTACTGTAATAAACTTGTCAGATACACATATTACCTGCTTTAAATCATTGCTCTTTTATACAAAAAACGATTCTTGATAATTGTTTCGATTTTTGTTGTCATTACCAAACAATTAACAAATGACTTTGTATTGAACCTTTTACATTAAGCATAATGGATTGATGGTATTGTGAGTATGTTTCTTGTCTTTGTCAAGGGTATGCAAAAAATTGTCGGTGTCTTTGATGTAAATAAAAGATACTGTTCGTACTGAGGCAAGTTCGAGGCTATATATTTTTCAACTGACAAACCTATCACATGCTTTGCATAAGGCGTCACTGTTGCTAAAACCTGGATTTTCAATCTCGCGTCTACCAATTTTTCTTCGTTAAGCATCAAGAAAATAAAAGAGGGGTGTATACTATGAATACATGCATCTTACGTTAGATATATCGCAACTCCCTGAAGGTTTCAATGATAACAATTTCCCCGATATTGCACTTACATTGAGTACTTGGTAAAATATTGGGAGATACCAGTGTTCTGCTAAATGCATAGCACCATGAAATCATCTTCGACTAAGGTTTCTTTAAGGTGCTAATTTATATTCATTGAGCACTGACGAAATGTTTGACAGTATGGTGCAGGATTGGCTGTTTCTTGTTACTGATGCAAGCACCATGAAATACACTCACCTCGATCGCTGAAGAAATGCATGTTTCGACTTTCAAGTATGACCGACTTATTTAAAATGATAGGGTATAGCGTTTGTGATGATTCTATCTAATATATTGGGACCTTTCTGTGCAGAACATGTTCAAAGAACTCTGCCCTATGGTCTGATGACCATCTTTGAATGGTTTCAACTGACTGACAGGGCACTTATGGTCATTTCAGAACCACTTGTCAGTGTTTACCACCCAACTAGAGATGAACTGGTTGGTAACCCAGAGGTTACGATCTCGCATGTATCAGTATTATACACCAGGGCTGGTATTCACAAAGCATCTTAAGTGAAAACTTAAATATTTTGACTTAAGTCAATAATTTATGCAGCTCATATGTCTCGCAATTCGAAAAATAATCCGTTTTCTTATTGATAATTGTAGCTGTTTACATAATGCTTCAAAACTATGTAAAATATTAATCATCTTGATTTTCTTGCTTAACTGATACACTTTAGAAAATTTTAAGATTTTAATAAATGTCTAAGTTTTCTGCTAAGATGCTTTGTGAATACCACCCCAGGCTGTTAAAGAACCAAGGAGTCTATTGAGAAAGAGCTAGGGTAGTGCACCCGGATTCATTGATTCACACTTTCACACAAAGTCTCTGTCCCATCCCTCGAAGTCAGAGGTCATTGGCTATAATTAAGCACAGAAAAACTGGATGACCGTGCGCTTACGACGCTCTAAAGTGAACAAAGAAATGAACAAAAACAACTGACTCCTTTTTCAATTGACAACAGCTAGCTAGTCGGGTATGTACGTTATTGGGAAATATTTTAATCCATTTATGCAGCTTTGGGCGCATGCTCTTAATTGGTAATAATTCCATGTTTTATCCTCTGGATATATAGGTACTTATACTTTCTGAATGTGTTTGCTAACCTGCAGTAATGTTCTACCATAACTTGTGACTTTAGAGACCTTACTAAAGTTGTCTGAGATTATAAATAAAATCTTAAAAACAGCTGCTGGCGGTTGTTTGGTTGGTTGGTTGGTTGGTTGGTTCAGGATGCCATCTTGAAATTGAGCAATGGCAATGCTGCAATTATTCTGAGGCAGGTTTTGATACTGAAGAGCATTAGGCATATATGTATGTTAGTATGATATGTATGACGTATATTATAGCATGACAGAGTGTAAGCATGAGTTATTTGACTTGAATATTGCTTTAGGAATTAACGGATCATCTGTCATCGTCACCACCTACCAAATACAGCATAAAACTCTGTGATCACCAAACTTAACTGTGAAAAACAACTGAAAATAGTTGATTACGTAATCATTCCAGTCTGAACTTAAATACTTCTGTCAACTTTCGGAGATTAATTGTTCATACAGATGTCTTAGCAGGAAGTATTCTACTTCAGAAATTATAATCTCACAATGAGAATTTCATCAGAAACCCGGAAGCTGATGCACATCTTAAGTCTGTAAACTCATTTTGCAGTTAGTTAATTACTAGGTTTTGTGATGCAAAAACTGATCATTATGTTGGCAAATTCGGCGGGCACCAGGCATCAACAACATTTTTTGTGTCGCTCAAGATCTCGAGAAGAATTTAAGTTTACGAGAATGTTTGTCGGCGTGTGAAGTTGCATGGTACCCATGGCAGTAAATTTATGGTATATTGGCCTTGTTAGGGCTGAAAAACTGGTTCCAATTGTTCCTTGGTGTGTTGGTAATGGAACTGGAATATGTTTCAAACAGAGTTCAAAGAACTATGGTGACACTATGTAGGCAATTCTATGTATTACATCATACTTCAGCAGGTCGAAAAGTTAGCGAATTTTAAATGGCACTCATTTAACATGCAGATATGTTAGCAAATTTTTGTATTTCTTCGTTCTGGTGCCTGTTGGCCAAAATTTAGTCTACAGGATATGTTAACAAATTTTGTAAATTCACGAAATTCGTCAATATTTTCTTGTACACTTAAACAGAGCAAGAAGAATGTGTATGGATTCTGCTGTTACCGGACAGTTTGATCTATTCATTACATTAACATAAGCAAAACATGCTGATAAATTAATCAGAATTTTTAATAATATGCACCCACACATGTGTTCAGTAAGTTGCATGGTTAAATACATGAAAGTAAAGGTGACCTTGCTATCTTCTGCACTGATCTTCTTCCTCAGATTAGCAGTTGTCTGATTGCACTCTGAGGACCCAAAAACTGACTTGTCTATAATTGGCGGTCTGATTTATCAGAAATGTCTTTGAATTACCTAAGCGTTCCTAAATCAAGAAACAGATTTTACATCTTACTGTGCTGGAGGGCGTTCACCAGTATGAAAATGTAAACTGTGAAATTAGTTTATATTTGTCTTGATATATAATATATGTCATGCAGGTTTTCTAAGGATGATTTTAGGTCATAGGTACTGGGTTAACTTCTTTTTAATTTGGGTTAATTTGCATGTAGACATTTTTATGGGGGAAACATAATTTACCTATAAACCTGGTAAGCAGATATTTTAGGAATTAAAATTCTTTATTGTAAAATGAAATTGACTCATTCAGCTCACCTGATCATAGTGACCAATCTCCCCATTACTTTAACACTCAATAACTTTGAAAACAGGTCACAATGAGATCTTTGTGAAACCTGGTCACAATAAGTGATTTTAGGATAGTCGCTTTAAATTTTGAAGTCATTGACTGTCAATAGTGCATTAAAGAACAATGGATAGTCGCAGTAATGTGCAGCTTAAGCTAAATGGATCCTTTTCCATAAAAAATATGCACCATTATCCCAAATTTTTTTTTTAAATCCCATTTTGAAAATATGAAGATGATATTGCATGCAACTCAGACAAATGAAAATCGTGTGCAAGCCAGGTTATGCCGCAATCTTTAGATCTAAGAAATAGAATGCAGTTGAGCAACCCCCTTTTGCAAGTTTTTGCATGCGAGAATTATGATGTGTGTGTGCTGTAGAAGCATCTTGCATCAGGTATCAGACATTCTGCATATTTTATAAATACTTTGAAAATGCAGGAACAAATTTGTTCTTTTCAAAATAAACAGGAACGCTGAAGAATTCATTGTGTCGTTGACAACAGATGGTGCAGTTAGTACATGTTTAAGGAGCAATTATATCTACCATTGTTAGTCGTTTAATTTATTCACAATCTTATAGATATGATTTTTGCATATAACTATGCTGATAGATGAACTTTCTTCCACATTTAATGTTACACATTTATAATTGTTTTTAGTCCCCTACCGGGTTTTGACCGGAGGGAACTATAGGTTTGCCCTTAGTCCCCTACCAGTTTTTGACTGGAGGGGACTATAGGTTTGCCCTCCGTCCGTCTGTCAGTCAGTCTGTCCGTCCGTCAAAAAATCTGGATCCTGACATAACTCAAACAGTTTCCAAGCTAGGTTTATGAAACTTGGTATGTGGATAGGGGGCAATAAGGGGATTATGCATGCTAAAAATATTTTGATTCTGACAACATTGTGGTTGCTATCTCAACAGAAACATTGAAAATGGCCTCAAACCGGTAGGGGACTTCTGTATTGCTTGCAATTCTTTATTACTTGTTTATTTTAATAATGAAAGGTGATGTCCTTATATGGTCAGTCATGCCATCTTGAAAATTATAATGTTTCTGATGAGGTTGGTAAATTGGTCAGTTGATTTATCGGGTCAAAGTTCGTGTGCACTACTTCTTGTTACCTAATGGTCGGATTTCCATGAAACTTTTGCATGAGTCATCAGTACCATGCAAGCCTAGTTGTGCATATCCTCGACAAATAATGTTTGAGTAAATATGTTGGTTTTTTACTTACAATATTTCCAAATTATTTCTTGGTAACCTGCCTGATTCGGGTTGGATTTCAACAAAACTTAGTAAGACCCATCAGTATACTAGACCAGGATGTGCAATATTATCATTACAAGCCCCACAATGGTCAGATTAATATTAAAGAAATGAGCGAGTTATTGCCCTTTGGTTTTTTCCGCTTATGATGTTGTCTGTGCTATTTCTAGATAACCATTGATCAGATTTTAACAAATCATTGCAAGTCTCATCATGGTCATTACTTAATCTAGTTGTGAATATCGTTGGCACACAATGGTCTGGTCATTTTTTAGGGAATGTATAATTGCCGTTTGATTTTTTCACTCATAACTTTTTCACTTATTATTTTGTCTGTGCTATATTGCTAATGGTTGTCTTTCATTGAAATGTATCAAGACTAAGTAATGCCAAACCTAGACTAAATTAATTGTGTTTGTCATCTTAATGTATCATTTGTACCTCTTGATGCTAATGTAACTAGTTGTAACTATGTGAAGCAGGGGGAGGGGGGTATTGACACTCCACATTCAGTGATATTTCTTCATGCAAATAGCATATTAATTATGGATTTATTACATAATTGGGAAAAAAAGATAAATATCAACAAAATATGCGTTGAAATTAATTAACTTGTATTATTTCGGCATTTTGCCTTCATCAGGAAAAACGATCATATTTTTTTTCTAATTGGAAAATGTATGACGTATGACATAATTACCATTTTGTATCATTTATAGGTGAGTACTTAGAATGCATCATAACCCTTTTATAACTGGATTTAATTAGTTTAGGAGAGGCAGTTAAGTGGAAGGAGGGTATTATGCTTCTGCAATAATTCAGTAATTGGTTATTATGTAACCTGGGTAACCCAAAGTTAAAAGTTAACAACCAGAGATTTACATGTATACATAGTATAACCTGTATTGGTGCTATACAACGGGCACGTTAAAGAGCTATGGAATCTGTTCGGACAAAAAGCTTTGGTAGTGCACCCGGATTCCTTGTATCACAAGACTGTATTTTCCCTCAGAGTCGAAGTTCATTGACCAATCTGGCAGGGAATAACCGAATGACTACTCATTCATCATGACTGTTTTGATCAAACACAAACAAACAAATAAGTATGATCATATGAAATATGAGTTAGCAAAAACAGAGTCATATGGAGATTACCTAGTCACATTCATAACAGCCGCCGGGACTAGAATCGTGCAAACCCAGTCATTTGTTGTTTATTTTGTTATGTGCTCTGAATGACCTTATTAAGCTAATGCGATGTCCTGCAATAATATTAAATGTATTATGATTTGTTTTGTTCAATTTCTATAAACCAGTCAGTCAGTCAGTCAATCAGTAGATCTTGCACTCTCAATCGCAAGTCTTTATAGGTTTGAAATCAATGATGATGAAACAATTAAAATTTTATGCAATTTACTTACACTGATTTGTGAATTTTCATTGTTGAATCTTCATAGATATTCTATATGGGTTCTTTAACTTCTATACTTGCCCCCCCTCCATCCTCAGGTATGTTTATGATTGTTGGTCACAGTACTATTTACTGATGACCTCTATGATCATTGAATGCACATATATTGTTTCAAGATGGCAACATGTTTATTTTGACAAGCAGGTGTTGGCAGAGTTAACTGGTTGACATTGACAGGTCGAATGCCCCCATGCACATATGTTTTGCGTGTTTTCAGTACCAGGGCACCCTGATTCTGCGGCCTTTGACCTAATAGCCTAACCATGAGGTTACAATGACATTTGGCTAAAATTAGAATTTATGGTGTACCTTGAGTTAAAACCAGTATGTAGCACTGATGTTACCTTTGTCGTGAAGGAGTATGTTCATTAAATCTGTCTGTGTCATGTAGGAGTATGTCCATAAAATCTTTGGTATGTTATTAATTCCAGAAAAAAGTCTCAAAGAGTTTACATTAATATGCCCCAGTCATTATTTTGCAAGCTGTGTAGTTTTGTGTCTTGGATCAATCAAGGTTAGTACCCTCAGAATCTATAATAATGATTATAAACACATGATAAGCTTGTATTTTCCTGATACCTTGTGTGATAATAAATGCCCTTTGGTGTCCTGATGTCCTGTGGTTTCTAAGCCATTGTTGGATGAGGTTTAATGCCTGACTTCGTTTCAATATAATGTTTGTGCTGCTCTTTAATTATCTGTTACAAGAGTTATAGCCCTTTGGTGATAGTGACTATGTTGCAAGAGTTATTACCCTTTGTGTATTGGTTTTAGATAATGTTCCCAAGAAATCAGATGAATGAAGTGATGATCTTATCATTTGTTTGGCTTCAATCAGCATTTATTATGTTGATCTATGTTTTAGTGTTCAGCTGCTTTATAATTAGCAAAGGTCCTCTTCCAGGAGCACTGTTTCAATTTCAACTGGCTTCCATATATAGCAGAAATACTTTTAGAAAAAGATAATGAAAGGCTTCACTCAACAAACACAGCCAAGCACAAAAGGCACCACAAAGAACACAAAAAAAAGAAATAAATACAGACCACAAGGAACAGTGTGAAAGCCAAAAGCTGTACCAAACAGATGCTTGAAATCGAGGCTACTGTTAGAAGCCACCATGGCCGTGATATAGTAATGGTACCCAATTGACAACATGTGCCAGGTTCTTGAGACTGCACATAAATGTAGACAAATTATTTGTGGTATAAATTCTTTGTGCAACATCTAATTGTCTTATAAACAATAAATAGACTACTCGGCTTCACAAAATACAACTAAGTAAGAGTTTTGTAAGTGCTGACAGAGACTATATTCCATTCATAGACAAATTCTGCCTTTGTCACCAGAAGTTTTCTAATGGAAATGTTTGCCCGATTCCTATTGTTATTGTCTGTCAACTTTCCTGTTCACTAATAGACTTAGGATTGCTAACGGTATTATCATGCTGGAATTATGTGTTTATTCGGTAATGTCCAATTTAAGCGAAATCACAGAAATATTATGAGAAAGTTAGATTGTATTTTGCAGGAAGGAAAACATTCTGATTGTGCTCTGTAATTAGTTATCCCTGGGAAAGTACAACAAATCGTGCTTTAACATGAAGCTTCATGAATATACAATGCAACTTATTGGCGATGTAAATAAACAAACTTGACTTTTTCTTATAGTTTTGCTAACATATTCCCCCTGTATGTGAAATGGGAAGTGCAATGACTCGCTTTTCTTGCAAACTCAGATATGCTCTGATAATTTAAAATATGCAATTTAAAGACACCATTAGTGCACCTTTTTAAAGTTCGCTTTTGTTTGTGATTGTGAAAAGCTCTTTCTAGTTGTTTTTCGGTGTTTTGTTAGATTTTTTGCATGAAATTTTGCAAAGTTTTAATCTTCTTCCAGTAAAGGAAAAGTCTGTTTTGCCCTTCGAAATATTTTTTATGACTAATAGGCTCTGTAAAAATAGCTGAACGAATAGAAACCGAAAAATAATCATTCAAGTGCTAGTTAGGGTGTCCCAAAAACAGCGGGTAATTATGGTTCATTATTTGGCTGCTTGATCGACCTTGGGAGTGTTTGTTGTGTCTTTGGGATTACTAATCAAACACAAGTTGGTTAAATTATGAAAATGTTCCCCCAATGGTGTTCTTGCATATTTTCTGTCAATTTGATCTGAATGTATTATGCAGCTCATCTATAACATAACCAGGATATCTATACAGATTGGTCCTGACAGCTCATAGTGTGTGCTTGACAATGATAGTTTGATAGCCAGAGTCTTGCTTACCAGTATACTAGAAAGTGCTTCAGTTTCTCCCAAGCTCTGTCTCATACATTTTTAAACCCCAAATTTGATATTATATTGTCATAAATGTTATATCATGCATGGTCAACAACTCTAGAGGTCACAGCAGTAATCTTTAAGAAACATTGTGTTAATGTTTGTCTCTTTAAAATTAAGGCAAAGTTTGCAACTAGGTCATATGCATGTGGAACCAAAGTCTAGCTCACCAGGATACATCAAAGAAAAGCTCTGTTGACTGTTAGAAAGTGCCCCAGTTTCTCCCAAGCTCAGAGTGTCTCATACATTTGACATTGTCATAAATATTATATCATGCATGGTCAACAATTGAACTGTTAATGCTCTAGAGGTCACAGCAGTAATCTTTAAGAAACATTGTGTCAATGTTTGTCTCTTTAAAATTAAGGCAAAGATTGCAACTAGGTCATATGCATGTGGAACCAAAGTCTAGGGTATTGTTTTATCAAAGCACTTACGGAAATCGTAAACTTATGTTCAAATTTAAATTCTATATAATTCTTAAACAACTGCAAATTCGAGACAATATTGTTTGCAGTTGTTCATTAACTGAATCTTGGGTAGTATTGCAGCTCCATTTACCACAATTTATCATTGTAATAGTATAAAAAAAGAATTTAAATTTGATCGTAAGTTTAAGATTTCCGTAAGTGCTTTGATAAAACAGTACCTAGGTCACCAGGATGCATCAAAGAAAAGCTCTTTTGACTACTCTCCCACTGTCATGTACAGTATATACCTGCATGATCTTCATGAAACTGCATGCGTGAAAAATAATAAAATAATGGATAATGAGTTCTAACTTGCTTGTTTAATTATTTATTATGGATTATGATAGCAAAATTGGACTTGTGTACGTATCTCCGCCATTAATCAAAACATCCTGAACAATTTAATTGTCATTACCACTGGTTTTCGTATGATATTGCATTTAATTTTCAGCTTGAAATTGCCAAGTTCACCATGTCACATTTTTTTTATTTTACACTGTGTAACTTACCAAAGTTTGACCTCCCATTTCGTGTTTACCAACAAGGTTTTATTTTTCGCAGTCGAGGCTGATTGCGCGAAAATCAAGACACCCGTGAATTCAAAAGGATCTAGAAAACGCGAACATTGCAACCCGTGAAATATACCCGCTATACAAATTACTAATGTGTGTCTTTGTAAATGCTAGTGGGTTATCTGAGGTAAAGAAATCTCGGCCATCACCCTAAATCATAGAAAACCCTTGTTTAACACTGAAGGTCAGCAAGTTTTAACTTAATATTTATGAAACCAGGTGAGCGCTTTAGGGCTACACATTAGATTTGTAAACATCATCTTGGAAAATGTTGGGGTTTCTAATATGGAGTGAAGGGTTAATGATGGCCTTAATGAAGTTTATCAAATAATCTAACAAATTTACCTTGTAATGTCTAACAATGGACATGATAATTAGCAAGTAGAAGATGTAATTGTTACAGTAGGTGGAGAGATAAGAAGCTCCAGCAGGGTACCAGCTGATCTGTGCTGGGTATAAGATGTGGGAGGAGCTATAACTAGGCCATCATATTATTGCTATAATAATAATTATCAACAGAGGGCATGCACATATTGTTATAATTACAACAATCTGTGTATGATCATAATTAGGGGGGTTTGTATTCAGTGACAACAAGCGTGGTAAGATTTCATGGCAGAGCGAAAACAACCTATCTCTTATTACCTGCAGAGCTGACTTAATTTGTTATTCGTCTCATGCTAGCAGCAAACCTACATTTTCTCAGCAGAAAAGAGTGTGGCATGGTGAGAGAGAAAAATGCCTCAATGCCTACACTAATCTTCACCTAAGCTCAGTACATGACTTGACTTCAATAAAAGCAGTTGATTTTGCTGCTATTTCTCTTGTCTCTGCTTGTATCACAATTACATGTTATCACCGTTACTCTTCATACCACAATATAGTCCATTGACTTAGTCGAGGACTTTGATACTATCAGTTGGTATTGTAAAAGCATTGACTACTGGATGAATCTTCGTAGAAAGGAGTTAATATATTACTTAGAGTAACTATTTATTTATTTATTGTACCAAGTTATTTGAAGTATTGAGGCTGATTATATTTATCGCTCTTGTCATTATTTAATTGCATAGATACATTTTAAAATTGTTTTTCTGTGCAAAAATGAGTCGTTTATTGTGACATTATTTATTGTGGAATATTTAAACATTGAATCGCACGACAACTGGAATTCTTCAAAATTGGAGGTAAATAAGTTTCATTATAATGTTCATTTTCCCTGTGGATATTTTTGTGCGGAGGAAATTTGATTTCTTATTGAAGTGTATATAGTAATCTACTGTGTTCTCTACATTATACAGTGTGTGTGAAAATATGTGTGTTTTAGAAATATTGTCATATATTCAGGGGTGTCAATATTCCTGATTTATCTGGAATTCTGGATTTATCTATCCTAAAAGAGCTATTATTTCTGATCAAAATCAAAGTTATTTGAGGAAAATATCTGAAGAAATGGCAATGTGATGGTCAATTAAATCTATTCTGAAGGATTTTCTTTAATACAAGCTGAGTTATATATGGCAACAATGAGGTTGAAGGCCTCTTATTTTGCAAAAATGGTCACATACAATTTTCAGGATATTTAATTTGGCTCTATTGACACCTCTGTATATTTTATTTGTTCTATTTTCTTTACTTTATTTGATTAGTAAACAGAATGAGAGCAGATGCAATTGGTAATACGATTGTTTAATCTTGTAGCAGCTCTTGTTTCTCAAAAGAACATATTTTACTATATATATTATACAGACAAGAATTAAATAAATTCCTGTGGTTTATAACCTTCCAACATGACAAGTTGTGTATTTCAATTCATGTCGGATTTGTCTGTAAATATTTTTTCATGATTTTGCTAATGTTTTGCCATCTGTTATTTAATTACAATAACAAATTATGATAACATAAATTAGTTAAAGGAACAACAGACGTCAACACTTAGTGTTTTTAGAACTGGAAGAACTTTGTTCTCTACGAGCAGAAACACTCTTGAAACACGTTGGTGTGTATATTATTTCTTGTGTTTTGTCATTTATATACCTGAGAAAGCTCTTGGTGTTAAGATGATAAGATTGTTCTTAAATTCATTCTGACATTTTGTTGTTTCTTATGTCTCCTTAGTTTTTAACATCTAACCAACTGTTTCATACAAACGTCTCCATTAATACTGCAGAAATAATCTTCATGTTGCACCTATTTCTGTAACTTATTTTCGCGGTCTTGAGATTATCCACATAAGAATGCTCAAATCTCGGAGTGAACATGTTCTCAAAATGAGTGTTAAGAACAAATTTAAATGAAATTTTGCAGTAATTCTTTGTAATGTTATTTATCGCAGTTTCACAATGTATAAACTAGTCAACTTCCAGTTATCGCAATAAGTCATACACATTGAATTATAGGTCATGTACAGTGACCGAAAATCACATATGCTTTTGCTCGCTATAAGTCATACAAGTTGAATTGTATATAAACTCCCAATAAGTCATACAGTGATTAGGTTTATATGAATTTTGTATGAACTCCCAATAAGTCATACAGTGATTAGGTTTTGGTGAATTTTGTATACATGGTCTTTGGATTACCTCCCTTTATAATACTATATTTGTCAATTATTCAATAAATTAGTCTTTGACATAATTAAAATCCTATTAAGCATGTGGTTTAGATAAGCTCAATGATTGCAATGATCACCATAAGGTATCAGAACAGTGTCAGGAGGTGGTGTATGCATTTATAACCCACCAGGCAGATAATTACGTCCCTGAGATAAGTCAACGTACATGTGCAGGATTATCAAGTGTGAGTAAAAAATATAAGTATTCTTATTGAGGGTATATGTAAGAAAATAATACATATCTATAGCATAAAATTGATGATATGATATATAATGCAAAATATGTCATATCAGATGAAAATCATTGATTTCATTTAACTTTGAGAATACAGTAAAATCTTGTTGCTCTATAAGGGGGATTAATTATTATTAGGGTCCCTATTCTATACCATTCTATAAGGAACACTTTTAGGTAGCAAAAGGTCGTTGAATATGATACATAAAAAATGGACTAAATGTAAATGATTTTGTGTAAGATGTAAAATAATAATAATAATAATAATAAAGACTTTATTTAATGTGGCAACACAGTTGGCAAAGCCAGTCTTACCTGTGAGCCTCAATATATATGTACATACAATTTACAACAAATGTAAAGAAGGAATGGTACCCATCTGTGAGATGTTATATTGATTATTTTTGGCCAAAGCTACTGTAACTTTTTGAGGAGTTATAACAAAAATTGCATCGAAGTTTTTATACTAGTAATTACATGTCACTAAGATTGCACAGGAAATTTGCTTCAATTTACCATTGTTGCAATGTTTTTATTATAAAAATAAAAGTGGCATAGTTTTCATTATGCAAGGGAATGTATAAAAACGTCTGACAAAATTAATACTAGTTGATCGTTGCATAGTATTAATGTTAACAGCTGCTGTGCAGTATGGGAACATTTGATGCAAGAAGGATGTACATCAAATCTAGATTAGTAGCGGATACACATAAATAGCGTAAATAGTGCCTCGTGCCATACATTCAATGTTCAGATCTTTTGCATTTTTTAAGCGATTATTTACCTTTATGACAAAGCATGAAGCACATGCGATATTATTTTGTACTGAGGAATTTGACAACTATGGTATGTATGAACGTAAGGATCTTAGAGAAGTACTCACTGTAACTACTTATTACCCTACACTTGGAAATCGTTAACATGAGTCGTGTCTACTGGTTGCCAGATGTTTGGTGCCTCGCTTTTCCTGTACCAGTTCTCGTAGAGCTTGACTGAGCAGACGCTACTCCCTTGCAAAGTTTTAAGGGACATGTTGGCATAATGTTCTGGTTTGTTGGTCAGTCTTGTATGGGTCAATCAGGTAACATAGTCAGTCCTCTGTTGGTCTATGACCGAGGGCAAAAATGTGTTTGTCTTTAAGATTTTGATAGTCATAAATGAAGTGATTATAAATTACAGGCAATGTGTAGGTTCTCCCTAGACTGAAATGAATTGTTTTTACCACTGTCTTCAAAATTCTAAAACTATTGTAAAAATATAGTCCAAGGGACAAAAAAATCATTTATTTGGCATAACCTGAATGAAAATGGCCCCTCATTAAACATGTTAAGTGGGAATTGTTTCTAAGCAGCACACCAAATGATTGGCACTAGAGAATGGCTGTATAATAATAAATTAATGCAATGAGTAACCTATAATCCATCAAAGTTATGCTGGGTTGGATGATACCAAACAATTTATTTTAGGATAGCCTTACATACTGTACATTGGGATTAGCTTATACCAGGTAAAAATGAACTATCATCAGAATCATAGAAGATCTGATCAGATTAATTCAGCATTTGAAAATTGTTTAATATTGATGTTAACACAAACAGACAATTGATATACCTGATGTTTCTATGTCACTTGTGGTATAAACTATGTAATCTAACAGACTTGTTATTTATACGCAGTAAATGATTGACAAGATGCCAGGATTTGTACGTTTATTGTCAATGTAAACAGTTGATCATTGCCAAGGTATGAAAAATTGTCATGTTACTATGTCTTGTAAATTTCATCATTATAAGATGGTGCAGCTGATTTACTAGTGAGAATTGGTGAGTTGCTGACTTTGATAATTCACATGATGACTTAGGCGTCAGTGTTCTAAATGCTTGAGATCACACTGTCTCAGGTGTCAGTGTTCTAAATGCTTGAGATCACACTGTCTCAGGTGCCAGTATTCTAAATGTTTGAGGTCACTGTGTCTTAGGTCACGTTAGGTGTCAGTGTTCAAAAAGATTGAGATCACTGTGTCTCAGGTCACGTTAGGTGTCAGTGTTCTAAAAGGTTGAGATCCCTGTGTCTTAGGTCATGTTAGGTGTCAGTGTTGTAAAAGTTTGAGATCATTGTGTCTCAGGTCACGTTAGGCTTCAGTGTTCTAAAAGGTTGAGATCACTGTGTCTTAGGTCATGTTAGGTGTCAGTGTTCTTAAAGTTTGAGATCACTGTGTCTTAGGTCACATTAGGTGTCAGTGTTCTGAAAGTTTGAGATCACTGTGTCTTAGGTCACGTTAGGTGTCAGTGTTCTAAAAGCTTAAGATGACTATATGTCTTAGGTCACGTTAGGAGTCAGTGTTCTAAAACTTTTGATCAGTCTCAATGTTGAATTTAATCTCATTTTCAAGGGTGAAATATTCTTAAATGATATTATATATCATTACATATATTCCCATTGTCGACTTTCATGATCTGTATTAAATATTTTTAAGAAATTACTTAGAGAACAATGCTTTATTTTTCTACAAATAACTAAACCTGTAAATGTATGTACTAGTGTCTTACCATGAGCTTATATTTAGAATATAAAAAACCCTTTGCATATATATCACCTACTTACCCTCGAGTTCGTAACATCACAATGTTATTTGTCACCTCTTCTAGTCAACATTATACGGTTTCCCAGTCTTAGAGGTTTTAAATGAAATCTAATTAAAATGCAAATTCTGGTATAACCTTTGGAGACCTTTAACAAACTGTATACAAAATTGATTGAGTGAGGAACTTGTGTAATGCTCTCTCTCTAGAGCTCTCCCTCACTAATGTTGAAGTCTCTGGTGTGAATGTGTGAATACTTTCATGTTATGGCTCTCTGAGGTGAAAGAAAGGTGAATTAAAGTCAGATCTTGTCATGTCTATGTTCCTAATGAAATCTCTATTATTATAATATGACAGGGTTATCATGATGTGTTCCACTTTCTGTGTTACAGATATTTAGCATATTTTGTATATATATTACGTTGTAGCATTTGCTACTTTTTGTGTTGTTCGTAATTGATAAATCAACCCAAAGTATTGAAAAACGTATTGTTTGTAGGTTTTAGTGTGTGCTACTTTGTGTGTTGTTTGTAATTAGATAAAATTATAAACTAACCCAAAGTATTGAAAAATGTATTGGAAAGTTGAATTAACCCAAAAAAATTGTTGTTAATATTTATTTGAGTATTGAAAAGAATGAGTATTGAAATCGCTCTCACTTCTTTTATAATTATGAACATACAAATAATATTCATCAATTAATCATTAATTACCTGCCTTAAGTGATCATCATAACTCACCTTACCTTTGCTAAGTAATATGGGATAGTTCTTTTTAATATGGCAAAACAAACATTTTTACTGATGGCCTATTTACCATAAGTTATCCTTGCTGTTATCATACTGTCTCAACAATGATGTGGTGGCTATATGGTATGAAGATGGCTACTTAAATTTTGAGTGTATTTGTTGATTGTAAAAGAATTAAATTCTAATCTTATCAAAGTTAGACAACTCTGTATCGAGTAATATAGAGATAGCATTATCAAAATGTACGGTCAATGTACAAAGGCTAGTGAACTAAATAGTTTTCAATGACACAATTAATCTAATGGTGATAAGATAACGGGGTTCGAAGTAAACACTTGACAGTAGATTATGGTAGTCATATTTGTATAAAATTATAACTTCATAACCTGATGTATAGATTATGCTAGTGTCTGAATTGTTTGTGATGCTATACAATTGTGTGACTGTATGATTCGGACAGGATCTTGTACGCACATGACATGCAAGTAAAGCTTTGTTATTCTTGTTATCTTCAGCAACTTTGAATATTTTTATACATGAGACTTGTACATGTAGCTGATTATCCAAATGACTGTATGCAGAAGCACACTCCGGTGACAACAACTTACTGTATATAATTACTTGTGTTATCTTTATATGAACACCGAGTGTCAGGTACGTGATAAATTGCTTGTGTTTCAAATTCATGTTAAGCCACATGATTAAAACTTTAAATAATAATTATAGTCATCATTTACATGTAGACTCTAGTTTGTATGCATCTGATGCATGTTTGGTTGATTGTGAAACAAGGTTCTTCAACTTGTATTAATTAATCTGAATCTTGACACCTCATTCCTGAAGTAATTATTTATGCAACAAGGGTGTAAGAGAGAAATTAACTCAATCTTTCTGGTATTCTTGATTTATTCTTAATTAATAAGTTGGTTATTTTTATTTCCCTGAGCTTTATCACTTGTCCAGACCCAACTTCACACATGATTCTAATTAACAATGTTTTGCTTGATGACATAGAAGATTGAAATTTGTTTCAAATTGAAATATTCGAAAATCTACATTTGAGCATCAAAAAAGAACATTTAGAATTGATATAAAATTATGAGAGTTATATTTTATACATTTAAACAACTAGCAGTCTCAAAAATTTAGATATTGCTCAATTTTGATAAATTTAATTGAATACTTCCTACTAAATATGAGAAATTTTATTGAATGCGGAAACTGTGTCTGTAACTTTAAAACAAATATTGAATTTATCTTACAATTGCTACATAACTGGTAATTGTTTTTTAAAATTCACCAAAATAATCAAATTTGGCTATGAATTAAAGTACACGCAAATCCAGTTATTTTGCCCATATAAACCTAAAACATATATATTATACTAAGTGTAGAAAATGAACCCAAATTAAATACAGAAACAGAATCAAATCAAATAAGGAGATTGGATCATCCATGCACACTTAAAAAAATATTCACAATTAGAATATGCCTAATTCATCTATAAATGTATATCATTTGTATATCTATAAATTTATGTTAATCATTGTTGAATTAGTGACTAAATTAGTGTATCTTAGTGACTGAATTAGTGTTTATCTTTGAAATTAATTGTAGTTGGGTTTAGTTTTGTTTCTTTGCTATGATGTTAGATAAACGGAAAGTTGTTATCTGTTACGTGCATTAACATGATTATGATAATACGGACTGTATGAATGATAATGGGTTGGTACTATGTAATAATTCTGAGATATTTATTGATAAAAAAAATATTTGTTAGCGTCATAATCTTTTTATCCATTTATACCAGTACATTTGACTGCATTGACATTATTTCACCATCAACAACCGTATCCAATATATCAATATAATATGTATAGTGGTAACGGCTGTCACTGGTCACATGCTTTCATTATGTTATGTTGTCTGTGTGATGAAATAATGGGTGTCACATGACCTTGTAGGGTTATCGCTAGGGGAGTTACAATACACACAGGGTATAAATGAGTCAACTTCCGGTTATCGCAATAAGGAGTACACGTTTAATCATAGTCTTGCAATAAGTTGTACAGTAATAGGAAATCGCCGGATGTTGCAATCAAGTTGAATTGTATAGTATCCCAATAAGTTGTACAGTGATTTGGTTTATATGCGATGACTACAGCTCCTTGTGGATAAAAAATCTGTGTCTATTTCTGATCACTGGAAACATCTCTCATTCAAATACTGCATTAATTATACCAGATCATTAATTATACCAATAATGTACTTCAAACAATCCATGCAATATTGTTATTATTATTATAAAACTTTATTTCCTCCACTACTGAAGAGTGCATATAATATAATATTTCCTCCACCCTTGAAGAGCATTTAATTGAAGAGTTAGTTGCATTATATTTCTTTGTTTCCTCCTCCTAATATTGAAGAGCTGCGTATGTCTGTGATTGAAGCTTGTGTATTATATGAGTATAATGTGTATGTAACAATGTATGACATGTTGCACGTATGGTACGTACTGGTACATTAACATGATGCTATTCTATCTGTCACACAGATGGTACTAATCTTATTGTATTCCTGTCTGTCATTCCCAGAACTGTTATACTATAATATAATATACACCACATGCAAATTGCCATCCTAAAATGACCAAATTGCAATATTCAGAATGTTGGTATACTAAGTATGATCAGAAACTAAAGATAACATTTTTTCTATAATACATTGTCTCTGGTATAATATATAGTGAAATCCCCTTTTCCAGCTCCTTGACTTGCAGGTACGGCCCCCTGTTGATTGAGGGGATTAACCAGCTGTGAAAAAAACAGATGCTAAATAGTTTAAATATTATATTAGTTGTACTGTATATTAAGTCTCAGCCCCTTATTTTGACACTTCATGGCCCCCTAGTGATAAACAGGGGATTCTACTGTACCTGGTTAGCAAGTTGGGGTTTATTGTTAATCAATCAGGCAGCTGTAACACAAAGCGACACACTTATTTCACATTCCTATGAAAATATGTTACCACATATTACTGAATGCAAGATATGATCTGTCTACAGATTCCTGGGTACTGTCAAAGACATTTAGATATTATATATAATATATACATTGGTTACAGTCAGTTAAGTATGTCATATTGTCTGAGAGTGTGAGAGACTATAGGTGGGGATATTCTATACTTTCATCTTGTTCAAGTGCTATGATTATTGTATTAAAATGGATGTTATGAGTTCAACCTGAATGGTATGAGTATAAGATTGCTTTCTTTGTACATTAATTAACAGACCTGGTATTTTTCCGGCTTGTTTCTGATTGCAGGATTTTGAATCCTGAAATTTCCTTCTTTGTCAGTAAAAAATATTGTGTTTCAGGCTTTGAAAGAGGGATTTTCAGACTTGAGAATGATTGCTAATTACGGGGCCTGATTAGTGTGCAGCAGTGCTAAAAAGTTAGCAATTGTAGTTTAGTTAAAAGCATATTTAATGAATTCTGCATTTAAATATTTAAAACATGTTGTTGTTTTTGTTGGCAGGACCAGGGTGCTGACAGAATTAAAATTTATTTCTCCGTCACTTCAAATTTGATGAGGAAAATGCGAAGAAAATCTATATAGTATCTTCATTTTTTCCTGTTCATTATAGGTTTATAAACCGTTACAAATCTAAATAATGTTTTATAACTAAAAAATTGAATGATTAAGATATATACCGAGTCTGTTTGTTTTTTATTTGATGGTAATGTATATTACAGAACTTCAGTTACCTTGAAATCATGGGGCCAGGATTACAACGAATACTTAACACTCAGCACTCAATACTCAAATATTGAAATTCACTCTTTTGAGGTTCATTGTGGCATTTTTTTAGAGCAAGACGTTGTAATAATGTTAAATTGGTACTAAATATTGTTTTTGGCTTACTTCCTTGTTTAATTTAGTGTATGTGCAAGCGATAATTGCAATTCATCAGTCTGACTCTGAGTGTGGCACTCAGATTCAATTATTACATTTTCACCTCATAAATAGTACAAAATGGCAAAGAAAAGTTATCAAATGTTATTTTCAACACTCATTAACTATCTTATACATTTTCCTCATCTAAATTTGCGCCTAGGTTTGGTTAATGGTACAGTTGTTGAGTGTTAATGTCATGGACAACTTTGCAGTATGGGCTTTGGTTTAGAAATAAAGTATTTTGATCATAATATCAGTTGCCCCGTAGCTCAATGGTTAGCGCGCTTGCTGTATAATCTGGAGACCCGTGTTCAATTACTGGTGTAGGCACTCATATGCCTGCCATATTTCAGCAGAAAGCTGACTGGCAAATAAAGGCTATGCTCGGCATTTCTTGACTGGCAAATAAAGGCTATGCTCGGCATTTCTTGACTGGCAAGTAAAGGCTATGCTCGGTATTTCTTGACTGGCAAATAAAGGCTATGCTCGGTATTTCTTCTATTCAAAATAATGGGTAGTTAATTAAGGATACTCTTACACTATATAATATATATATACATGTCCTATTAATGATGCACAAACTGTCTCTCACCAGTCCTGTCTGTGATGGTTGGTATGAAAGTATGAATAATCAATCTAGATGTAGATTACCTTATGTATTTAATTCTGTCATATTTTCATGATATCTGAAATCAATCAGGCACCAGGTATTTGGTATGAAACGGTTACCATGGTAACAATTTTCTATTTGACAGTAATAATGATATTTTCTCTGCTAAATGAAGCTAGATGTAACTTTTGTACAACTACTATTAGACTGTATAAAAATCTATATTGGGAATAGTCTTTAACAAGCCTTATGATGTCCGTTTAGGGAAATTTACTTATGCATGGATTAAAACAATTAATGGAGTCTGCAGTTCGTTCAATCACATGGATGGATTTTATTTAAAACTATCTGGTAAAAGAACTTTATATATTTTACGCTTGTTGTCTTGTTACTTTAAGGTTACAGTAACTGTTGTCATAGCAAACCCGGATGCAAGTTCCTTTGACGTCATATCCGTTGCGGCTTAACATGGCCGCTTCCCAACCTTAGTAACTACTCTCTTCAGTACCTGGGTTGATCAGTGACTCAGGACAAATCATTAATTTACAGTGAGTTGAAACCAAATGCCTATGATTGAGAGGGGTTTAAAGCGCTTATTTGCAATAAATCTTTAGTATAATGGCAACTGTCAATTTCGGTACTTTTTGACTCTTTCTAAATCATAGTTAAAAAAATGGAGAACTTTAAAATATGTCGTGTTTAATCAAGATGCATTAATTATCACATGTCACAGAAGAATATTATATATCAAACTGCCTGTTGTATATTTTAATTCTATATAATAACATATATGTCCAGGGGTCCTTCTATTTCGGAATAAATTGGAAGTCTTGATTTGCTGTAACAGAAAGAACGAACTTTTCTGCTGAAAATAAAAGTTATTTGATGAAAAAGTTCAGAGAATTGACAAAGTTATGGTTATTTGAAGTTCCATAATCTGAATTTTAATAATAAAGCTCATTATTTGAAACCTAGTAGATAAGGTGTAGGGATGCAGTGCTCCAGCTAGGATTTGAAAAGGGCAGGGTGCAACTTTGTGAAAAGGGCACTTTGGGTTTTAGAGTCTGCTTATGGCATCTCCTGTGTTTCCTGACAGATATTGTGGTGTTTCTCCAGTAAGCAAATAAACCCGGATGTGTGCTAATGACATCCTAAACAGACTTGCAACTCGTTTTCAGGATTGGGCATTATGCCTCTGTAGGACCCCTGTATGCCCTTGTTAACTCACTGTATGATTGTTACAATACACACTCAATAAGCTGAAAGCTGTTTAGGATTATTTAACAGGAAATTCACCTCTGTACAATTATTACAATATCAATATTTAAAAAATTCATTAATATTAGCTTTACTTAAATATAACATATGAAACAGTATTTTTAGGAAAACAAGAACTGTTTTGGAAAGGATTAAGGGATTAGAAAATGGGGGGCAGCTTAGGAGATTATTGACATAATATATTCAAAGTATTAAAGGCTTAACAGGTAGAATCAGTAGACTTTTGTCGTGAAATAACTGAAAATATTGTTGATATTAAAACATGAAAACTTGATTAACAATAGTACTTAATATTTTCCATACTTGATTGGCTCAATAGTTATAGGAAATTATCAAACATAAGATATATATATATATATATATATACTGTGTTACGGCATAAATACGGGCTTTAATTGCTTATTCAAAACCAATATTTTCTATAAAATGTTTGCGTATTATCCATTAAGTGAAATAATATGTTTTACTAATATTGATTGTAAGATTTGGATGCAGTCAGGGAAGAAATAATCCTCTTAAAATGTTGTACGGTGTTACATCCATTGTATAATATTAAACCTGTGTGGCATGTGGTGACTGTGAAAATATTATTGGAATTACAGGACAATATTGTTGCTAAAAACTGTATCACACTTTTTATGGTGTCACATAAGACTTTGGTTTGTACTAGATTGACTTTTCTAATCTTAATGACTGGTTATGGTGTTATAGTACATGTATGTTCTAACCAAGTTGTGGATAAAGTGAAATGTATATACAGGCACATGCTATAATTATAGTAGTGTTCGTAATTATATCCGGAATTGTGTGTTTTTAAAAAAGTTTGGAGATTCACAGATATATATGGTAATATTTTACATTGAGTTTTTCAAGTGTTTTTCGTTCGGATCTTGGAGATTGACGCACATTTATACATGTAGTTTGTTATCCTTCTTGTGCAGTCCATTTATTCAGGTCTGTCACTTGTGTACAAACATTGCAATATCATAACTTTGGATTTTTATTGTTTTAATCTAATAATCATCTTAATTGGAGAAAAGGGCAGTGAAAACCAGTCCCTCATTCATTAAGCCACCTTCTAATACACATAATATCTACAAAAATAATACAGTACATGTTATAAGAGGAATCACAATGTATATGTACACAATGTAAACAAATGACCGACCTGAATAATCCATTAATACATCTGTATTAATTTGTTGTTTAAGTAAGTAAACTGACAGCCAGTAAAGTACGGAGAATTTGACACGATCCTTGACCTTCTACCTGTTCATAAGCCGGGAGTATAACGAAGACGCTCAATATGTAACACAAAAAAAAATCTAAAGAGCCGATATTGCATGATTTGTTAGTGGAAATTTATATATTCAACGCAAGAACCTTGTAATATATTCATTCATACAGGTCAGGATCATGTCAAATTCTTTTTGCTATACCACTCCACAAAATGATGTGGGTTGGATTCCTCAGCGTAAGATCGACAAGCTATGTAATGAGTTCTTTGTGACCATCATTCAAGCCTGGGAAACCGATAAAAAAAGAAATCAATGATTCAATATGTGCATGTACAAGTCTGAAATATAGTTCTATTTTAATATGTACTTGTTATTCATGCATTTACATTGAATAAATCTATAGATTATAATTGTACTATTCACACATTTGATGGGGAGTCTGAAACCGGGGCAATGTTAAATCTGTTAATCAAATGATGACTTACTAATTAAATTATAACCCCTACTGGTTGTTGACACAGTTCAATGACTGGATTATAGTGAAAATGTGATATAAATGAGGTCCCCATATAGTACATTAAGTAAATTACAACCTAGGTCCAGTATGATTGATTTTGCTGATGTTATTTTTTTCTTTGATGATTAGAATTGTGTATCGATTTTATATTGAATAAAGGAAATGTGATTTTTAGACTTTCAATGCTTTTCCATCATGTCTCCGGTCTTTCGCAGTGGAGGATTCGTTTGGCTTTATAGACGGAAATGTCACACAGTTCATGCCATGGTTAGCTTCCTATGGAATCTCATATAATACATCATTGTCATACTCATTTATTGTGTTCATAACTTCATAAAGCATCAATGTTGGAGCGTATTGTATATTTGTGGTTCAATTTAATCTTCGGCTGTGAAATGTTATTACAGCATTACTTGCAGACTGCTAAGCAGCACATAATGCTGGATTTTCACCTTTCATACTCTGATTGGTGTTTATTGTATTCTCATGGTTTCTAATCAGCGTAAAATGATGCACAATGATTTTGTCGTAAAAACCCAGCAAGGTAATATGAAAGTGTTAATAAAATTGATATTCGTTTTCTATATGATTTTGATGGCACATAGGTAACAAATGTACAACTTTATTCCTCCTATTTCTCCCTCGCAATCCAATTATCATGATGGGTATATCAGAGACATGTCTAAACCAATGACATGTATTTAGTAGTATATTTATATAATTGACAATTTTAAATTGTGTTTGCTTCCTTTGTTTTTTGCTTACATAATTTTCACTATTTTTCAATTATCAGAAAATCTTGTATTGAAATAATGTATTGGAACTCTTTAAATATCATGTATGGCCATTTCCATTTTGTCTTTTGACAATCTAGCTGTTCTAGAAACTGTAAATGTTTTGTTAATTAATGCTGCCCAAACAGGACTTATTCAGAAATGTAAAATAAATTGTTTAAATTATCTAGGTAAATTGATTAAGTCATGGTATTATCTTACCTGCATGTATATCATTTTGGATTATATCTATAGTTCTTTATTAAATATCATCATCAATTGTAATGGGGTGTGAAACGTTTGTAAAAACTGTTGCTTAAATTGTGATTAAACAAATGGATTAAGATGAAAGACTATATATGTCTGAACAAGACTCTAGGAGACTGCTAGATTTGTTGTCACAGTTTGTTACCAGTTTGTGGTCAAACTTTCCATGTAAATGCATAAAATAAGACATAAAACAACATGTACTTTAGTCACATGTACATTGTAGATTGCTTATAGTATTAGTGTGGAAATAGCCAAAAGTTAAGATTATAAAAACTTTTTGACAGAATATAAGGAAAAAATCAAGGTACATTATTATATTTTTATTGGCATTATATTTGTTACATTTAGTTAAGTATTAAAATTTGAAATAAATGACTGTTACCATTTATATGAGATCATAGGATGCCTATTACTGTTATTCAGGCTCTCCCAGTATGTTTGGTTTTCTGGGCACGTTTCATGGGTCTGGGGTTACATTTCATCGCTATACTGCTATCTCCCTTGTTAATTGGGTCCATCAAACTAATGTGTCTTTGCTCTTTGATTTTCCAAACCCCAATAATTGCGAATGCAGACCAATTCTGATATCATGTATCTGAATGCCTCATATATTCAGAGAAGGTCATTTTGTCTACCCAATGTACTGGTATCCTGGTAGTCAACCTCCGAGCAAAGAGACCTGGTTATGACATGTGCTCATGCCAATTCATAAAACATAAGCAGCTGTTGTGTCGTTATCTAGATATTCTAGATATAAAAACCTGTCATCAATGATGAGACCGAGATTTGTAATACACTGAGAAACAAGAAAATCTGTCAAAGCCATTTATTGAATATTGGGCTTCTGATGTCTGCATGTACTCATTCATTTCGTGTAAATCAGTGTATAGCTAGTCTTTGACATTTTCCCCGAGAATATTGGTCTCTTTTCAAGCTGGAGAAAATCATAATTATGGTAACATATTTCGTTTTCATCGTTTATTGCTTTTTATTAGTGGATTAGTTCTCGTCTTTGGAGACTTAAATGGAATAAGGACTTAGTTACATAAAAAAGAGGAGTTAGTAAATGTTTATTGTTTTTGAAAAAAATCTTGTTATTTTTAGCGTGAAAGTGCACTTCATGCGAATGGTATAGCTTGCAAGATCTCTTAAATTGTCAATTGACATACCCGTAAATTGTGATATTCCGAGGGAAATGTGTATTATATTTTGTGTAACCAAGGTAACTCGTTTATCATCTTTAGTAAATTCTCAAAATTGAGATTTATAGTATCTCTAAATTAAACTATAATCAGACTTTGTGAATCATCAAAAGAGACAATTTCATTTAAAAATTGTTTAATATTTCATTGTACCTGTATGTATGCTGTATAGTCTACTAGAGCCTAGAGGTGTATGATTCAATATAATACATGTCATATATTATGTGTTACAATCTCATGTTTAAACATGTATTAAAACATGTTTTAACGTAAATACATATGTATCAAATTTGAACTACATACCTTCATATTTTTGAGATAGTAAGGTCATAAAAACAGAGTAAAACTGTATTTAACTTGCAGAATTGTGATTGGTCAATCAATGATGCTTGTGTTTGAGACATTTCAAGACTGTTGCATAGATCATTGTGCATGTATGGTACATGTTCAGAATGGAGCATTTCCATTGTCAATTATGAGGACGTTCTCTGAAATTTAATTGACATGTCCCAGAATGGAGCTTTTCAATTGGTTAATTACTAGGCCAAATACAACCAATCCAATGTTAAAGTTTCGATATTTATCTGTACAAATCTGTAAATCTTACAATTCACATTAGCAGTATCATCATAAACACTGTCGTTAATTCTGCTTGTTTGAACGACAATAATGAACATATCACATAACGGTGATGTTAGATGCCGATAAATTAGACCTAACTTGCGTGTGTTTGTGCATTTATATTAAGCGACAAACATTTCTATGTACATGGAAACTTAATTAACTTCCAATGTTTTCATTGTACGCATGGACTGGAATATTCCGTGACATTGATTCATTAATTATCATGCTGCCATGGTGCACAGAATACATGCTTCTCACACATTACATGAACAAAAACATAAAAAAATATCATGGATGTAATGTTATACATATTTGCACTGTATGCATGCCCCAAGGGGCTTCTTGAGAATATGTTTCAAGCACTAGGGTAGACACATCAATATTGAGTGACTTACTGCATGTAAGGGGTGATGACATATTGATGGAGATATTTTGATTGAACTTTATAGTTAGTGCTTCTGATGAGTTATAAATGGTATTTATGAAGCATCTTAGTGGAAAACTTATTTGCACTTATTTCACACAACTTGAAGAATAGCCCATGGCTTCATTAGTGATGAGACTAAGTAGCTCTCTACATAATGTATAAATCTATGTAATGAATTATTAATCTGGAGTGTATTATTTAGCTAATACGTACACTAAAAGAAATTTTAAGATTTTAAGAAAATTCTTAGTTTTCTACTAAGATGTTTTATAAATACCTGCCTTGATCGATAATCTTTAATATTTATTTAGTATGAAGTATAATTGGGAGCTCATACCTATATATTGGAGTCATGCATGAGGTTTAATCATGTAGTCATTTGTCAGGGCTTTTATAATAACTAGTGTTTTAAGAATCAGTCTATCCATCAGTCCGTTAGTTCAAAGATCTAAATATTTAGGTCTTTGGTTGGTTGGTTTGTTGACAGTTCCCAATATTTGTCTACTATTCCATTCTCTGTAACCACTGGTTGGATTTGAATGAAACACTATCCAATATTTCTACAGAATTACGGCCCCTGATTGACTAGTTATTATGGACAAGACTTTCACTGGGTTTACTGAACGCAGTCTTGTTTTTTGCATGCCCTGGGTTCAACGAATATTTACGTACCTGGTACGAAATGTGCGTCACGTAAATATTCGTTGAACGTGGGGCTGGTGTAATTTTCTGTGAGTATTTAACACAAACAATGGGGATGGGAATCAGATGTGAACATGTCATAATTACACCATGTTTCTCAAGCTACATGTATCAAGTAACCTTGATCATACACTATTTTGTCAGGAGATGATGTAAAGACGTGTTGAAACAGTGACATCTGCTAAGGTGTAATGTATTGTGCACCGTATAATTAATCTAGAGAAGATAAAAGCTCAGCTTCTATTGACTTATAAATGTTTATTCGGCCTGAAATCTCGTGCACAGATGGAGAACTCATCTTCTCTCCAAAGATGCATGGCTGTGAAATGATTGCAACAGAGCTTTAATAATCCACTGAGAAATATTTCTCATTGTTTTTCTCCAAGTTTTCGCTGCTAGGTAAATAAGAATGCTGGCGACAATTGATGACGCTTTTTGTCTTTGAAGATGATTGTCAATTTTCCGCTGTTTTGCCCTCTATCCTACCTGCGGGACATTTACATTATGAACCTAAATATACAAGTAGTCAGCGTCTATAATAAAGGCTATTGTCTTGGACCTGCAGCACAGTTTTACTGATTTTTCCTGAGACATATATCAACTAAGACCATTTAGGACTCAGGGTGTAAGAAAATTGAGAATAATGACTAGTCTCAGATAGCCTTATCTTTGGTCCACTCTCAAAATTGCGCTGCTTATTTACTGGTCTAGAGATTATTGCATGCATGCATACTATTGGCAGTTTCAAAATGCCGCTATATGATTTGTCCGTTAAATTGGACGTTGAGAATCCACCTTATCAGGTGCACAAATTAACGAGACTCACTCGGGCATGTTTGTAAAGTTAACAAATTTAGTTTTTAAAATCACGTTACAACACTTTTGGTAAATCTATATCATAGTGACCACACTACTACGTAATTATGCTACGTCACAGGTAGTGACGTAGCATCTGGCGTTCTCGTCTTGTTCACTCACGAGTGAGGACACGTTTTTACGTCTGCGTAGAAATGGAACAGAAATTAGACGATTTCATGAAAATTGTGAAAGAAAAGTTTGTTTCATTCAATATTTTTAAATTGATTTTTTGTCTCGTTTCAGATTAGAAGAGCTACTCAGTGAGTAACACACAAACGTGAATTATCGTAGCGACTCTTTCCGCTACACCCCCCTATTTATTCTGGTTGTGTTTTGAGTGACATGGCAACAGAGAAAACCATGGTGCAAGGAAACGATAGCAATGGCATTGCCCCCTCCATCTTGACTGTGCGCATGATTATGCAGGGAAAGGTAAGATATTTGTCTTCTACTGAAATCTATAACATTTGATTTGAGAAGGGCTTTTAGAGAGAAAAAATATTGAAGCACAAGTCTGTGTCTCCCATCCATCCATCCATCCATCCATCCATCCATCCATCCATCCATCCATCCATCCATCCATCCATCCATCCATCCATCCATCCATCCATCCATCCATCCATCCTTGGTCAAGGTCATTTAACTAAAATCCTAGGTCAAGATCATTGTGCTGATTTCCTGGGTCAAAGTCTGTCATTACATCAATGGCGCAATTTGAAGAGGACATTTGAACAATATACACACAATATTTTATCTCTCTGATTGGGCTTGGGTTCTGGGCTCTGTTGTGGATGACAATTTTTTTGTATTTCTTCTCGCTTGTTTATTTACTCATAAATTCAAAAATGAAAAAAGGTATTTCAATATTAAAGATACTCTTTGAAAATATTTTCTAATTTTTGTCCTCGTCTGTCACAATGCACACATTTGGTTGATGTCTTGTGGGGTTCTTGATTATTTCATAGAAATTCTGTGCATAGTGTAGTAATCTTAACGTTAAAAAAATCTTTCATTTTGCCTGTCAGAAATGTCTTTAAACTCGGAATACTCTAATCCTGAAACGGTTTAGTCGGGATATTATTTGACATCAGAGGAAAGGCTTTGTGTCAGCTGTTGATTGTAGATCCAGACGTTCGGATAAATCCGAGCGGTAACATTGTCAATAAACGTAAGATCACCACTTATATATGGTGACTTGGCTTCCTCTAATTAGTGAAAAGTTGGACTAGTAATGAAGCAAGGATTAGACCTTTGCTTACAATCAGCCGTAATCTACTTAAAATCTCAAAGGAACTTTAGGTTAATTAACATTAAACTTGGATTTGCTTGCATGGTGACCACTTAAGTTACTTTAAGAGTTTTTTTCCTGACTGTTAAGTGCATGTATCAGCTTGCTACACTCTTACTACTGAAAGATTTATACATCCATACAAGGTGACACCAAAACACAAACGCTGTACTTAAAACTACCGATTGCAAAAAAAATATCTCGTTCAATGACAGCAAAGCCTCTTTGTAATTACCATCGTAAATTTCACCATGGTTACAAAATTGCAGCTTATGTAACTTTATCGTTTCCATAGTGATGTATTTGTCATTTTAAACCCCGAAATTATAGTTAACCTTATATTTCAGTTTAAGTACGAACAGATCAATTAGTGTGTTTTGTAGTATTTAATTTTTTTTTTCAAGACGGTTAATTACTAGAGTATTTATAAAAGAACAACAATGGCTTTCTATCCTAGTTCTTTAATCTCTCGTATATTATGTTATTTTTACTTACCAACAGATTATCTGCTAGAAAAGTCGTTAAGAAGTTAAGAAAATTCCATACTGTTTAACAAAATCATTTATTAGTGCTAATCCTGTTGGGTACAAAAGAGTAATGGTCTAATCTGTTTGGTAAATACTGAAATATGTTTAAACTAGTCACAGCAAGTTGACACGTCACTCTGTATGCCGCTTATTGGTCATTGTGATAATTACTGTTAATATTTATACTAGATATATTTTATAACAAGTATTTCTAGCTTCTTCGTTGTGTCAGCAGTATTAATTTATCATAGCCTGAATAAAGTCGAAGTCGCAGCTCACTGTCTGTGTCATTTTTAAAATGCATCTGAGACAGTTCTAAGTTATTGTAAGAACATATTAAGTAAATTTTTAATTACTAAAATGGGCATCCTGCACTTTGATTGGCCAATTAAAATTAGCGCCAACACATGACATCACCTCTGTTAAGAGCAAAACTTAATGACTAAAATTTCATTTAACCGCCAAAATTCGACGTTTTCATTGGATCATAATGTAGGTTATATTCTAATAATGCAAACAATTCTCCAAATCTACAATCGGCTACAAATATTATGTCTTTCTGCACCTTTATAAAAAATGCTGTCGCCCACCTATTGGCTATTGTCGGCGTAGGTTGATTTACCATCGTAGCATATTGATTATCATCAGTGCAAAGCATTAATGATGATTATATGTGATTATATACAACAAAGTTCACTTAAACTCATGCCATGTTATGTTATAATTTGACAAGCTATTCACTGGTGGACTGCTATTAGTCATTGTCATTGCAAGGATTTATGTTTCAAATTCCTTGATGCTGTTTGAAACTAGGATTGTCCTTTGATTAAGTTTGATCGTTAGTTGAATAATAAGTTATTGTGTACTGATCTCTCAGCGGTTTGTGCGTATAGAGGAAATTATATTCTTGCGTTCGAGTGCTGGGTTATTGCGTAGTTTCATGTCACCTTATCATTGTAAATACTTTTGTGGAACAAATCATTCGAGGAAAGGGCTCGTAACATGAATGCTTTTAGTTCGTTAGCAGATACATGCCGTGTATCAGAGCTATTTGCATGACTTGTCTACTTGGCGCCACTTGCAACATGCTTTTTTGCTGAATATTACTAAACATGTAAGCAAAATCTTCCCTTCTCCATTAAAACTATTGAGGTTTTCATTAAGATTTTGTGCCGTTGATGTATTTACTATGACAATATGTACATTCCTTAGTGAATGCTTTATTTTTTATGATCTACAATTGCATCATACTGTCATAACAATACACCATTATATCGTTATTACTGTTAGACAAAAACGCAAAAATGTTTCTATCACATAAGAATTAGCCGAAATATTTTTTTTTTGTCTTCTAAATTCTAATATAAGAATGCTTGCACCTATATTATTTATTACCCCTGTTTATAATCCTTCGAGCACCAAATGTCTGTCTACAATGTGGCGTGATTTTTTTCAAAACAAAACAACTTCTAGATATAGTTGTAGAGTAAAGAATTGGAAAAAGGAATTGTTCAAAAAAGCATGGAAAAAAGTTTTAAAAAATTACGATTATTTTCTCTTATATTCTCAAATTTTATCCATGTATCATGTCAGCTTTTACGAGTTCATTAATTGGACGTCATTTGAACGTATGGAGATGAAAGCTCAATTGTAATCTGTCTATTTATCTCCTGATTTTGATTTGACAGTAAATTTTTAGTGTCAATTAGCTGATCAGACTTTGCAAATCTATTTGTGATGAACGTACATCTGACTTGATTGACCATGATGGGAAAGTGCTGTCAGTTGATGCTATTTTGTCCTGGATTGCCTTACTACCATCATAGATGTAATTATAGAATTCTCCTTCATAAGGTTCACTGGATTTCCTAAAGCTTTCAAAGTACTGAGAATTAACAATCATGTGATCAATAAGTCAATACAGAGTCACAGATATACCGGGATAAGGATGGAAACGACACCGCCAATGTCTTTAATACGTCGCTAAAGATTCTTCACGTTGCTAAGAAGTTTTGGGTTTTATTAATGATATAAAATCCTAAGATGGATGTACCAGAGAGAAATTTAAACTTAAGTACAGCACTAAGGCAGTGGTATCAACGTTTTCAATTACTATAAAATCGGGATATATCAGAAAAAAACATGCATCTTATAATCCTGTTCTACCATATATAAATTCTTTATTACTTTATTATTTTGTCACGAAATGCTTTATTTGCTCTGGGAGCTCAAATTTTGCAACGTTTCAGTTTTTGCAAAATTTTAATGATGGTGCTACTTTTATGGAAACAACATTACGTAAACTCGAAACTGTATTGTTTGTACTTTGTGACGGTGGCAGCTTAATATATATCCTATGATATACAAAGTCACAATTTGATTTATTTTGTTGGTTTTGCATATTATTCAAGGTAGCATCAAATATAAAAATGAAACTTTCTTTTATCCATTAAAACCAATGTCAGGGTCAAATATTGAGGTCATTGGGCATATTGATCCATACAAGAACATGCTGGTTAAAATTATGTCTTGTGGTAATGTCTTCATTTTGTTGAAACTTAATTAGACCTGCTGATTACATTATAAGCAAGACAGATTGAGGGAGAGGTGTATGCGTACCGTACAGTTGGTAATAAACAACCCTCCTGTGCTGTGTAGGGGGTGTTCATTGAAACACAGTTTGAAATGTCATGGTTGCTGAATGTACAAGTGTTCCATGCATGTACATTGTTATGTACTTGTCAAGTTGATTGTTATGCATTTTTCTTGCCTTTTTTTGGCCAACTAGTAATTCACATGTGAGCATTTCCAAGTCCCAATATGAGGTAACATTTATTACTGGATGGGGCATTTATTAAAGAGGGGATTTATTGGGGATGGATAATATATTTAGGAAGGGCATTTCTTAGTGGGTGGAGTATTTATATGGGAAGAGGCATTTATCAAGGAAGGTCATTTATATGTGGGTGGAGCATTTATTTGGGAAGGGGCATTTATTAGGGGATATAGCATTTATTTCTTGTTATAGTACTCCGGTGCTAATGTCATTATTACATTTTAATTACCTCATAGAAAGACCTCCTATTTTGGTTTGCATTATGATTATGCGAACAATACCAATTCAGGTTCACAATTAACTCTATGCAGATAATGAGGAAAATAATTATTTCTGTCGATGGCAAAGTTAATGGTAAATTATGACTTTGGAATTGAATTTTGACTGTGTATAGATATCTGGGTCAAGTTTTGCCCCCTGATGTTAATATTAAGGAACAGTCCTTGTTATGTTTGAATCCAATTACTTCTAGGAAACAAGGCGATCATAATCTGTGGAAAGCCTGATAAAAACTAATTTTCTAATTTCCGATAATGTTCACTATAATGTCCATTACACATTGTGTTTGCCTTCAGGTACGACATAGCCTGCCATTCACATTAGCCGAGCGATTTGTGTTTCCTTGTATCAAGTGGAAACTAATCTCATTTTTCCTGAGGTCCACAGCATTTATTTTCGTGCAATTAGCAAAGTCCCGGCCAATTCATTTACCTCGTCTCAATGTGTACTAGTAGTCAGCTGTCACATTTCTGGGTCCTGATTTTCTATTCTGTCCATCTCTTGGATTATAAGAACTAAACTGATAATGTACTGTAGCTGCCATCGGCCCGCAGAGTAACATTCAACTTGCGACTTGGGGGTTATACAGGGGTCCTACAATTCTGGAATAATCCCGAAATCCGGCTTTGCCGCATTAGGAAGAATTATTTTTCCTTCACAAAATAAAAGTTATTTGATGAAAAAATTCAAAGAATTGACAAAGTTATCGTTATTTAAAGTTCCAAAATCTGAATTTTAATAATAAAATAATGTTTCAAATCTAGTTAAGGGTGTAGGGATGCGTGCTAGTGGCACCCGAAACTAACTTTCTACTTGTTTTCAGGATTGGGCATTATGCCCCAGTAGAACCCCTGGTTATAAAAATTGTCCAGTCAGCTGAATTAAGAAACTCAAATCTCTGCAAGTTACATGACATAAATTGGTACTTGACTCTCATGTACACTAGTGGTAGTCTCACTGCTTTAATTGATTACAAAATTTAAGACTTTGGACTTTTATACAATCAGCTATTTAACAACATAAGATAGATTTACTTTCAATTATATTATCCAAACTTCTGAATCATGCTCATTTCGACAGCTGTTTTTAGGAAAAACAGGCAGCTATAAATCTTAGGAGTTAAATCAATTGGTATCTTTGTAAGGCCGTGTGGGAATAGAGAGGACATTATACCATTGTCTTATTTGGTTTTATTGCGCAAGAAAGAAATTGCACAGGCTGAAAGGATATTTCATTCCAATCTCAGTGCTGGTACTTTCTTTATTGGGTATTAACTAGATGAAGATTAAAGGACAAATGGCGAGATAAGGGAGATACGGCGGCTAGTCTGATTTGGAGATTTAACATGTCTCTTCCTTTATACCCTGTGCGTAGAATCTGTGAAAACTGTCAGAGTGGAATACGTTTCTGATTATCGGGGAATGCCTGCAGTGTCACACTGTCTTGTAGTCTCCTTTCGCTGGAAAATAGCTCATTAATAATTCAACTTACCAAATAGTTTTCACTGTTTCTCGAATGTGGTGATAATTATCCCTTTTACAAATAAGACAATATGCTATGTATATAAATTGTATTTTTTGACATAAAATGCTGAATGTGTGTGCTTTTCTATTCTTGGGCTGTCTGTTTTCATTAGTTTTGAAAATTACTGAAATTTATATTAAGGCAATATATCTTGCATATTACTAACCGTATGTCTATTGGAAAATAAGTTGGGACATTTGTCACAGAGTCAAGCTACGCACTGTTAAGATGTTTCAACAACAATATTATATTAATATAAAGGTGTGATGTTGTTAAATACCAAATAGTTCTGCAAAATGCCAATGTCTTTTGATATTCCTGGGAATGGAAGGGTGGGTGTTTCCAGGTGCGTGCATGGTGCTTGTATAGTAGGCCCTAATTAAAAATCCAAAGTAATTAAGGAATTGGGTTTATTTTGTGCCTTAAAATGTAAAATACTATAAATCAAACACGAGTTATAGTGATGTGATACAGAAAGATGTTAGTGGTATTAAAAGTGTAATATTGCCTCATTGTTTGGCCTAGCTAATAATATCAAGCATAAAATAAAATAAATTGCTGATCATGTTCATGCATAGGAAACCATTAATTACACAATTATACATATTCATACTATCTATACTTGATCTTCAGCTCTTTAATAAAGGAGGTTAATAGGAGCTCTTCATTTAGGAGTCAAAACTCTTCTTTCTGGAGTTAATCCTCTCCATTTTGGAGATGAATTGATAGATTGCAAGAGTCAAGGCTGCTCATTTTGGATGTAGGAAATCTGTTTCATGATGACATAAACTTCCTATAAAACAGAAATTACAAGCTTACCTGCAATTTGGTCTTTCTATCATTTCGTGAGTTGATGATCTCATAAAATGCTTATAAAACTGAATGTAAGGATATTTCAAGAAACTTTGAGTGTAATTATTATTGGGTGACATTCTGTCTGTTTAATAATAACATTTTGGTGTATAAAGGTCTATCCTCTACCAAGGATTTATGTAATTATTTAACTTTACTGAATCATAATTATGTTCTAAATTTCACTTTTGGTACAGAAGGTACAAAGTTCCAAAAAATTTATAGTTTCGTAAATCAAAATTCACGAAGTTTGTTGTTGTTCTGGCACATTGTCATGCTTAGGGATCTGTTATGTATGACGAAGCAGCGGCCATCAGTGACGTTATTGTTCCCTATCAATGTTTGTAACACACCAATAAGTGAAGAAGTAATATTTAAGTGCAAATAAGTTACTGATGTCTATGGGTTCACCAATAAGTGAAGAAGGCATCTGTTTGTAATAACATAAATACTCTGCATTATCTTCATTCCACAAAAACTTCACATTTGTCATCAGCTAGTGAGTATGGGTATGTTCATTTAATCTAGATGAGAAAATCTGCTGGATAGGTTCATGCAATCTGTGTTAGACGTACTGCTACAGTAAATGTTACAGTAATGACATACTGTATGTTTGCTGCAGTTGTTACAGTAAATGTGATGTAGCAATTCTCACACATGATATGTCAGATTCCATGTACTGGTAATTATACTTGCTCTGATGACGTTACCGTGCTGTTTTAATGACAGACAGCTTTCTCCAAGTACTAGATCATTTATGATACGCTGTACCATACCTATAAGGGTTAACAACATTTAATGCTTAGTTTCTCAGATAGGTGACCTATATGGGTTAACAACATTTAATGCTCAGTTTCTCAGATAGGTGACCTATATGGGTTAACAACATTTAATGCTCAGTTTCTCAGATAGTAGACCTATAAGGGTTAACAACATTTAATGCTTAGTTTCTCAGAAAGGTGACCTATAAGGGTTAACAACATTTAATGCTCAGTTTCTCAGATAGGTGACCTATATGGGTTAACAACATTTAATGCTCAGTTTCTCAGATAGGTGACTTATATGGGTTAACAACATTTAATGCTCAGTTTCTCAGATAGGTCTCGGTCAATGTTTCATACTTGTGACAACCAAGTTTCCAGCTACCTAAAGCTGATAAAAAAAATTGGCAAAACTTAGTGTTTTTATTGGTTTAGATCTTCCAGTGGTGGTATTCAATATTGATCTTATTTAATTGGAGGATAAGGATAGCCAATCATATCACCTGTTACTGAACAATAGTATAACATGGTGTGATCAGATTGGTTGTCCTTATCCTTAAGTCAAGTAAGATCAATAATTATTGAATACCACCCTAGAACTCAATACATCTGTCTGGTTACGATGATTCTCCATATCATGTCGGCATCATCATGTAGTGCTCCGATGATTTTAATTCATTGCAACTTAATGCGCAAACAATGAATATGATTGCCTGTTACTAAAAAATACAAGCAATGTATTAAACAAGACATTTTCATTGTGGTTTTATTGTGTTTAAGGACAACATGAACCATTTACTGCCTTTCTTTAATGTCTTTGAACGCGGCCTTTACTGTCTTTAAACTGCAAATCCTCCCTCGGGTGACATAAATTTCCCCGAGTTGATATAACTTTCCTTGGGTTGACATAAATTTCTTTGGGTTGATATAAATATTACTTTCCTTGTGTTGATATTACTTTCCTTTGATTGGGTTGTTCAAATTTCCTTGGGTTGATATAACTTTCGTTGAGTTGTCTTGATATAATTGGGTTGATAAAATTCCTTAGCACTATCAAAATCATCAGTCCTTATATCATATTTCTGCATTATAATTATTCATAGTGTGAGTGACAGACTTTTGTCACACTTGGACATAGAACTGTTTTACTATTTTACCTTATTTTGCTCAGTTTAATTAATACATTGTAACATGATACATTTGAACATAAAAGGCTATATATAGCCGATATTGCAATGAATACAGCTGTTATTTTATCAGTATATTTAATGTATTTTTTTCTATATTTTGCAGGAAGTTGGTAGTATTATTGGAAAGGTGAGTGATTTTCATTTGTTTCTGTCCAATTTCTGTAAAAAAAATGTAATTAATTTTAGTTGCCATGGATACATATTACTGAATGTAATATAATGGTATGAAAGCTTGTCAACATATTTTGATGCACCTTAAAGGCGTCTATAACAGCTATACAAATCTGTATAATTAAGGGGCCTGGGACCGTGTCAGTCAGTATGCTGATGGAATTTTTTAAACTAATATTTGAGTGTTTTTCAGTGAGGGCTAACAATTGTTTATGTAGCCAACGATTATGCGGCTAACAATTGTATTTGGCCACAGTTTATGCAGCTAACAATTGTATATGGCCACAGTTTATGGGGCTAACAATTGTATATGGCCACAGTTTATGCGGCTAACAATTGTATATGGCCACAGTTTATGCGGCTAAAAATTGTATATGGCCATAGTTAATGTGGCTAACATTTGTATATGGCCACAGTTTATGCGGCTAACAATTGTATATGGCCACAGTTTATGCGGCTAACAATTGTATATGGCCACAGTTTATGCGGCTAACAATTGTATATGGCCACAGTTTATGCGGCTAACAATTGTATATGGCCACAGTTTATGTGGTGCACCTGATTATGGTAACTGCTGGTGTTACAGAAAGTGGCGTGACTTCACTGACTCTTAAGTCATTTATTTAGGCTGTCATCTAATACAAAAACATTGGAAAATTGAAGTAGAATGTGGCCAATGCTGGCGCACCTTGAGTACAATTAAAGAAATATTGGATAGCCCCGATCAATTCCTTAATTACTTCACCATTCCCGGCTAATTTGATAATGTTTGATTGAATCGTCTCGGTACAAGCTCGTCTCCTTCGCTCGCAATCTATTTTATCTGTACAATGTTTTTTATTGAAACGATATACACTACAATAAAGCTTTATTATGTGAGTAGTCATGTAAACTTAAGAAAGATAGATTTGTTTTATTATTGCTTAGCAGAGTCTTGATTATATTATTTAATTAAGTTAATTAGATAAGCCCTAATGAGATAAAGTGCTCTGCTAATTGATAAATACATGATAGCTTAGGTGCTTTATATATCTGGGTTATGAGGGTTAGAAGTGAATAAATTCTTAAGAAACAAAGTATCATTTCTGTCCTTTCTGACCGTCTTTTGAACAAATAATGGTCTATCATGAATGGAGATTTATCTTACGAGAAATGCTTTTAATTCTCACTCTAGTATATAAAAGTTCATGATAATATAGAACCTTACTGGCGTGTAAGATTGTCATTGAAGTGCCAACATTGGCTTTTAGTGCATTAGTTGGTCATTATTCAGCCTGTCTTTTGACAGAGCTCAACCATTGTCTGAGTCCACTTTCACCAAAATGTTAGAATTATAACAATTAGGTAGCAGAGTTTCAGCCTCCGTACAAGCAGCACTCATGTGACTGTTAATCACTTTTTTAGGCGAGAGTTTTATTTTCGCTAATATTTGCAAAAAAATGCGCAATACAAAGTCGGGAATTGGACATAAATTGTCAATGACACAAATTCAAAATTCACACGAATCAAAAATCTTGACTAAAAGTTACGCGGAAATTAAGTGATTTATAGTATTGTATAGCTGTTCGTATAAAGGACTCTCTGTCTGCTTATTGTATAGTTTGTCATATTGGCAGTTGTTTAAATCTTGTTTCCTGGCGGAACTTGCCTTCTTTAGATAATTACTTATCTTTGAGATAGGACTTTTAAATGAACCAATCAAATTAACTGTTAACTGAACATAAATTCTGAGAACAGCAATATAAATCTGTAAACTGTGAACAATTTTAATATAAGAAAGGTACTTTTTGAAGAATGTCCAAATTTATTTGGTAAAATGCAAAACAACACAAAGGTCATGCAGTAAATATAAATTGTCTGATGAAAAATCTCTGCAGACAGGGAGAAATTTTCTGCCAATTAAGGGTCTAAGAAGTGGTATTAAAAGCAAATCAGTTGTATGGCTAGTACTATTGCGGTGGTCGATCTTCTGATGTTGACATTGAAGATGTATTCTCATTGATTGTGACTGTGTGTATTATTTGATTATAAACTGTCATTTTTGCTTTCCAGAAAGGGGACAACATAAAGAAATACAGAGAAGATGTAAGTATATTTATTTGGCAAGGAATGTTGTCATGTTTTCTGTCATTTTTCATGTGAACAAACTGGGAAGATTCAGTTTCTTTAATGTAAACGATATTTGTCAAAATTTCAGTTTAAATTTGTTCCAAATACACTGAAAATGAATCAAGAGTATTAATTTTTCCATGGTAAATCATTGAGAACATGTTCCAATTGAAAACAGATTAAATCAAGTGCATTTCATAGATGAATTTGGCACAATTTCAGTTTGAACATGTTTTAAATGCAGTGAAAAAAAACGAGGCACTTTTTTGCTGTAATCATGGTCAAACTTCGTTCGAAACACGCTCTTTAATGTAATTTGGAAGAACCAAGCAGATTTTGAGTATGAATGTGACTGTGCCACACTATAAAGAATTAGATAGCATGTCTCTGAAAGCTAGACATTAATCATACGAGGTGACATATTTCGATTTACTACATGCTACATTAACGAGTCTATCCTGCATTAAAAGAGCTTGGTTTGGTTTATTAGTTACAGACATTGGGATTTTATGAGCTTTATTTTTCCTTTGTTTTATATAAAATTGTATCATGAAGGCTGTTTCTCATATTGTACATGTATTTGTAGAAAGAATCTCTGACCTTTCCGTACTTTAATTGAAAAGGAAATAAACTTAAACTGAGTGCTTTAAAAATTGAATCCCCCAGAACCAATGTTGGGATGAATTTTAGAAATTGCTGTGTAACTGAGTCAGAGCTTGGTACTATCTTGGGTACTGTCAGAGCCTTGAGTATTGTCAGGGCTTGGTACTATCTTGAGTACCATCAGAGCCTTGTCAGTACCGTCAGAGCTTAGTACTATCTTGAGTACAGTATCACGTATTGGTATACAACACTACTGTATGGAATGGAATTGTAAGGAAGTATGTTGTGACTTATGTTGATTGTATTGTTGTTTCAGAGTGGTGCTAAAATCAACATATCCGATGGATCATGTCCTGAACGTATTGTTACTATCACAGGAACTACAGAAAACATACACAAAGCATTCACAATGATTTGTTCCAAGTTTGAAGAGGTAGCGTATTTAGCATCCTTTGTGCTTTCTTTGTTTAGCAAATTGTCACATCTGTGCCATGACTAGCTCCGCAACTCAACCCCCATCTTACAGCTGCTTTACATTATGTGTAAGTTTTAAGATTAGTATTGAGCGAGTAATAAGCTTAGATTAGGGTCCTCCACACATGTTACATTTTTGGTTTTATGTCGGTTCTTCACAACTCTGGTTTTATGTCCGTTCCTTACACCATTGGTTTTATGTCGCCTTGTGTCTTCCTGGCTATCACTCAAGTACAATCATTGGATTGGCAAGCAGTTTGGTGGTGGGCATTCTCTACCTATTGGAACAAGAGCATCAGTAGTTCCAGTCTGTATACATTTTTGTTGTGCATTCCTCTGAGACAGTCATAGTGCGGGGCCAGTCGGTTTTATCCCTGCCTATTTGGTCGATGATCTCCGGCTTTGAGGGATGAAACAGGAAGTTTGTTTTTTCTGAATAGAATCCTTGGTTCTTTAACGTGCCCTCTGTATATCGTCTGTATACAATAAAACAGATTGTGACAATTTGCTATAAACCTAAATGCAGCAACTCAATGTAACGTTCAGCACGTAGCTTAAAAGTTTTTCCCTCTGTTTGCAGTATTTTAGTACAGTGTGTATTTTACCATTTCTATTTAAGTTAAAAACATTTTTGTAATAGCATGTCTTTTTGATTGAATTCATTGCTTGCATTGAACATATTTATTATCATTCAGTAAAAAATTACTGATATTTAAGTCATTTTAATCATATTTTAAATATTTTGATTATTAATTTCTTTGAATATTAATTTAAGATAATTTCTACTTTTCAATTATTGTACCCTCATTGCAATATTCATTTGTCACGTTTATTCCTGGATTTAGAAAAATATCCTGTTTCCATGGCAACCATATAAGGCGTTATGAATTTATCTGTCTGTATGTGTATTTTTATCAAGAAAAACTTAAAACTGATTTATGGCGTTGCCATCTTTGTTTGGCTTTAAGTCTAAAGAAATAGGTATGAGAAAATAATTATGTTTCTAGAAAAAAATAAACAAAAGATTTATCTCAATCGATATGAAATATTGCAATGAGTATATTTATAATTATTTATATATAAACTTTACCCTGCATGTTGTGCTGTGTTGTGACCAATAATAATCTATTGCCTTTGCAGCAGCCTTCCATATTTCAGGACCTACAAAACACGCCCACTGTGCCTAAGCCCCCGGTAACGTTACGATTGGTTGTGCCTGCTAGTCAGTGTGGGTCGTTGATTGGAAAAGGTGGAATAAAAATCAAGGAGATTAGGGAGGTACGTATGTTGAAAGTTCTATAATATAATTTATACCTGCTGTCTCACATCACCTGGGTTGGTATTCAATATTGATCTTATTTAATTGGAGAATAAGGATAGCCAATCATATCGCCTGTTTCTGACCAAGAGTTTGATATGGTGTGATCTGATTGGTTGTCCTCATCCTTAAGTCAAGTAAGATCAATATTAAATTCTACCCCTGCTTTATATAACTGCCTGTCATGAGGCATCGTAGGACCCCACGTTTGCTTAGGCCTGTTACCCTGCTGATCAAGTCGATCAAGCAGTATAAATTTTAATAGAAACAGAATATCTTATACTGTGGGTTCCGACGATGGTCATGAGGCAGCAGATTGTTAGGGAATTAGGAACACGGAGGAGTTCAAACTCATTTTATGATATTGTAACAAAAATGTACTGTGAGATTACTGACATTTACTGACATTTGAGATTTTGAGTTGTGACTCATTTACATAAAAACATATTTACATAGACAGGTACTATATCATCAGTCTGTCACATACTCCTGCAAACATCTTTCAAAAGGTCTCTTTTGGTTAAATGTTTTTTGGGGTTGACTGTTTCTTTTGGTTAAATCTCTCCTTGGGTTATTGTCTCTTGGGGTTAATTGTTTCTTTGGGTTAATTGTCATTGTCTGACTGGTTCTCAACTTGCCAAAGGCATTCACAAATAACACTGATTGCGATGGGAATAGACAATATCGGCCAGGAACCATTGTATGCATTTGATTTTTCTTCTCTTTGGTTTTTTTTTCAAATTAAAATACTTGAGTTATAAACTAAACTGATAGTAGTGCTCAAACTATTGTATTCTACATTCTTACGTTTCTATTGAGGTGTCTCATTTTGCTTGGACATGTTTTTACAAAAACATGGATGTTTAAAGAAATGAAGATAACTAAAAGCAAATTGAAAAAGCAAAAAAAGTACAGTTTTATCATGTACTTTAGTATAATACTGAAAACTGATCGTGGTCATTGCTCTGACATTGCCAAGATGACCGTTCTCAAATTGTGGAAAACACGCAATATCCTAATTTAGATTGATGTAATTTTTTTGCGGTTTAAATCATTGTTACCTCCTACACGAAGAGTGAGTTCATCTTAGTTTTTCTCGAGATAATCGGAGAAGTCTCTTAGTACAGAAATTGTTTTATTGATCACAGGGTCATGTATGATGCAGAACATTGCTTAGTCGGTTTTATGAAGTAGTTAAACGACCCTCGAAGCCAAATAATCGCCCACTTCAATTCGGTGATCATAATGAAGCAATATATCTTAAGCAAAATGAGTGGTTCGAAAATTAAAGGAAAGTTTGATGGAATTTCTGTATGTATTTGCTGAATTCATATGTTTCTAAGATAACTTAATGCACAAAGTGAAAAGGTCAAAGTATAAGATTCAAATAATTCTTAGTGGGAGTAGATAAAACCTGAAGAAGCTATTAAAGCCAAACGCGAAGTTTAGAAAGTTGAGTTGTGTTTTCTTTTAATTTTATTGGGAGTGGATATAACATATAATAGATGTCACTCTCTTCTGCAAATAATGATAACGATGACTGCAAATAATGATAACCTTGATTATATATGTGATGTTGCTATGGTATTGTTGACTATATATGTGATGTTGCTATGGTTTCATTGACTATGTAGTATATGTGATGTTGCTATGGTTTCATCAACTACTGGTATATATGATGTTGCTATGTTTTCATTGACTATGTATGTGATGTTGCTATGGTTTAATTGACTATGTTTATGGTTTAATTATATACTGTTTCTATGGTTACAGAGTACAGGAGCATCAATACAGGTGGCTAGTGAAATGTTACCAAACTCTACAGAGCGTGCTGTGACTGTATCTGGTACTGCCGAAGCTGTGACCGCTTGCATCAAAGTTGTCTGTAACATTATGTTAGAGGTAGGTCGCACTTGATTCTCTTATGTATTCATGTGTAACTTGGATTGTGATAGACATTGTGCGTGTGCGCTAGATTTATCATTTTCACTGCTGATGCTTGACGGAATTAACTCCTTAAGTAGAATGAACATTCTGCGTTGATTGATTTTAATTATTAGGTCGTGGCCTTTGTTCATACATGGCGGTATGATTTCTGAGCCTCCAAACAACACTCGTAACAAAGTGTGACATCAGTCATATATTGATATGGCACTAATTGTTCAATTATTTAACATAATATCTGACAATTTGTTAAATAAGTCTAATACAAAAATGTATAATATTGCTCTGTTCAGCCTTCATGTAGAGATATAGTAGTTTGTAGAGTAAAATAATTGAACATTTATATAACTAATTTTAGAATGGTTTGTTAGAAAAGTTACATGTTGTTTTTTATTTTTTACATGTTTGTGTATGACTGTATGTGTGTGTTTTGTCCTCAGGCGTGTGAATATGTGTTACATAAATGTTTGTACATTGTCCTGTAGTTTCTGTCTATGTTGGGTGTCTGTGATTATTGCATTACTCATTGATTATTAGTTTTATACCCGAATTGATGCAAAAGAAGGAAAAAAAGGTCATTCTGAAACAAACATATTTTGCTTTTCAGTATTTCAGGTTTTTCCGTCACAAAACCCACAATATCTATCTAACTGATCAGAATAAATCTTGCCATTTCCTGTGCCAAAGGCTACTTTCAGAATGCAGCCTTCCTATTGGTCAATTCTCAGAATGAAGCATTTCCATTGGTCAGTTTTAAGATTCTGACCAATGAATGAATAGGATTTTGAGACTTCTCACCAAAATCCAGATTTCTATCCCAGTCTAGGCTTTGTCTTTTAATGTGACTTTCTTCTTTTGCGTAAACACATTTTCTACGATGAAGTGAAGCTTGCAGAATATAAAATATCTTCCTAAATTGCTATCATAAAATAACGATTATGAAAATTAATGACGCGCCATTAGTTTTAGTTAATTCAATTAAAAGCATGTGGGTTGTTAATTACAGAGGAGAATATATACTGCTATTATACATAGTTAAGATAGTTAATTGTCAATTTTCAATGCTTGTGCCATATTTATTAATTAAGAATAATTCTGATTTAACAACATTTGTTCCATGAACGTCAAACATATCACCTCATTATTGTCGTAATGTGACAACCTATCATATCTTATATACTTCAATGTTTCGTATAATGGCTTTTTCTTAGTGTGGTTTATTATGCAGTAGGATTTGTTTATGAGTTGAAGTAGCGGCCTATAAAACATTAAGCAATCACTTGGCACAAAGTACTTGCTTTCAATTATTTCTCTTATAATTTCTGACAGTCAATATTAAATGATATAGTGGCCATGTTATGTCATGTTAGATTCTATTTGTCACTCTTTTTGCCAAATATTACATCAGGCTTAATATACAGTTTTTTAGATCTTATTAACTAGTATGTCCCAGAATGCAGCCTTGTCATTGGTCAATTTTAAAACTGTTCTATGAATTAACCAATCAGATACTTGACAAGTTTCAGAATGCAGCCTTGTCATTGGGCAATTTTAAAACTGTTCTTTGAATTAACCAATCAGCTACTTGACAAGTCTCAGAATGCAGCCTTGCCATTGGTCAATTTAAAAATTGTTCTATGAATTAACCAATCAGATAATTGACAAGTCTCAGAATGCAGCCTTGTCATTGGTAAATTTTAAAACTTTCCTCGTAATTAACCAATCAGATACTTGAAAAGTCTCAGAATGCAGCCTTGCCATTGGTCACTTTTGAAAGTGCTTTCTGATTTTAGCCAATCAGGTACTTGACAACCGTACAATTTGGTCCACTGTTTCTCAGTTTACCACCCAGATACTGTTTCAACCTTTATACAGTCTTCAATCTCAGATCTTGTGTCACAGATTTTAAGTATACAACCTTGCTGTGTTGCAAATTCTTGGCACCTACTCACTAAATTACAAAGAAAGCAATCTATAGTCTACTTCTGGACATGTGTTCATCCTTACATTAACTTAATTAATTTCATGTGATCATTTGTCATTTACAAAGTCAAGCACATTACCTTGTTGCCATGGATACCCTCTGATGCATCTGGTTACAAGATGGCTGCCACTATAATGAAACTGATGCTTTACAAAGTTGTGAAATTATCTATTGCATGTATGTGTACTGTGATCAGTATAACAGAAACACAATTAATGTTATAAAATCCCAGATACAATCTATAAATAGACTTTGTGAAAAACATTGCATTATTTGCATGATTGTTCATTGAGTTGTTAAAATTTGTTGAAGAATGACACAGTTTTAGTTTATGGATGAATATAACACTGTATTTTAAATATTCGTTTTTTGAAATAACAATTTTTGCATGTCTTATATTTAAAAATAGAAGTTTCACAGATGTTATGTTTTTCTTTCTGTTTAGTACCGATAGCGAGACAATGCATTCTGGGTACTGACACTTGAGTGGTTTATGACATGTTATAGTTTTTTTTGTCTCATTCATTTAATCATATTCAAAGCTTTATACATGTGTTCACTTTCTGTACAAGACAAACTTTAAACTTCTTAGATATTATTCTGTTAAAATAATGTTTTAATGGTTTAATTTTTACATTCATTACAACCCAATGTTGTATTTTAGGAATCAATAGTCGTGTATTCAAGGTGAGCAACTCTGGATGTTATTGGCTTCAGGTTCTTAGAGTTATCTCCCTTCGATTAATCCACCCAAACAGTAGCTTCGTCCTGTCACCCTCAATTTCTTGTGTAGCTGTGTAATGAAGAATATAATTATCTTATTGTCATAGTCTGGCTGATTAATATGTCTGTTCTGTTGTTAATTTGATAATCATATTCTCGCAAGGACCTACCAGCCACGATGTGCTTACAGAATACAATGAAACGCATCATTAACAGCATTTTAATGGTAAAAACCACAACACTGCATATACTGTATATATACAACAATTGAATTGTTCTTTACTCAAATTGTAGGCTTGCGACTAAACTGATGGGGGCTAGCATGATATTCACATTATTATACATAGCTTGTAGTGAGTCTATGATGGCATAAACTTGTGTTTTAACCTCTGCTTACAGTTCAAAAATTGCTTTATTGTTTAAACAAACAATGTATATATATATATATATATATCACTGAACTAACAAACACAGCTGAATGATTGTATAAGTCTACTGCTTATATTGTTGTATAGAAAATCTTCTGTCCGGTCATATGAAAACATGTATTTATATTGAGCTACTAAGTTGTCTGGGAGTTTAGCACGTCTGAGGTATAGTTGTCTGGGAGCGCCTTTACTCCAGTCCTGATTCAAAGATCATGGGTTTGAATCCCGCTTTGGATGAGGTGCCCGTTGGTTTTCCAAAAGGCAAGAGGCAGTTTTTGAATATGGTTCATATATTTTATTGTAAGTTTGTATCGATGGAATTAAACTGAAATAATTATGTATGTTATAAATGATCAGACGCTTATAGAATCTATATTATTTTTTGTGATACTCAATTTTGTACCCATACCTTGGCTTGAACTCATTTCATCAGTGTTCAGCTCTCCTTTCAAAAAACCACACAAGTGCTTGTGATTGAGTGATTTGACCTTGACATTGTCACATGGTGACCTTTGACCCCCCATGACCTACCTTGGTGATGTTGTTTTTCCATCAGGTTGAAATTGGTCACATCTAATTCCTGTACAAACCCTTTTATCCAAGAAATAAATCCAAACTATTAGATGGATGTAATTTCGTCCTGTAATATGTGTCTCTCTTATATTTCCTATTTCACTGAATTTATCCAATTACGTATGGCATGTGTGCATAGAAATTATCTCTTAGTTCTTATGTTCAGTTCTCTTCACTTTTTATCCCCTAAAATGAATTATTTTAATTATTTAATAAAATGCATATTGGACGATATTTTTGCAACTATCAGTTTTGAATTTGATTATTTCTTATAATAAAGCCCCTATCACTTGTGAAATAACTTGTATTTGTCATCCCAAATAATAATGACTAATTAGAAAATATGGTGCCTGTTTATTTATAGAAAACATTGTGTTCTAAAAATAAGGTTACTTGGCATGACCAATATAAATGTCTTTTTCTAGATACAGTCTAAAAAACATACCTCAGTATGTAGTTCTATGTTTTTGAGGTTAAAAGACTGAACTTGGAAACCAGTCTGATATTGCAGTCATGTCATTGGTTAATTTGCAGTCTGTGTTTGGAAACAACCAATCAAATGCCTTGGTGTGTTTGGAAAACAACTAATCAAATGCCTTGGTTTGTAGACTGGTTTCCAAGTATACTTTTTATAACAGCAGACTGGAATGCTGGGATATGACTTCATCACTGTCTATGATGTCACTTTATAGTTCTATTTTATTTTATTATTGATACATGTACGTTACCAGGGTGACCTTGACCTCACCATAACCTTTGACCTTCTCTCCTCCAGTCCCCACCAAAGGGAGCAACCATTCCCTACCGTCCAAAACCGGCAGTTCCGCCAGTGGTATACGCAGGAGGTCAAGCCTTTGTCATACAAAGTCCACAGATGCCTCATATTCCAGCACCAGCGGAGGTTTGTAAATTTTAATATTACATTTTTTTATTTTATTTTGATTATATTTTGTTTTAATGAAGCTCAGTCATATGTGTTTGTGGAAAAATGTTAGTGACTCAATATTTATTAAAAATGTCTTGCACCATTTGACAGGTTTAGAACATAAAGAACCTTCTGAAAAGGGCCTGGTGTGTTATAAACCTTACCCTGTAAATTGTTCTCACCCATTTAACTTTACTCTTAAGAGTCACTAGGGGAAGGTTTGAGACTTAGGAAAGTACAAAGTAAGAAATATAATTTTGGGCTAAGAAGCAATAGAATGTTGTTATGTCTAATTCATTGCTGTTTTTATGTCTAACTTAGTATTGTGTTATAACTGTATTAACATTGTTATCGTCGGCAAAATCTCCAAATAATTCTTAGTGTCTCTATGCAAACCTAGGCAACCAACGGTTATGGCTGAGCATATTCATATCAAGAAGTTGAATTTGTCTTAAAAATGAAACTTTTGAAACATTTGAAAACTTGTTGTTACAGATGGGTCACTATGAAGTTTAGAACATATAATTGATAAAATTCTTAACTTAGTCTCATACAGAGAATTTGACTTGATCCTTGACCTTCTATTAGCATAATTTAACAGCTCATTGATTGTCTATGTTTATAACCCTGGGTAGCATGTTTTCATAAGCAGGGAGCATCATGAAGACGCTTGGGTTGTAATACAAACACAAATCTTAAGGACCGATATTGCACGATTTACTTGCAGAAATTGATATATTCAACACAAGAAATTTGTAACATATTCATGCCTAAAAGGTAACTCAAGATAATTGTAATATATTCATGCATAAAAGGTCAGGATCAAGTCAGCCTCTCCATACTAATATATTCATGCATAAAAGGTCACGCAAAAACCTTGTAATGTATTCATGCATAAAAGGTCACGCAAGAACCTTGTAATGTATTCATGCATAAAAGGTCACGCAAGAACCTTGTAATGTATTCATGCATAAAAGGTCACGCAAGAACCTTGTAATGTATTCATGCATAAAAGGTCACGCAAGAACCTTGTAATGTATTCATGCATAAAAGGTCACACAAGAACCTTGTAATGTATTCATGCATAAAAGGTCAGGATCAGGTCAATATCTCCATACTATACGATATTTAAACAAATTCTTTTTATTCTTTTGATCCATCTTACAGTTAGGTCCAGTCAAAATGATGGAGTCAATGTATGACTCTCGTTTCTACAATGTCAAACAACAAGTAATACCATTTCTTCAATTGTTTAACCCATGTTGTCTTGTGGAATCATTTATATGTTGTCTTTTTCTTCTCATTATTACAGGGGTTTTGCATATTTTGGGATTGTCCCTCTTTTTTGCTCTGAGGGATTTTGCATATTTTGGAACCGTCCCTCTTTTTTTGCTCTATTTATCATCACTTCAATTTGAGTTATATTACTGGCATCTTTCATGTTCATCATATAAAAATAGGTTTTAAAAGTTTGTGTTGTATGTTGCTTGATATCTCGCTCGGCTAATTCGGTAGATCAGCATATCTGGAGCGTTCAATATTGGGTTGGGCAGGTTATGTCATTCTATGATACTAACTATGATCAAGTCCTCCACATGTGGAGAAATAGGCAGACTATGATTGAGTCTTCCACATGTGAAGGAATGGGCTCCACATGTAAAGAAATGGGCAGACTATGATCGAGTCTTCCACATGTGAAGGAATGGGCTCCACATGTAAAGAAATGGGCAGACTATGATCGAGTCTTCCACATGTGAAGGAATGGGCTCCACATGTAAAGAAATTGGCTCCACATGTAAAGAAATGGGCTCCACATGTGTATAAATGGGCAGACTATGATCGAGTCTTCCACATGTGAAGGAATGGGCAGACTATGATCGATTCCTCCACATGTGGAAAAGTGAGCTGAATTTGATCAAGTTCTCCACTTGTGGAGAAGTGGGCAGACTATGATCGAGTCTCACAGTTGGTTGCAGTGGAGCAAGGTCGTACTGGTAGATAAATTATTTCCAGGAACTAGCGACTGTTTTATAATTAAGATCGGTTAAATTATAGAAAATGGTGTATATCTTATTGAAAGGATCATTGTATTTGTTAACAGATCTTAATGCTTGTTTTGTTATGAATTAAAAAAAATTATGCTTTTAATTTTTCGCTATGTTTGTAATTGAAATCAATTTCAGAAATTCAAAACTTGATAAATGATTTCACAATACAATATGCTTCATAATTTTTATAAAATTGGTCTATAAATTATTTTGGTACAGCATTGAATTGTGTGTATGAAATAACTAAAATCAACCCTAAATTTTCATCATGATTGTAGGCTGAATATTTTGGCATTCTAAACCAAGTTTGTGTTCCTTGTTATTTTAGCAGGTCTGGTGTAATTGTCCGCAGGAGCCCTATGGTTATACGGTAAATACGGCCCCTGGCCCCTTGGCGTGATTCTCCGTGCTGTTAGCATAATTCACTCACGTTTGAGCTTTTTATTCTAACTCCTGGACTTGATCAATGTTGCTCTTTTCTTGCCTACTCTCCAGCATCGAATCCCTAGTCAGAGACTTGACCTTTGTGTACTTATGTTCTTCATTCTAGCTAACCAACATTTATATAAACATGTAGAGAGTATTTTTCATATTTACTTGTCAGACATTTTGTGTGTGTGGTAATTATTTTGTTCCCAATGTATTCATTATGCGATCATGAATGCAATGATGTCTGTTTCAAAAAAGAGTTTCGGCTACCGGTACATGAAATTTGTTCAAAAATTGGAGAACCTTTTAGAAATTAATATTTCACCTAGTTATATTAGATACCACTTACATCTCCGCAGATAGCTTGGAAATAATCTCTATACGCAGCATGGCATACATGTATTCAGATTTATCTCTATGTATTGATTTGAGTTTTTTATTTGTGTTGACACCAGACCCTTGCTTCAGTAACAGGAGACAAACTTTGTTGAGCTAGTCGTCCCTTTGTCACATCAGTTTTAGTACACCCCCCAATTTTTCTGGAGCAATTTTTTTTATCAGATGTAACCCGTTCATCGTGTACCTACCCTCTTCACTTAGATTGCTTAGTGTCAGACAGGACAATAACTGTCTGATCATGTCAGCCTTTTATGTATAGATGTGTTTAACCAAATGTTGTAATACTATGTTCTCTCTATGTTTGGATTTGTCTCAAATCAAGGTATATGCATGTTATTGCCAAGAACTCTTTCTTTCATGTCAAATCATTGCAGTGTTGGGGCATTCGGTTGTGTAATTTGATATATTTAAATAAGTATTACAGTGCAACATTTAGAGAGTCGTTCCTCTCTTGAATTATAACTTCCCTATTACAACAGTTGAATTTGTTAATTTAAAAAAAAATGCCTATTGTACAGGGGTGTCAATTTTCCTGATTTATCTAGAATTCTGGATTTATCAAAATAAAAGTGATTTGATGAAAATATCTCAAGAAATGGCAAAGTTATGGTAAATTAAATCTGCTCTGTCAAGGAGATTCTTTAATACAAACTGAGTTAATGATGGAAACATCGTTATTGTACGCCTCTTGTCTGGCAAAACTGGTCTGCCGCATACGATTTTCCTGATTTTCAATTTGGCCCTGTTGACACCCCTGATTGTAGCAACAACCTGTTAAGAACAGTAACAAGCATGCCTCCAGGAACATTGTCATTCTCTAGAGGTTGCACTGTATTCACTGTATTTCTTTTTCATTAACTATGTATTCATTCAAAAGCGTTAACAGTGCAAATTTTGTATTAAAATTGTACATGTATTAAAGATTGTTGTTTTCTAATTATTTGTCTATTACTTTGTTTTCTTTGTATGATTACATGTTTGTTTTATTTTTCCAGTTAAACAAGTTGAATCAGATGTCACTGGGACAACCTGTTCCGATGATGCCGCCAACAGCGTACTTGCCAGGTATGTATATATAATCATAGGAAGGTCTGCTAACTGTTTTTCTTTCTTAATTGATAATCTGACCTGCTTCTCTGTACATCCATTGTATCTCCATAGATCTTGTGACTTATCAGTTCCTGAAATTAAGGATCTCTTGTTGTAATTTTATGTAAAATAGGGTCCTTGAGGACTGGTTTAATGCAATTACCTTAAATTTGAATTTGGCATGGTGACCTTTTAGCACTTATTTTGTTTGTTTCTTATCAAAAGACAGTAAAAGATCGGACAGGTAAAGCAGCATTTGACTCAAAACAGCCAAGCACAGTAAAACATAAAATCAACACAGAATGTTTGTTATCAAGTTGTGTTAACTGACATGTCCCTTTTGTTTCAGCAGTATCTGCAGCCCCGGGCTATGCCCCTATACCATTTCAGCAACGACCTGTACAGAATGGGCCCATCCCAGCCCCTAATGGGCAACAGACTCATGAAATGAACATACCAAATGATCTCATTGGCTGTATTATTGGCAGGGGTGGACAGAAGATCAACGAGATTAGGTAATAATAATAATAATAATAATAATAAAGACTTTATTTAAAGAGGCAACACAGTTGGGTATGCCCAGTCTTCCCTGTGAGCCTCATATGAGCGTCTGCTTCTGTTACTGTTCTTGCTGGTATATAATGTTGTTCATTTTAACAGCCATTGTATACTCTCCCTAAAGGAAGAAAGACTGTTCATTTCAACAGCCATTGTATACTCTCCCTAAAGGAGGAAAGACTGCTCATTTCAACAGCCATTGTATACTCTCCCTAAAGGAGGAAAGACTAAGTGTACTATAGGGAGAAATGTCCTCGTCTTTAATATCAATTGTAATTTAATGGCACTTTTTATGACACTGTTTATCAAATTTGGATCAGCATCATCCACCATAATTGCCTCGTAAACTCATTTGTCAGCTTGATGTATCGACTTCTTGATTAGGCTATGCATGTAGGCTCATTAGTAGAGTGTTTGATGCTAGTGGTCGTTCAAGATTCTACTGGGCCAGACTGCTGCATACTATGTTGTTATAGATTGCTGAAGTTGCAGATTTACAGTCTGCCTAATGGCCAATATATTATAAATTGAGTTTTATTGTTTTGTTAGATCTACAAATGTTAGAAATTAACATGGCTCATGTCTATTACCATGTTGCTGCAAGCATACAAATCAAACATGTACTATTTTTTTCCTGTTTACAGACAGATTTCAGGTGCTAACATTAAAATTTCCAACGCAGAAGAGGGGTGTCCAGACCGTAAAGTAACGATAACTGGTACCCCAGAAACGATCGGCATGGCTCAGTACTTAATAAATACCAGGTATGTCTCACTTTATTTTTGATACTTTATTTTATTTCAGATTAAGTTAGCACATGTATAGAACTTTAAATCTTACAGACTGTCTAGGACAAAAAGAAAACAAATAAGACAAATCTAATACCATCTAAGCTTGTCTTTTGGTTCATAATGCCATGTATTTGATTCTAATTTATTACAATTGAGTTTTTTAATACTTCTGTAAGATTAAAGTAGTGTTATACGTGTGTTATTGTCTGCCTGTGGTTATTTATGCATTTTGGATTGTTTTATTTGAAATGTGATGTGTTGACTGCTTTTATTTCAAATATATTTCTACCTTCAATTGAAGAGTCACATTGAATTTCTTTTCTTCCTTCATTTGAAGAATCACAAATTGTTTTCTACCCACAAATAGTTCTCTACTTCATTGGATGAGTCAAAACAATGGCATATGTCTTCAAATAAATATTGGTTGACACATCACATTTCAGCATTTTATTAAGGTATATTAGATTCAGCAAGCTTAGAAATAATAATACACAGGAAAATGTGAAATTAAGTTTTAAGCAGGGGAGTTATCCGAAGCAGAAGGGGACAGCTCTCGCCAGGGGAAGCAACTGCCTATTGTGCTTTTGTACAGTTGTTTGATAAATAAATAATAACGTACCCCTCCCACAAATGTTTCATTAATATCTTTTTTCCAAATTTGAAAACGGAAATATATAAAACTATTATCTCAGCTCAGCTGTCTCGAGAGCTGGCAACTAGATCATTTTCTTTTTCTCATTTGGTTTAAGTAAAATATTTCAAGCATACATCTTAGGTATGGTATGGTGTAAAACAGTTGTAAATGTGTCTTCATGTATTGTATTCCAAAACTTGAATTACAACTGTTTTCCTCTAAATCATTGATTTCTATGAGAAAGTAAAACATATTGTGGGAGGTTGTGTTTGGCCATAGTCTATAGATCCTCGCTTATTTTTCCTTTTATCAGAAATAACTATCAATATATTGGTTTCAAAAGTATCACCGTGTGCTGAATAATGGCAACATGCAAGAATTAGATTTAATATAGGAGGGGAGATTTTCGTAACTGGGGAAATAATGTATTTTGGTCAATTTGTGCCCTCAAATCACAGGAATTCACTCAGAAAGAAAATCGACTCGCTTAATAAATATTGTTATTTATCTCCAATCTGCTGACATGGCAAAGTTAATTTTGAGTGTATTGTGCCAAGTGACAGAATTATGTTCTTGGTTTTGTAATATCTAAGGCATTCATAAATGATATTATATGGAAAATAATTACAAAAAGAATAATTCTTGCATGTTGTCATGTTATACAGTATTTATGATAATTAAAAGTATGCATGGTGATTTTTTACATTGTACTTGTCAAATCTTTATGGTAACTCACTGCATTTATTGCTTATATTTTTATTATTTTTTCTGTGGTACTTTATTAGACTGAATTTAGTTTGTTTGCACTAAATCATAAACTTTGTAATGGTGTGTTTATATATTACTGAAACTTCCTTGTCCTAGTCGGTCCAGTGATGTCTGTTCTTACCTAGTGGTGAACATTCTGATTATATATAAAGGAAATATAAAACATTTATAACTGTTTCTGCTTTCTAATCGAAGAGTAATTTTCAATTTCTGCATTTATACCTTCAAATTGAAGTGTACCAATTGGTGATTTCTTGGCATTTGAAATCAATAGACTGTGATAAGAATGAGTAGGCTGTGTGCCACAACCGTGTGCACAATTCAGCTACAATGAATGCTATCATAGTCCGATTCTGCCTTTATTATCCATGTATTAGAGTTTCCACCTTCTAAATAGGGAGTGCAAAATACAGGTTGATAAAAATATCTTGTTATGTTTACAGTATATGCGCATCATATGTCCTAACTAATTCTTGACAATGAAAGTATGGAGCGCTTCAAGGTTGTAGTTTTATCTATATAGAAATCATACTTTCCACACAAATACACTTAACCAATGAGAGTCTGTACTGTCCCCTATTTGTTTCCTGTGGCTCCTTCCAAACTAATGGTTATGAAAGTATGCTTATAATTGGATGATCTCTCCAGCATACTCAATTTTGGCTTCAATATGATGTATATTTATAACTACCTAGAGTGTAACCTATAGTTTTTCCTCTCTTCCAGTCATTATTATTCAAGATTTTTTGTCTGCTTCGTGTTTGTGTATTATGAAATTGCAATATTCCCTTGTTTGAAGCAATTCAAATCAGCAGTACAAAATCCGCGTCCTGATTGGCTAGAATTCAAAATTGTTGTTAAAATTGGCCTCAATTCGAAACATTTGTAAGATCTCTCTTCTGATTGGCTGAAATTTGATAAATCTGTCTTCTGATTGGCTAGAGTTTTACTAATATAATTTGAAATTTGAGCAATTGTTACTAATGAACAAATAAATGATTATAGTAGCAATAACATATCCTACGCTTCTTTTGTCCAATATAATCACTTTAGCATTATAATTATACTCATTGCAAGGTCAGTTATTGAGTGTGCTATGTATGTGCGTGTCTTCAGTATATACTGATTATACTTTATTTGACGCCTCATATGTATATGTTGGTGTTTAGATATTAAACAAAGGCATGCAGTCCAACAAAAAAGTTGTTTCCTTTTCACAAATTGAGAACAATGTGCAACCAAATTGTAATACATGTATCTGTACTTTTACATTAATTTTCTCACAAAAATGAAGTCAATGCTAGTTTGCTTCGCCAAGTTTACCAATTATCCCATGTCATGCTTTAGTTTTCATCATAAGATGTGGTATTTATATATATAGCTCATGTAGTCCTTCTAGTCTCCTTTTTGGCAAACATTAAACAATTATTGATGATCAACCATATAGCTGAAAGCTATTCAATTAGTGTTTACTATTTCTGATTATAGAGTTATTACAATTTGGTTGTTAGTCAGTGTTTGTGTATTCTCACGGCAAGATTTAGTTATAAATACTCTAGGAGAAGCTGCACCAATGTTGTATCGATAGACCAAACACGACCCATTTTGATGTCTTTAGTTATGATCCTAAACACCTCCATCCTACAAATACGACTTGATGTTTACACATGACAGAAACAATGTTTGACGAGATTCCTTCATATTGGTTATGTGTTCCTGCACATTTACAAAAGATGTTGATACATTTATCGCATTAGTTGAATTTTCGAAAACTGCATTTGCATTATTTTCTGATATGAGATGTTAATATAAATGTCTCTAGTAATGAGTACTGAATGTCTGAATGCTGAACACCACATGTGCTGCATAGCAAATGTGCAAAAGTTTTTTTTCGCTGAAACGTACTGAATGATTCTAACATTGTAATCATGTGTGAACAAGCTTGTCATAACGATGGTTCCATGAAAGAATTACAGTTGTTGAATCCCTCCTTGCTGTTACATAAATTTTGAATAACGAGTTGCATTGCTATATCATGGCTGCAACTAAACAAAGGGAAACAACTGTAATTCTTGGCCTTGTGTTACAAAACTTCTCCAAGCGGTTGTCTCAAAAGTACTACTCCTAAAAGCAGTATAAATTTGTAGTCTTTTAGTAATATTGTTTATACAATCTCAGAATTTAACATTCGAAAGTCATTGAGACTTTACCAGAATTGAGAAGTTTTGTAAACATAGTGGCCAGGTCATGTTTTTATTTGCCTGCACGAGGTGTGTGGTTACTGTTTGATCCATTTTGTCTAATACTTTTCCCATCCCATTTTTTTTCTACAGCATGGAATTACATAAGACTCTTGTCCTAGATCCTAACTCTGCAGCTACGTCCCCTACGAGCTCTGTGAACCCTACTTCTGCGACCCCAGTGACATCAGTGGCATCGCCTGCCGTGTCCCATCAAGCGTCGCCGGTAGCAATGCCTCTAAGTATTCCAGCGATGAAACCATTGCAGATTATCGGAATGAATGGACTTCCAACAAATTTTTCTTCTTATAATGGCCTGAGTGGTCTGAGTGGGTTAGGTGGGTTAAATGGATTCCCGTACATGGATCCATTATTAATGACTGGTGGTATTCCACAACCCGCTCCACAACCAGGCACTAATTTCACCGGCAAAGTTCGACTTGGAATGGCAGCAGTGAAAACAGGCTCGCCTAAATTTGCACCCTACTAACTGTGTCTGTCACTGTGCTGCTTTTTTGTTGATTAGATATAGAGTTATATTTATATATTGGGTTGCTTAAATGATGGAAAGAGACATGGTTTATGTATCTATACGGTCCAGATGTAGTACATTGTACTGTTTAATTATATAATTTTATGTTTACGGCCATACCCGGTAATATTTGTTTGACTTCAGTCAATACAAGGCAATTTTTAGGGATGCAAATAGGTGGAATTTAAATTTCAAGTGAACGATAGAAAAAAGATTGATTAATTAAAGGGGAATCGATTTCATTGGCACAAAATGCCTGAAGATTCATCCCTTACAAATGTAATGACATTTTGAGTGTTTTAGTAATTTTATTGATCTCACTGACATTAAACTGGCCCTTGTATGTAGAACAATTTGTCATTTCATTTGAGACTCTGTCAATAAATGGGTAAGGTTATTTGCCTGAAATAAATTAAGAAATTATTTAATTATCCAGGAACTCTTGCAATACTTTACGTGACCTTACTGGTTATCTGGTTATAGGTTATCTGCATATCAGAATTGTTCAGTTTGATATAGACATGGTAAGCTTCATATCCTTCATGGACACTGTCCTAATTAGTTTCAACCACAAGTGTTCAATTTGATGAACTTTTATTTGTTGTTTCTGTTTTCATCACCTTCGTTCCTGTTCATATACAGATCTCTTCTCACATACCTACCACTTGTTCAATGTAGTGTGAAATCATTCCCGACTAGCTGTTATCATACATGTATCAAGCAAGCATTCCGTCTGCTTGATGAAATAGGTTGTACATTTCATTGTTACATACACATGTTGTATTTCTTCTACATATTGTGCAGGCCTGGTATTTTTCAGTTCTGTGTCTGATTTCAGGTTTTTGAATCCTGAATTTTCCATCTTTGTTTATATTGAAAAATATAATTTCAGACTTAGAAACGGGATTTTCAGGCTTGAGAATGATTGCTAATTACCAGGCCTGATTGTGTATTTGATAGCTTACTGCCTAAAATAAAGTACTATATCATACATATCCTGCCTCTGATGACCTAATTACCTAATTTCCAAAAATGCATTAGTTCATGTATCTATTTTTTGGCTTCTTTTAAAAGCTTCCATGTAATCATGTCCAGACACATCATGTAGCCATCTTTTTTTTCCATCACTGTTATTTTGTTGTCATATTTTCCTTGTAAAATGGTGCAATTCTTCCATATGTTCAATCTGCTTATCTGTATGGGTATATGAACCATGTCTCGACTTACTCTACTATATATGTGCTGTGTATATATTTATATATATATATATTACTTGCAATCTGTATGTTTGACCTTGTCACCTAACACAATTAGCGTCTACCTCATTGTTTATAACGGAGGAAGTCAACTTTCCATGTACATGTAGTGTTGGAATTTAATATTGATAGTCTGAATAACAAATCGATGATATTAGAATTTGAAAAAAAAACATTTAAGGGAAAATACGTTTAGTCAAAGAAATGTTTGAACGAAAATTCAAAGTTGATGATAATTTTAGGATGTTTTCCGATGGAATGAATTATTTACTTGAAGACACATATGCTTGACTTGTAGAATTGGAATAAATTTTTCTAATTAAAGGCAAATCAGTGTTTAAGTGTTGGAAGTAAACTTTGAAGTCAAGTAATTATTAAGTATTTTTTCCGGCAAATTGCATGATCTTTGCATGGATACGTACATATTCCATTATTGTTGAAATAGTTGCTATGACGATTATGCAGAATGATCTCAATGTTCCGGGGTATTCCATGTAAACGGCAGGGGGTGAATATAGTCGTCTGCTAAATGTGTTTTATGTTACAAGGTCAAATTTTTCAGATTGTAATAAAATTGTGGCCTTCTGTCGAGAAGTTGATGTCTAACTTCTGAATGTTCGTACACGATTTACAACTTCTTGCGAGATCAAGAAATTGTGATATACATATCTCATTTTATGTGACACAGAGGTTTATATGTAAAATGATTGAAACTTTCTTGTTATTTTGAACTGTTTTAACTGTTTGGCTCTTGTATATTATATATACCCACTGGTTATTATGGAGATTTATATACTGTTAATCGAATTATTATTGTGTTGCAGTTAATAGCTTGTTAATTTTTGTCAAATTTTAACTTGACACTATTGTCTCATAACAAATATATGCTGTATGGTTGCCTAGAAACTAATGTCATTGAAGATAAATTATGCTATGGATAACATAAAAACATTTTAATTTTTACTTAAATGCCAAAATTGTGACCGCGTTGCATAAAAAGTTATTTTTGCTGTACTTTTTGTCTGTGGAATGAATGAAGGGAGATTATTCATTGATAAATACATAGGTTGTAAAGTATTTGTTGGTTGGTTAAGGTATTTTTGTTTTGAAAGTGAAATATTTTTTATTTGAAATGTTTAATGTTGTTGAGGAACATTGTCAATTAAGGCCTCCAATAAAATATGAGTTTGAAGACCAGTCTTAGAAACAGCTTTTTATTGGTCAGTTTAAAGTCACATGCTCAGAACCAACCAATGAGTGGCTTGCATTTCTAGACTGGTCACCAATCTCAGATTAAACCTCTGACATAATATTCTGTGTGGTGCAGTATCTGGGTGATTGAATCAAGATACTTGTTGTTGTTGTAGCTGGTGTTATAACATGAAATCAATGCATGACAACCATGTTTTAACAACAATTATTGATTTGTTAGGTGTTGGGGGTGTCTTGTTAAAGCATAAGTTTATACAGTGCAACTTCTCTATAGCAACTCTACATTGAAAGCACAACCATACTTTACTGTTGTTGAGAGGTTGTTGGTCTGGAGAGGTTTAATTGATTGTAAAATCGTCGACAGAAACGAATGGATCAGGTTATTGAAGAGTGAATGTTAATTACTGATTTGAGGGTTCTATGGAGGGGTTGCACTGAGGGACTCTAACGGAGGAGTTGTCAATAATTACCATTTTGTAACTAGTAAATTATCAGCATCATTATCATTTGTTTTATTCTGTATGTTTTAAAATATCAGGTTTTCATTAATTGCATATTTTTTCCAGTCAGTGTAAATCATTTATTACATATTTTTGTGTATATTTTATTTCCATTGGGACAATCCGTTGGCAGTGATCGTGTTTCATAAAACTATTTACATCATGCATAATCAATAACCAAAGTCTTTTGTCATTGAAATCCAATTACAAACTTACATTATTTAATATTGCATTATTATGATTCTACAAAGTTTAAATAAAGCTCTGTTAGGAAACCAGTCTCAAAATAGTGCATCTGATTGGTTGATGCTTTGTATAGTGTTACTTTCAACCAATCACAGGGCTTCTTTTCTAAGACTGGTTTCCTGTCTCAGTTATATCATCTCAAGCAGCATATAACAATTCCTGAGTGTAAATATTGCGTAATTCTACAAAGTACAATGCGTTTTATTGCATCAGGTAATCATTATGTGATTGTTAAACACCAAGTTATTCCTAAGTGAATGCTTCGTGGACATTAAACCCAAACTCGAACATTAAAACAGTAAATTCCTTCAGAATGATAGTCGTTCAATCACAACGAAATCATTAACCGACATTCTACAAGTGTTTACTGGAATGCAACAGCTACCAGTCAATCGTGATGCAAAATTACCTGCATACTTAGGGTTGTTTTTTATTAAGAACAACAGTATTGTGAAATTATTATTATGGAAGGAGGGTTATTCTAATTCTAGTTACTAGTATTCTAAGCAAGGGGGGTGATTTTGGTTATATTCTAAGCAAGGAAGGTAATTTTGGTTATAATCAAAGCAAGGGAGGTAATTTTGGTTATATTCTAAGCAAGGGAGGTAATTTTGGTTATATTCTAAGCAAGGGAGATGATTTTGGTTATATTCTAAGCAAGGGAAGTAATTTTGGTTATAATCAAAGCAAGGGAGGTAATTTTGATTACATTCTAAGCTAGGGGGGTAATTTTGGTTATATTCTAAGCATGGGATTAATTATTGTTACTCACAAGAAAGGTTATGTTACTGTTTGAAAGGAAATGAGTGTATGCATGATTTCAAATATTGTTGAAGGCGACCAATCAACATTCCTCTTGTGTAGAAATACTTATCATAACATATCCAAAACAAATTACAACATATTTATTGTTTCTTCAGGAATTTATTTCATTATTCAATTAAAAATGAACAATTCCACCTGCGTATCTAATTCCCTTTAATCAGGTGTGATAGAGAACGTATTCCTCTCGGTGGTGGGACTGATATGGGAATGATTTCCATCAGGCGTACATATGATACTGGGTTAATTCCCCTTGATGGTTTTGTAACGACCCATTCACTTATAGTAGGTTGACCTACTTGTAGCATTGTGTCACTTGCTTTGTTTTGATCAATACTCATGCACCTGTCAATATTTTGCCCCATGGGGAGCGCTGGTATTTGACGCACTAAAAATGATTCTGGCTCCAAGGAAATAGACATTGGCAGGATTTTATATCCCAGTATTGGGGGAAATTAGATTCCTCAAAAAAAGCAGACAACCATTTAAAGACAGCGAGCAATGTGATACACCTAGCATCTCCTACTGTGTGGATTTAGACCAAATGTTCGGCTCTAGGGTGTGGAATCAGATCCCCAAAAAGAAAAATTGCTCTCCCCCTGGGGCAAAATATTGATAGGTGCATTAATTAAACTAAGAATCACTAGTGACAAGTCCCATACAATGTGTTCCATACTGAGGCTGAGTTCTAGGTTTCTCTCATAATTTATTGTCACTAAAACATTCCAAAATTTTGTGTCAATGTTTTTATGTTGCTTTCCCCACCCTCTGAGTTCAGTTATGCTATTTTGTAATGTCACGATGTCGGGTCTTTGATTTATCAAAAAAAATCTGTAATAAAATAAATGAGAGCTACATGCTATTTTATAGTGTCAATTGATACACGAAGAACGCACTGACATTACTTTGAAAGCCGGGAATCTATGCTGCTCTAGCAAAGCTTTAAACACAAGCTACCACTGATTAGTTTTCCCCCAGTCAATTTTAAATCAAAATTGAATAACTAAATATGTTTCTGTAAAGCATTTTTCTGTTATTGTACTCCGCACATAACGTTTGGAGCCCCTAGTCATGTTATCATTATAGCGCGTGATTTCTTACTTCTAGTCAGAAAATTGATCAGCTATTGTGATTTCTTCTTGTTAAATACCCCAGTAGATCGTTTAGTTCCATGATTTCAATCAGTTAGTTTTGTTGTTGAATTGATGGAAATTGCACTGCACAAATTCAATCCGAGCTAATACAGGTATACATATATCTAGCACTATTGCAACTTCATGTCTGCCAAAAACTGAGTTACTTTTATCTATTGCACTAAAACTCATCTCCCTCTTCCATTGTACGCTCATATAAATTGGACTCTCAGTTTACATGGTAAAAATCACAAATTCGGCATCATATTAAAAAATATTACATATTTAGTATAATTTAAAATCCTTTTAAATTTTGGAAGGAATTTGCATTTATGATTAGCTCACTAACTTTTCACCGTGTATATTAGGCCTATTTATGGCATTTACATTTCTGTAGTTTTTTAGTTACATTCTAGCTTTTATTTTCAACCAAAGGAACTTTCATTTGTAAACTATAAATCATGAATTTTGATGGCTCGGATTGCAATAAGTCTTATAACTGCAATACTTATTTTTTTGTTTATAATGTTCATTTTTCATATATCATTTGTTTTAGATTTAGTTTTATTTTTGTTAAACAAGCAGTAACCAAAAATATGTCATTCTTATCTAGAATGACAAATACAGTATTAGGTTTGTTTGTCTATAGGCCATCATTAGAAATTGTTAGTTTGTGGTACGTCATCGTCAAACTGGCAACGTCAGTAATACGATTGTCACTGAATGCTAGACCTATTACTACCCCTATCTTCAGCTCTGTTGTGGGGTAACACTTTCACCAATATGTCAGATTCTTTGAATATCACAGATTCTTTGAATTGTAGAAATGAAACAAATCTTGTGTGGACTCTTATCTGACTTTGGTCGGACAACGTTTCCAGCAGATTGATCGTTTCAGACAAACAAACTTTTCTGTTGTTGGCCTTAAATTTCAGTTTTTGTTTGATTTTTTGTTCTGAATTATTTGTTATCAAGTCATGTGATTTTATTGTCACGAGTCATTTAGTTTTGTTCACTACATGTCCCGATTCTCTAAGTCAGGTTCTTATTTTTCATGTATTATTATTATTATTATAATTATTAATGTATTAAAAAATTATGTCTATTTTGGAAATCCAATTATTTGTAGTTCTGTAAACAGTGCATGAGTGTTCTTTTGTTGATTTTTTTTCTCTGCATTCCTCTTTTGTTTATGCATGAATCGTGCATGCTGTACTATATTCACACTTTGAAAGTATTTCGCTCGTTGAAATATTTGTATCATTGTCAACGACATGTGTTTGTGGATTAAGCGTATATATTTATTAAAAGAAAAATGTAAATTTTTGCGCTTTTCGTCTTTTAGTAAATGGCTGAAGAATGTAAACGTATATAAAATGGTTATTATCTGGATGACATGTGATAGATGGGCTGTGTGTGTATAAATGTGTACCAGGGATTGGTCAAGATGAAAGTTCATAGAGTGAACATTTATTTTCATGTTTAATGGGTACTTTGTTATATCGAGAATTTATTTTGATTTGGGTATTAGTATAAAACTTGTTATATCATGTTTGTATGTTATTTTTCTGATTCTAGGGTGACAACAGAGGTATGCGGAATGGGGATACGCTAATTTGACACGCTAGATCTATAAATAGACTATATTCATGAGAGCATGGGCAAGTTTGGTCTTAAAGCCCTGGTATTTTGGTATCAGGGAAATCTGACCACAGTTGTGTGATAAAAGTGTAACTCAGCTACAAACAATCATTTGATTGGCTATCATCAATAAAAGCACAATCATCATTGGCTCGTAGCTGACCAACCACATTTGTTGTCTCATGAGTGCTTGATCATGTGACCAAACTTTCTATTTTTATCTATTTTGAAGTGTTACATTTTTAAACTCATTGAAGCTTCCATATCATAAATGCCTTTTCATACAAGTGTAAAATATTATTATCATGTTTGAAATCATTCGTTGCTATGCCAACAAAAGGTTGTAATCTGTCACATTGTCTTTTGTCATGTATTTGTAATTTTTATGCTTACAACTTCAAAAGTTTTCAAAATTTTCGACGACACAACCTTGTTCATTTTGGTAAAAAAAGACTGAAGGAGTGGTCCTGATTATCGTTTATGTGTCATATGAGTCTACTTACTTACCGCGTGTTACATCTTCGTTGGCTCGGCAACCTTGCTTTTTCAAGCATTGAAGTTTTGAACCTTGGATTGTTATTACGTTTTTTCTAATCCTTTCTTGTATAAATGTCCCATATTTATTTGCTAACCTTTAATGGTGCTGTATATTATACTTATAATGCCAAAAATAATTTTATTTACATTCTCCTGATAGGGACTGTGACCTTAGTTCAGAACCTATAGCAATGTATCAGATGTATATTTTGAAATGGCCTATTTATTGTTCAATATAATATACAGTTCACAAACCACTATTTTGTTGTCACTGTAATTTACTGAAGGTTCTATTGGCACAATGCCAAATTATTTATATATTTTTATGATCACGTTTTCTGCTCAGTGTTTTGATTGGTTGAATGTTAAGAACCAATCAGGTGGAAGCATATAATCATGTTAGGATAAGCAATGTCTACATGTATGCATTTATCGTCAGTCCGTAACAAGTTTTCATATGGTACCAAGTATTTTTACGTAATTTCATTTAACTACCAATATTCTTGGCATTTAATTACCTCAGAGACTCTCTAGTCATAGAAAACGATAAAACATTGTATTCAAGTCATGTGATTCAACGGAACTTTTTGCATACATTTATCTTAAGCACTCTGATGTATGTCATGTATTTATACACTTGTCTGTTGCAACATGTGTTGTTTTAAAAATCACTATGTATAAAGTGCAATCGAATTTGATAGGGTATTTTATATTTTAGCTGTAATTTTTATCATCATGTTATGTGTCTGTTCAATAATGTGTTTTAATTATTATACATGTTTGTGTTGGTTTCGTGTAGCGTTCATGTTAAAGTAGCACTGTGTTGGTTCGCTTGTTTTGCAAGTATAGCTGTTGTTTTATCAATGTGTGTAATATTAAAAATGCACTTGATGATGTTAAACAATGAAAACATAAAAAAGGTGCAGTTAAACTAAGGGTTGTGATTTTTGTAGCAAAATTTGTAGATAGTGTGAATAAAGTAGAATCATAGTCACATTTTTAAACTAAATGTTTCATATTCTATTTTTAGACGTCAGACTCGATGTGATGTTATATGAAGTTATCACATGATTGTCACATGATCAAGCACTTCCTGTTTTTTTTATAGATGTTATTGTTCGGAATCTTTGAGTGTATTGTGCGTATTAATTTAAAATCCAGAAGCATACTGTTTTAAAGATTCAGTGCTCCAGAGACTCTAAGACTGAAGAGCTTCCAGAGACTCTAAGACTGAAGAGCTGACTAAAATCACATATAACAATTAATGCTTATGTTAGTATTTTGAATAGAAGTTTACACAAATGAGTTGCTATTGCAATAGCAACTCATACAACAATAAATCTGCTTATGGTTTGCAATGGACTTGCTAATTAATTTATTACAATTAATAATTAATAAAAGTCTACTTCATGCTTTATACTAGATACCTTGAAACTACACTTGGTATCCTATATAATTCTATATGTTGAATATATATTATGTTATGTACAATACATTCAATGATTCTGTAATTTGTAATCATTCTGTAGTTGTTCATTTGTTACATAAATAATTTATATTGGAGTTTAGGAGAGTTATTTTGAAATGTTTTCACAAGTATTTTATTAGGTCGAGCCTTCACTTGACTGACATAATCATCGTGTATAAATGCGTTGCCAAAATTGATAAAGATTAAATAAATTTACAGAACTACAATATGTGTGTTTGTGTTAATTTTTCTGAGGGCGCTTGTTTTGCGTAACCCAACCTATAGTCAGTTCACCGATGATAACACTAGCCTTTGTTTACACATAAAAATGAAACTTTAATGCATTTCCCATGTCCATTTTCGTTCAATCTTGTACATAGTCACTTTAATGCATAATTATACTCTTTCAATAAACGCTGATACCAAGCGACCAGTCAACCGTGCATTGTTTATATTATCCATGTTTAATTATTGATAAGGCTAAAGTTATCTCCGATGAGCTATAGTATAAGTCCAGTCAGGATAAGAATCCAGTGACGCAGCGGCCGAGTCCACTATAACGGTGTAAAACCAATTATAAAGGCTTATACTGTACAAACAACTACAATTTCAATGCTAAACAAACATGTTATATTCCCTCTACCTGTTCAGACAATGGTTTTAATCTTTTTCGTACACATAAACTGCAACGTCACTGTCACAATATCCTAACTGGACTGTAGAACTTGATGAAGATCAAACAATGATACATATATATATGAACCACAAGGTATTGGCTCATTTTATTTTATGAACAGGACAGAACAGAGTTTATTACAAACTTGTACACCGTACATCATCTTTAAACATATCACTGGCTTAGAAGTAGAAGGTCGTTATTACGACCTTATAAGACTTGTGCATATTTGAAATCTGCATCTCAATGAGTCTATTTTCATGAAAATCGGAAGTGGTCATGTTGACCAAACTGAAGTTTAAAACACTTGTTTTTCCATAAGTAAAGAATAGTTTTCAGACAGTTTTTTATTGTTTTTGTCAAAATATTTATTTTGTACTTACGACCTAATTCTAAGCCAGCGATATATACATATACAACAGGGGTGTCAACAGAGCCAAATTAAAGATCCTTCAATCACATGTTTCCATATTTAACTCAAGTTTGTATTGAATAAAATCCTTCAGAGCAGATTAAATTGACCATAACTTGTGTATAATACGGAGAATTTTACATGACTCGACCTTCTATTAGCATAATTTAACAGCTGATAAAAATGTAATAAAATATTGAAGTTGATATGTTGTCTATATTACTAATCCTGGTTGTGTGTTTTCATAAGCGGAAAGTATCACAAAGACCCTCGAGGTGTAATACCAACACAAATCTAAAGGATTGATATTGCACGATTTGTTTGTGGAAATTCATGTATTCAATGTAATTCAATTGTATGTGTAGTATATTCATGCATAAAGGTCAGGATCATGTCAATTGCTCCATGCAATATATCAGTATAATAAGTATACTGATATAAGGCAAACATGAACATAAAAATTAAATGTGTGGATACCCTGTGTATATGACTACCAAATTCTTTGCAGAACCACAATGTACAATGTTCACCAAATTCTTCACAGAACCACAATGTACAACCAAACTCTTCGCAGAACCACAATGAACATCAAAGTCATGGACAGATACACTGTCTTACATAACAAACTTATTTAATTTTGTGCTGGCATTCTGCACTTATTGTATAACTGTTGGTGAAAGATGCCTAGGTTGGATAACTTATCCATGGATAATTGTAACCTTATTGGTTATAGAAGTTGGTTAACGATTTGTAGAAAGCCATTTAACCACTTGGATCTGTTATCCAAAGTTGGGAAATTATCTATTGGACACTGCTAGAATCACCAGGGGTACCCGTACAGTACCAAACACATATATAACATATCTACAAGTATACAGGCACTGCTAGAACGACCAGGGACACCCTTACAGTAACAAACACATATATAACATATCTACAAGTAAACAGGCACTGCTATAACCACCAGGGACACCCATACAGTAACAAACACATATATAACATATCTACAAGTAAACAGGCACTGCTATAACCACCAGGGACACCCATACAGTAACAAACACATATATAACATATCTACAAGTATACAGGCACTGCTAGAACCACCAGGGACACCCATACAGTAACAAACACATATATAACATATCTACAAGTAAACAGGCACTGCTATAACCACCAGGGACACCCATACAGTAACAAACACATATATAACATATCTACAAGTATACAGGCACTGCTAGAACCACCAGGGACACCCATACAGTAACAAACACATATATAACATATCTACGAGTATACAGGCACTGCTATAACCACCAGGGACACCCGTACAGTACCAAACACATATATAACATATCTACAAGTATACAGGCACTGCTAGAACCACCAGGGACACCCGTACAGTAACAAACACATATATAACATATCTACAAGTATACAGGCACTGCTAGAACCACCAGGGACACCCATACAGTACCAGACACATATATAACATATCTACAAGTATACAGGCACTGCTAGAACCACCAGGGACACCCGTACAGTAACAAACACATATATAACATATCTACGAGTATACAGACACTGCTAGAATCACCAGGGGTACCCATACAGTACCCTACACATATATAACATAATAGTATCTAAAAGTATACGGGCACTGCTAGAATCACCAGGGGCACCCATACAGTAGCATACACATACATAACATAAATAGTATAGAAGTACTAATATCAAAAGAACCCATAGAGGAATTGTACAAAGATATACAGTATGACTGCAAGGAAAGGAGCACAGAATTATCAGGGGCTCGGAAGAGTAACATGTATGGATACAGTATGTCAATCATTATAGGAGCACTGAAGTACAAGAGGCTCTGTAGAGGTATATGCACCATGAAAAAGATAAAGTAGCCTACAAGTAGAAGGGCAATGTCATACTAGGAACACCCATAGAGTTACCATACGTACATGTATATATACTATGTCTACAAGGGGCAACGACATACCAGGAACACCCATAGAGTTACCATATGTACATGTATACATGTATATACTATGTCTACAAGGGGCAACCGCATACCAGGAACATCCATAGAGGTACCATATGTACATGTATATATATACTATGTCTACAAGGGGCAACGACATACCAGGAACACCCATAGAGGTACCATACATACATGTATAAGTATACTATGTCTACAAGGGGCAACAACATACCAGGAATACCCATAGAGGTACCATGCATATATATATAGTAAGTCTACAAGTATAGACAAAGATAAAAAAATGACTCATGAGCTGAAAGAGAGATAACTCAAATATAAAATCTCCTGAAGATCAAAGGGAGACAAATCTGAGCCCTGAAATGCAAAAAAAACTTTGCACAGAATTCTATTGTTCTTTTGTTCAACTTTTCCGTATTTTCAATCGTCTCCCTTTGACCAGTTCGACCAGTTTTAGGTCAAAGGGAGACAATTGAAAATACGGAAAAGTTGAACAAAAGAACAATAGAATTCTGTGCAAAGTTTTTTTTGCATTTCAGGACTCAGATTTGTCTCCCTTTGAACTTTATAATTGAGTTATCTCTCTTTGACTTTTTAATTATGCTGATATACTTTTAGTCTTACTGTTTTTATGCATGGTACATCTACGGGCACTCCAGGTACTTCTAACCTTGCTCATATACTTTTAGACATACTATATCTATGTATGGTACCTCTATGGGTGTTCCCGGTACTTCTAACCTTGCTCATATACTTGTAGACATACTATATCTATGTATGGTTACTCTACGAGTGTTCCTGGTACTTCCAACTGTGCTTGAAAATGTCCCTGTACAGGTAATATAATCTTTTTTCCTGGTATTTCTAACCTTGTTCATATACCTGTAGGCATACTAAATCTATGTCTGGTATCTCTAAAATGCTCCTGGTAATTCTAACTGTGCTCATATACTTGTAGTCACATAATATGTACAGTGGGCCCTCCGGGTTCTTCTTACTGTGCTCATAATTTATACTTGTTGACATACTATTATACGAGGGGTGTTCCAATAATTTGTGTACTTTGCTGGTGTTACAAAATATTATCATATACTTACGATGGTTGTACCATTTCAGACATGTGGCCTCTGTAGCTCAGTGGCCAGCGCGCTTGTCGTCTAATGTGGCGTCCCGGGTTCAAATTCGGATGGAGGCACACATATGCCTGCCATATTTCAGCAGAAAGCTGACTGGCAAATAAAGGCTATGCTCGGCATTTGGATATTCGTCAACAAATCATTCACTGTCTAATGAGCACATACATTATTGTGAAACATCAATAATTTTGAATACATGTCTCGAAATATCCATCTCTAGCGAGGATGTCTTGAGCTGTCGTAATCTGAGCTGCGTTCATGGCTGTTCTTTGCACTGACTTTTGATCGTTTTCAATCGTATCATTCCCCCCACGGAATTGTTTATGCCACTTAAAAACCAGAGTTCTTGACAACAAGCATTTCCACATAGCCCCTAGAATCACTTTACACGTATGAGAAGGCGAATTTTGTAGTTAAAAGCAAAACTGACACAGGTTCCCAGGTGTTGAGCAGATGTCATTTTGATGCTATAGAAATTCGACTGTTGACAATGTCCAAATGAATTAATATGTAGACACAGCCTTGCATATACACTCAACCACTTTTTTAAGTGGTCACTTTTCAAACCCGAAATACCTTTGTGATCATATTATTTGATGGCGAAAATGCAAAATTTGTCGCATAAATGACCACGCATACTTTGGCATGTGATTTTGATTTTTAATGATTTGAGTGTCAGGACTATTCCATAACACGTTTGTGTGCAACATGTCGTCAATAATTATGATCACAGTTAAACATATTTGGGGTTTAATAAGTGACCAATTAGAAAAGTGTTTGAGTGTATGTCAAGCAACTTCTTCCCGAACATTGAAGTATGTACACATTTTGATAGTGAACATATTTGAAGTTGAATGGTGTGTTCAATGGCAAATGACGACATGTGCTAGTAGACTGTTACAATATACATACTATGTTTAAGTCATTTTGTTTTCCTAAAGTCTTATTTAAGAAATAATGAATATGTATGTGTGTTTTATCATAGAATAAAGCATGGTCACAAGTTTGGATGCATAGTAATTAATTCATGAGTACGTAGCATATATCGTATGCGTATATCATAGATAAAATACAGGTACATATTCATTATTCAGATTCTAACATAACCAATATTCCACATTTGACAACACATCAATACAACTGCTGGACTATTTTCTTCCTCAGAAGGTTTATTTGCAGTTTGAAGTTATTCAGCAGTAGCTGTATTTTATCGGTAGTTTGTGCATGCCGTGGTTTTCTCTATGTGTAAATAGCTGAAACTGCTGGTTGCATTTGAATGATGATTAAATTTGATTTCCAACCAAACACGATATGTCAACTTTTACTTAATGGGTCGTTTTTAAAATGACTAGTCCACAAACTTTTTTAACACACCTTGTGTATGTATGGCACATCTCGGGCGCTCCTGGTACTTATTACATGTTCTATTTGTCTATGCGATACCTCTATGGGTGCCCTGATACTGCTAACATTGCCCTTGTACTTGTAGACATGCTGTATATGTGTATTGTACTGTATGGGTGTTCCTGGTACTTCTTATAGTACCATATACTTGTAGACAAGCTGTATTTGTGTATGGTACTGTATGGGTGTTCCTGGTACTTCTTATAGTACCATATACTTGTAGACATGCTATATATGAGTTTGGTACTCTATGGGTGTTCCTGGTACTTCTTATAGTACCATATACTTGTAGACATGCTGTATATGTGTATGGTACTCTATGGGTGTTCCTGGTACTTCTTATAGTACCATATACTTGTAGACATGCTGTATATGTGTATGGTACTCTATGGGGGTTCCTGGTACTTCTTATAGTACCATATACTTGTAGACATGCTGTATATGTGTATGGTACTCTATGGGTGTTCCTGGTACTTCGTATATATACTTGTAAGCATTGGGGACGTGGTTACTATCTATACATATTTAAAAATATGTTCATGAAATTTGCTGGCAGTCAGTACATGTTCAAGTTTAGTCTACATGTTGAAGTTATTCTTCATGTTCAGTGTGTGTCAAAGGTCGAGATCAATGCTTCATAGGCATTCATTTTGTTACTAAAAGGTGCATTTATGGGTAGGGCACATGTAAAGTTGCAGTATTGATAAAGACACCAGTATCACAGACAGGTCTGGATAGAAGGAAGGAGCTGAATACAATCATAGGACACATATAATGTATTATCATTTATATCCATTGACATGAAATTATGTGGAAATCGGTGAAAAAGTGATGTTTGTAAAACACTGCAGCCATGGAGCCATTTATGTTCAAGGTTAAAATCAAAAGGGTCATCGGTATGTCAAGACCAATCTACAAACAAAGTACAATGTGTGAAGATCCTTGGCTAAATTGTTCACGAGTTATCAACAGAAACTGTGACCTCGACTTTGAAAGTAGTTAGCTCAAAATCAAAATTTGAACAAGAGATGTTTGTAAAACACGTATGCCCCATAGCAGCCCAATAGTAAGAAATGGTAAAGGTCACAGTGATCTTGACCTTTGACCTACTGACCTCAAAATCAACAGGGGACATCTACTGTTGATGACCAACCTCCATTTAGAATATAACCTACATTATGAGCCAATGAAAACGCTGCATTTTTGCGGTTAAATGAAAATTTAATCATTAAAATTTTCTCTTAACAGACTTGACGTCTTGCGTTGGCGCTAATTTCTATCGGCCAATCAGAATGCAGAATGTTATATTCTAAGTTAGTTAGAACATATTAAGTAAATTTTAATGACTAAAAAGGCCTCGCTTCGCTTCGCTCGCTCCGCCCTTTTTAATCATTAAAATTTACTAAATATGTTCTAACTATAACGTAAAGTTTGAAGATCCTAGGGCAAAGTGTTTTTAATTATTTAACAGAACCATTTGAATAGTCAGAAACGGTAAATGTCATAGTGTCCTTGACTTTTGACCTTCTAACATCAAAATCAATAGGGATCATCTAATTTTGATGACACCATCATGTATTTGATGATTGTAGGGCAAAGCGTTCTTCAGTTATTGAACGGAAACCAACCAACAAGTGCAAACTGCAAAGCAATATACTCCCTCATCAAAGATGGGGGGCATAATTACAGTGATTATAAAGTAATACTACAATCAACAGGAAGAATTAACAAGGACAGAAACATCAAATGATCGCAACATGGCATTAAACACATATAACATCATATGATTATCAACATTTCTCAAAATACTGTAAACCAATTTACTTTCGTGAATACTAACTTTTGCATTTTGCTGATAGTCGGCATATTTGCTAGAGGCACATCGTAAACTATATCAACAACATGCATTGTTCACCTAAATCAGCTACCATATGGTGAGTAGGATCACATATAGAGGATCTTGTATGAGTGCTCATTACATACAAGTTTTATTAAACGAGTCGACAAAATGATATGACACGAGGCTTTGCCAAGTGTCATATTGTTTTTGTTGACGAGTTTCATAAAACTCTAATGTAATGAGCATGAATGTAAGATTCTATTCATCAAATAACCTTTAAAAATGTACATTATTGTTCAAAAGGATGATTACGCTGCATATTATGTTTCAGCCAAAATTTAGCAGTACAATGAGCGCGACGTCATGGCGATGTTGATTTTATCCTGACGTCATTGACAGATCAATGCATGGATTGGCTAACGTCACATCAAGCTAATTTAAATATTTATTGCACAGTCTGGGAGTGCCGAACGATATTTACGGCACGGCTTTACGGCACTCCTGGACTGCAGGTTATGTGATAAAATTATATAACAACTGCTTTGCATTATACTCACATCGAGAATAAAGTCACTGTCCCCCATTGGCATGTACAGCAAAAAATGACATTGTCAGGACAAATCTACATCAGTGTATATAAGTACCTCAACATCTTGGAAAAAACTTAATTCAATTAGCCAAGCATTGCACCCCTCCATACGTTCTTGTTATATGCATACCTATGTATCGTATTATGACATTAGTTGTCATAGTATATACGTCGCAATTCAAAATGAGCAAGGTTAACTGGATTGGTTAATTGCATATTATAAGTCATTTCATATCTTTGTTGTTAGCACTGTGGAGGTATATTGTACAAAGACATTAACCTGATCCTTACCTTGCATTAGTATATAACAAGGTTTATGCGTTGAATTACAGGAACTTGCATAATTTAAAAAAAAATGCAAACAAAAATTGAAAACAAAAATTGAAAACAAAAATTCAATACTGAGAGCCTGTATTAAAATAATTTATTGGTAGGCCTAGATCAACTGAATTTTTTTTTCATTTTTTTTTTAATTTAAATATGCAAGTTCCTGTGGTTGAATGTATCAATTCATTTAAGTATAGGTTAGAGTTTCTGAAACAGTTTCTTCAAGGATTTTAACCTGAAGGAATGAAGTGACATGAATTGCTTTTGAATTGTTGGTGTTATAGCCAAAATATACACAGTGAATAAACGAGTCTATTTCAGGTTATCGCAATAAGTCATACACATTGAATTTTAGTCTTCCAGTAAGTCATACAGTCATCACAGATGTTTTTGCTAGCAATAAGTCATACAAGCTGAATTGTATAGTATTTCAATAAGTCATGCAGTACTTAAGTTTATACACTGCAAAACATATTGGAAATGACCACATTTGAGCTTTGGTTTCAATTTTTTCTTAAAGGCATGACAGCCTCAAAAGATAGTAAAAATGGTAACCTCCAAGTTGAATGTTTTGTAAATAATGAGACGTAACAATGATGATCATATGATAATCAAAAACTTTTATCCAACAAAATAAATATTATAAGCCTTGGCAATGTGATGCCCCTATTTAATCAAACCCAATTTATTTCCGCTTCAAAATAATCAAGGGACTAATACAAAATGTACCTATATTTATATAAAACAAGTTTTGTTTCAAATTTATGATCTGCAAGAACCGAGTTACCAGACAGTTTAATATTTCTGAGTTATATTCTGAGCAATATAGTAAAACAGTCAATTAACATTTAGCTAATGGTTTTAATTAGCTAACAGTCTGTTAATTTCACACAAGAGTACATTACACATTTTTGTATGAGAAAGTCAGTATGTGTAACAAGTTGGTATGCCAGTAAGTCTTACGAGTGCAAATAAGTCAAACCACTTCTTTGAAGTTTCAACTAAATGTACTCGTTTTTTATGACCTGGCTAAGAAAGAACTGTCTTATCTCCTTTTTTTCTGGTACAGTAATGTGTCCATTAGCTGCTGGAATATTGTTTAATAATTGCTTCAACATGTCTTCAAGAGCACAACAATAGATTCATGACCTAGTTTCAGATAATTATAGAGGTCAAGTGAAAAAATATATTAAATGCTTTTTGTTATAGACAAGTTTGCATGTATCTAGGTCAGCATCGGTATAATAACATGGCCTCCGTAGCTCAGTGGTTAGCGCGCTTGCCGTCTAATCTGGCAACCCAAGTTCAAATACAGGTGGAGGTACACATATAAATGCCATGTTTCAGCAGAAAGCTGACTGGCAAATAAAGGCTATGCTCAGCTCGGCAACAATAGTTTGTTGTTTGTTTGTGATCAACTGAGATAGATGTAAGTGCAAGGTCAGTTGGCCTTTCCCTGCCAGATTGGCCAATGGCCTCCAACTTTGAGGGCAATATTAAGACTTTATTCATAGGGGCAACACAATTAGGTAATTACCCAATCTTCCCTACGAGCCTCTTAATTCAAGGTATCATGTACATGTGATTTGCAGGGTCGGTATACTTCATCTTACGACGCATCCAACTTTTGTGACAACTAGAACTGTCGCCAATTAGCAGGCAAATAAACCCCCACATAGCAAAAATCATTGATGCTATTATTTTCCTTCATGCACATTTACATGTTGAGGTTGTTTATCTACGAAAGTTTGAAGGAAATCCTATCAAAAGGAGATGAGAAGTTGCTGTCACATGAATGCTTTATTATCAAAGGGCCATAATTCTAGCAAACAAGAGCGCTCACCTGAAGACTAGCAGTTTAGGCAGAATCAATATTTGATATGATATATGACCATAATACTTTATTTAGATTTTACAGCGACACAATTTGTGGCCAGGTTTAATAAAGATGTAGTAAATGTGACCTCTAAAGTATAAACAAGGTTTTTCTTTGATGTGACCTGGTAACCTATATTCTTATTCCAGATGACCAAATTTTGAACTTGACCTAGATTCTATAGAGACAAACATTGTGACCAAGTTTCATAAAGATTAGATAACAATTGTGACCTATAGTGTTAACAATGTTTTTCTTTGATGTGACCTAGTTTTAGACCCCAGATGACCCACTTACAAAGTTCACCTAGATTTCATAGAGACAAATATTGTGACTAAGTTTCATAAAGATTAGGTAAATATTGTGACCTCTCTAGTGTTTACAAGGTTTTTCTTCAATATGACCTTGTGACCTAGTTTTTTACCCCAGATGACCCAATTACGTACTTGACCTAGATTTCATAGAGACATACATTGTGACCAAGTTTCATTGAGATTAGGTCAAAAATATGACCCCTAGAGTGTTACCAAGGTTTTTCTTTGATGTGACCTAGTTTTTGACCCCAGATGACCCAGTTACGAACTTGACCTAGATTTTATAGAGACAAACATTGTGACCAAGTTTAAAAAAGATTAAGTGAAAATTAACACCTCTAGAGTGTTAACAGTCCAATTGTTGATGGCGCACAACGGACAAAAGGGTGATCACAATAGCTCACCTTGAGCACTTTGTGCTCAGGTGAGCTAAAAACATCACAGACCAAGTTCTTTTCTGCATTCACATGAACATGTTGAGGCAGTTCATCTGTGAATGTTTGAAGGAAATCCTTCACAAACTCTCAGGAATGGTGTCCACAAGAATGCATCTACACACTCGAGACAACAGATAACCTGAATCCAGAATATATATGCACAGTCGTCAATGTATTTTTAGCCCATCTAAGTAAAAAGTGATCTAGGTGAGCTTTTCAGAATGTTAGATGTTCGGCGTCCATGAACATTTTTTTACTGCTATCATCTCCTAAACTACTGAATGCATTTTGATGAAACTGCAGAGGAATGATCCTTAGGTGGTCCTCTTCAACAATAGTGCAAATCTTTCGGGGCCGATACATATGGGCAAAATACTAGACATGACCAGATGATATAATTTTTTCATTTACGCTAAAATTTGGACCGCCTTTCATAAATTATAGGAACCTGTCGTTATAGTTCATGAAGACCCACACGGCAACGTAAGAAATCATTTACAACTTCAAAGAATCAAGTAAATGCAGCCTCAGTTGCATGTACAAGGTTATCATATAGTCCTTACCAGCGACCTTGTTATTTACATCAGATAACCCATATTGATAGATAAGACCAAAATTGTGACCTCCAGTGCCTATACAAAGTTTTCTTTGATTTGACCTATTTTGAACCCAGCTGACCCAATAATGCACTTGACCTAGATTTCATAGAGACAAACATTCTGACAAAGTTTCATGAAGATTGTGTCATAATGGTTGACTCAAGTGTGTTCAGAAGCTCTTTCTAAGATTTGACCTAATGACCTAGTTTCTGACCCCAAATGGCCCAGTTTTGAACTTAACCTAGATTTCATAGAGAGAAAAACATTCCGACCAAGTTTAATGAAAATTAGAAAATAATTGTGTCCTCTAATATGTTCACAATTTTTTTCTAATATTTGACCAAGTGACCTAGTTTTTGACCCCACATGACCCAGTTTCAAAATTGACATAGATTTCACAGAGAACAACATTCTGACAAAGTTCCATGAAGATAGGGTCATAACTGTGACCTCTAGTGTGTTCACAAGCAATTGTGGATGGATGGACAACAGACTGACGACAGATGAAGAGTGATCACAAAAGCTCTATGTGAAAGCTGAGCTAAACGTGCAGCTTCTATAGAGTACACATGATTTATCTATGACTCTGACCAAGGTTTACAAATATTCAATGTGAAATACGGTCTCAATACACCATGTTTTATGACAAAAGATTTGACCTAATGATCTAATTTAACAAAGATGTTATAGAGTGGCCCATTGGGACCTAGAGTCATAAAGATATGAGCCAGTCTCCAGGAAAACCTGCTATTTTGACAAAAATATTAATATTGAGATTTAATTTTCCATAGTTTTAAATAATAATCTTAATGAAGCAAAATACAGTAGAAATTTTGTTAATATCTTGATTTTTAAGCTGTTTTGAAGCGCCCTTTTTCGGAGCACTTTGTGTGATGACGCATACCTCATTCAAGCGTTATTCGACGTAACTGTAACACGCATTTCATATTACACCATTTGATCAACTATTGACATAAAATGTATTTATCAAAATCGAAATTGTTCGTATTTAGAGGAAGGCTTCTACTGTTTTGAACAACTAAGTCCTCGTTTTTGTCCATTTGAGTACTTCTCTGTAATTGGACACCATAGCAACGAAGTATGTGATTTCGACATAATGCATGGGAAAATTTAAAGCTAAGATATAGTACTATATGGGTAAAGTACATAAAAAAGAGTCAATAGATATGTTTTTTTTTTCTAATTTTAGAGCTTTTTCAAAACCTTGTTACATAATACTAATTACATAATGTCTAAATAGCAGGTTTTCCTAGAGACTGGCTCATATAAAGGTTCAAACTATACGGTTTTTGACATTGAAATATAAGTCTCTAACTTTGAGACAGCCATCTATCTAAAAGATGAACAAGTTTGAACAAGTTTATTTACAAAAAGATGTTCAGCACATAATCCATATGTCTCCCCCCACTATATGTGGGAGTCATGATTATGACCTCCAGTGCGTTTACAAAGTTTTTCTGTGATTTGACCATGTGACCTAGAATTGGACATCAGGCATCAATCAACCAAAACATCTCAAGTAGAAATCTCAGCTCAAATTGAGATTTAGCTCAAATCAGAGTCTGAATTTAAGATACATCAGAAGTTTATAATCTTGACATTTTATTGTAATAAACTCTGAATAAATTGTCTGTTTTGTGATGCCAATTTTGAGTTCAACTTATCATGGAAATAACTGACAATATTTGAGATCAGATTTAGCTCAATTTGAGATCCTTCAGGAGATCGGGCCTGATTACCTGATATCAAATTTGACCTTGAATCACAATCATAATTACAAAAGCATGTTAAAGTGTGACAGGTGAATAAAACAAAACAAGTGGTAAGCAAGTATGCAAATTTATTTACTGTATATAAGTATGCAAATTATTTATACCAAAGCTTCACCCATCAAATACTGCTGCAGATTCTTAACCAAAACTGTAGATTTACAGTCAACTCACCCCCCTACCAACTCACCCTGGATTTGGATAACTCGCCCTACGCAATGACCAACTCATCCCCCCTTAAAAGAATAACATACCAACTCACCCCCCTAAAGATATTTTTATTAAATTTAATAGATTTTTTGGAAAAAATCACTTTGAATTGGTAATAATTTATTATGAAATTATTAATTTGTTCAATTATGTGATATTGGAGGGTTTTTTTTTGTAAAATTAACAGTATTTTCAAACAGTGGCCATTTTGAAAACGCTGTAATGACAGTGAAAAAAGCGAAAAACAAAGGAAAAAAATAAAACAATTTGTCAAAAAACATTATGATTGAAAAAATTAGGACTATAATTAGATCTATTATATCAATTGTCAATAGTCAAATACCTTGTTTAAAAAAATTGGAAAATTAGATAACTTGCATAGAAAATCATAGTTTCCGAACGATCAAGTTTGGAAATAACGAAGGTAAATAACTAACAAACTCGCAAGTATTCGAGAAAGCAGAGATCTGTTAATTTATTTGTGTATAAATACACTTTATTATCATGAATTAACACTAAGTTTAAAAATAAATATAATATTCTACATATAAAATTGATGGGGGGGGGGGGGTGAGTTGGACATTTCGAAATTGACATCGGGCGAGTTGTCCAAATCCAGGATGAGTTGGTAGGGGGGTGAGTTGGTCGGATACCAAACTGTATTATGTCGCAAAATCTATACTCCCCAAATAAAGTCAATATTATCACTTTACTACATTTCTGAAGTTGAAATAAATTGATCATAATTTTATACATATTTTCCGTCAATGTTTCTAATTAGGAATCGAACACAATGTACCTGAACACAACAAGATGTTTCAACAGTAAGCTATGGTTCAATAGATGCTAACCAATAAAATAACTAATCAATTAATTAATTTATTGATTTATTAAAAATAATTAATTAATTATTCATCATTTTATGGTTAAATTAACAGCCTTAACTTTCTAGAAGTATAAAATAATGTACAAGACAGGAACATATAGCAGATTACACAAGCAGGAGAAATGAAGTCATGAAAAGTTGTTTATAAATACACGCTGAATGTTATTATGTATCGTATAAGACAAGTTTTAGGATGATTAAGTCTTGGCTGAAGCTTGCTGAGCTTGAAGTTGAGCAGCTACCTTCATCTGTAAAATCTCCTGGGTAACTGTAATATACAGAAACATTGATGGAAGTGATGTTCATAAATTGAACTGTGAAATATGATGGTATATGGAAAACTATGGTTCAGACTTTATTTTAAGCATAGGACAATAAAACTGACACATCACTGGCTTAGAATTAGAAGGTTGTAAGCACTACTTACGAGAAGAGTGACTAACAACCTTGTAAGACTGATACATATCTAAAATCTGCATCACAAAGCGCTTCTTATGAGCCTATTTTCATGAAAATCGGAAACGGTCATGTTGACCAAACTGAAGTTGAAAAAGCTTGTTTTTCCATACGTAAAGAGTAGTTTTCAGACAGTTTTTTCTTGTTTTCTCAAAATATGGATTTTGTACTTACTAATACTAAGCCAGCGTTATGTATTATCTTTTATTATTTCAGGGGTGTCAACAGAGCCAAATTAAATCCCGAAAAATCATATGTAGCTGACCTTCAAGTTCAACCATATGGTTTCCATATTAAACTCAGTTTGTATTGAATATAGACCTTCAGATTAGATTTTCTTGACCATAATTTTGCCATTTCTTGAGATATTTTCAACAAATAACTTTTAATTTGATTAGAAAACAAAATTTCAGGATAGATAAATCCAGAATTCCGGAAAGATCAGCAATATTGCCACCCCTGTTATTTATCTAAGCCATGTATTAACTACATTACTACAGTTCAAAGTGAGAAGAGTCGGAATATGATTATTTACTATAGTGGACAAAACCCGTTGAATCACACCGAACTCGTTCTCAGTTAAAAACTGTCACTGAACAGGCTTGCACTGCGGGCGAATGGCCAGGGCATTGTACATGTAGCAACTGTTAACAGTCTGTTTAACAACTGAATGGACGAGCAAGACTATGTTAAATCAGGAATAATGTTCCAAAAATTTGAACCATTTTGGTTGTTCTCCGACTAGTTATAACAGATTCAGACGTATTATGAACAGAGAACTAGTTTGAATCAATCTGATCAAAATCAGCTCCTTAAATGGTAGAAAGATCTTTGTAGTTTAGTCAGATTGATTTTGAATGGGCTTCAACAGAATATGGATAGGATGAGGACAGAATGATGTATGAAGAATTTTTAATTAAGTAAATAGGATCATACTGTAGACATTATCTAGCCAAAGTGTCACACTCTAGTCTGATCCCCCACAGTTTTGCCAATATTTTAGGACAGGGTCAGACGTTAAATAGTCTAGAAATAGTTTGATGTGACTGGTAAGAGGTTATGGCAAAGAATGAGGCTATTTATAAACCAGGGGTGTCAACAGAGCCAAATTAAAAATCCTGAAAATCATATGCGGCTGACCATTTTCGACAAACTAGAGGCCGTCAACCATATAAAACTCAGTTTTTCAAACTTTTTATTGAAGAAAATCCTTTAGAGCAGATATAATTGACCATAACTTTGCCATTTCTTGAGATATTTTCATCAAATAACTTTTATTTTGGTCAGAAAGCATAGCTCTTCCAGGAAAGACAAATCCGGAATTCTGGATAAATCCGGAAAATTGACACCCCTGATAATCACAAATGAACTGAAACAAACAAACTTTTGCAAGAATAATTATTATTAAAAACACCTTACACTATTGTATTAAAATTCTAAGGCCTGTAACCACGCAAAACAAGGCACTTGCATCAGTAAAAATTTGAGAAATTACCAAAATAAGCATTTCTTTTAAATAAAAAAATATCTCAAAGATATCCTAGACAAGATTTGCCTTGGTGCTATTTTGTCTCTGGATAGGGCTCTGATTTTCATTTAATTTCTAAACTATCAGGCAAAATGTAAACACCAACATTTCACAGGCCTAGACACTAACTATTTTGGCCACTGGTCCGACTGGGCAAAAGCGCCCAATTTGTAAATAGGACAGTTACTGGTCCTCCAGAATTTTCACTGGTCCTTCTGGATTTTCACTGGTCTCGGACCAGCGGACCAGTGTTAGTGTCGAGCCCTGATTTCAGTCTTAAATTATTAATTGTGAATGAGCCCTTGATCATAATTATAATATATACACACCTTGCTTCATCTTGTACTTTTCCTGCATAACAGGTTGGATTTTCTCAATTTGTTTTGTTAGAAAGTCTATTCTTCTCTTGAAATATTCTTTAGCATGACCTACGCTCTGTAAAATAAAATGTACAAGCTTTTGTTACAGTAATTTTTAGGGGTGGGGTGATGCATCGAAATATTGATGCATTGCGATTCCGAGTGTCCCGATAGCATGGATCGATAGTAAAAGTCTCGATCCAATTACTATCGCCGATAATTAGCTCAACTATCGATAGTAACGATCGCTTCCTTTTTATAGATAAATCTTATTATTGATTTAAAACAACTCCTATTTCGTTAAAAACTAGTTGTAAATATCCACACGTATCAAAACAGCCACAATGGACCAATATCTCCTTAATTTTATTAATCTATTTCTGCCAAATTCATTTTAAATCATATCCACAAATAGTAGATTTGTATGTTGTACAACAAAGTGATATATTACACAGTGCAAATTTGTATTTACAAGTTAATCTCTGGTTTTCAAATCTTGGCAATAACTATTGCAATAGTATTGCAATAGTTTCCAGCAATACAATAGTATCGCAATAGTACTTTCAGCAATAGCAATAGTATTGCAATAGTCAAAATTGGACTCAATAGTCACCCCTAGTAATTTTGCAATAGATGTATTAGTGAATACAATTCCAACAAGCGGGCCATGTGGCCCTAAAGCGCTCACCTGATGACTAGCAGTTAAGGCAGAGTCAGTATTTGTTATGATATGACCTTAATATTTAATGTAGATTTTACAAAGACACACTTTGTGGCCAGGTTTTATAAAGATGGGTTAAAAATACGACCTCTAGAGTGTTTAAAAGCCTTAAGGTTTTTCTTTGATGTGTCTTTGTGACCTAGTTTATGACCCCTGGTGTGTTAGAGGTGTAACAGCATGTTTGAAATGACAAGGTAAGTTTAATACAGCAAAACTGTTGATCAGGACACGCACAGCATGTTTATTATAAATATAGAACAGAGAATTTAACACGATTCTCAACCTTCTATTAGCATAATTTAACAGCTGATATATTGTCTACATTAATTAATTTTATAATCCTGTTGTGCTTTCATAAATAGGGAGTATCACGAAGACACTCTAAGTGTAATACCAACATAAATATTGCATGATTTGCTTGCGGAAATTTATATATTCAACGCAAAATTATAAGCTTATATATGCCAATCAATCATTGCAGATGGGCACATACTCTGGATAACTTTGCTAGAATATAATAAGTGATGATAACACAGGGGTCCCACTGAGGCGTAATGCCCAATCCTGAAAACGAGTCCTAAGTCAGCTTCGATTGCCATTACCACCCACCCCTACTCCAAAACTCAATTCAAACATTGTTCTATCGATAAAATTCAGCTTATCAAATTACAATGGACTATAACTTAGTCAATTATTTCATTTTTTCACCAAATAACTTTCTTTTTCTGCAGGAAATTTCATACTTTCTAGTGCTGCAAATCCGGTTTATTCTGTAATAGTAGGGCCCCCTGATTACTAACAAGAATGACCGTTTTACAAAAATATGAAGTAGATTTAAATATTACCATTTCAACGTAATATCCGGTACCTATATCCACTAGCACATTGTTTACATCACTTAGTTGTCCAGGTACATACATCTATAGTCCAGTTAAGGTCTTGTTCAGGTGTAACATGTTTAAATACAACACAAAGTCTGCTATGCTGACATTTTACAAAACAAATTGAATTAAACATTAAAATAAAACATACTAGAATATTTTGAAGCTAGCTCATTGAGGCTGACAATAACATTAAAATTGATGTAAAAGTACTGTAGAATCATAACCGGTAATATACATGGGGGATTTAATTTCATGGTTGAAATCCCAAATGAATAATAATACCAATAAATATGCAGTGTACCCACTCACATAAAATCTTACGTAAATCATGCAATGAAATACAGTTTTACTTTAAAAAATTTTGTACTCGGTGCGAGATCGCACAAAACGAAAATTCCTGTGACAAAACCTGACAAATGTCGGTATAACTCTTTTACTCAGGTCAGTCACTTGTTTACACAACATTGTGTATATAAACATAGCAACTTCTCTTATTTATTTATAACTTTAACAGATATTGTATCTATATGAGAATATGGCTTGGTGCATAAGGTATGGATTTTCACTGCCATTTTATCCGATTAAAATGTTTCAAACAATAAAAATGCTTTGTTTTGATATTACATAGTTTGTTTACAAGTGACAGACCTGAATAAACAAACAACAATTCAGCATATAAATTAAGCAATTGTAAGCTGTTGATTGGTTGATAGTGGGGGGTTTCTAGTAACGTAAAAGGCTTATGCTGTACTATAGACAGGCTACATTTTTTCTGAATTATCAACGTTGAATCAGACTTGTAAAGCAACGGTGCGATAACTATCTACCATTTCTAGACCTGTCTGCATAATAGGGCGCCGACTATGGCTTCAGCAACAAAACGTAAACAGAGACTGTCTCAGTCAAAAATGCAAACCCAAGGATGACAGACACTTAAGTTAATATCAAAAAAAAAACGGGGAACCACATTACATCTATAAGAACTCTATTAAGATTTTACAATGAAAAAGGGGTCTGTTCTGCCCTGAGTGTTTCCTAAAATGGACTAGCGCCAGGGTCCATTGAATTTGAGTCAAAAATGAAAGCTTTTAATCTATCACATAATTTCTTACCCCAAAGAATAAATATGTGTGGGATCTAGTTTACAGTGGCTGCCTTATGTGTGTTCCAGTTCAGTCAGGTATAAGACTAGTTTTTTTTAAAGTTTACTGCATACACTGCCCACCAAAAATAAGTATACAGATGTTATTTGCCCACTTACTTGCCTGGAGTAATGCTATTTGCAGAACAGAGAAGCAACAATATATTTGAAGAAAAAGAATATTTTTGTTTAATAAATAGGAAGGCCATACATTAATTGGTACTCTAGGTGCAAAATCTAAAGTTTCTTTGTCCCTCTTGAATGGTAACTTTGTCACAAACAGATGGAAAATTCAGCCTTTTTGATCACATGGTTATTTTAGTTCCTAACATCTTCATCTTTATATCTTTCTCTATTTTGACTCATTTAGTAGGTGTAGTTTCAGAAACTAGCATAATTGTGACCGTCTGATACACAGATATTGAATAATTTAACCAAGTTTAATTTTGCAACAATTATTTACTGTATACTTATTTTTGGTGGGCACTGTATATAAACATATAATAGAACAATTAATATATTTGTTTGATGTTTCAATGATTTCTGATAATTTGTGTGAAATCGACCTTGCTTTTTTTCTGAAATCCTTGAAATTATTTCCCCACGAAATAGTCTTTTTCGCAAAAACGTTACCATGATCTTTTGTCCAATTGAAATTAAAGGATTTTACAGTATGAAGATTTACAAAGATCAAACAATACGATGTAAAAGGATACAGAGCTGGTGAGTGGTACAAGTATTGTTTTATCTTTACTGTCTGGACACACTTTGTTTAAACTTTCTTGTGATTCCACATACTTGCTCTGTGCCAACTTCAGTTGATTCAATGAGTTAGAAAAGAATTCTATTTCCTGAAAAACAGAAAAGACTGAATAGAAGACAGTATATACATATATATTTGTAAATAAATTTAGAAGTAAATTGAACCACAGTTTGAGACTTCAATACAAAACGTATAAAAATGAGCCGCGATCTGAGAAAAGGGCCCTTATGACATTTTTTTGGAATTTTGTTTTTTGGCATTTTCTGTCGAAATAATCTTTCCTGTACACAATAAAAAAATATTTTTGTCAAAATTCCAAATATTCACAAAGTTATGACCTTCCAGTGGAACCAATGACATGTATATTTTTGTGCAAAAACGCACATCTCAAAATTGACATATTTTTGTACTGTTTGTGTGTTAGTGGCATTATCCCACAAACGTTCACCTGCTATGAATCAACTTATCATTTGAATAATGGTACTTATTTGTGAGGCGTTACAAATCTGTGTAAATATTTTACGCTTTTATTTTATTTTGGTTGCCATAGCAACCATTTCTTCAAGGAATAAAATATACCAAATTATCTTGTTTACTACTAATTATCATAAAAATATTACCAATGCCATATATGGCCATTATATTAATAAAGTCTATGACTAGATTTTTTTATTTATTTTGAATGGTTTTGCTTCTTCCGTTTCAATACCATGGCAACCAATTCTTTTGAATTACTAGTACTCAAATATGTCGTGACACTAATGTGTATTTACCGCTAGTGTTTTATGTACATGAAGTCATATTGAAAGAATAACAAATACATGCTTTGCATAGTTGGATTTTTAAATTAGATATTATCTTATTGATGTTGTCATAGCAACAATAACTCAATTTAACAATACTTTTATATTTATATACGTAAAGTCATAAATATTTTAGAAATGCTGAAAACTGTTTGATTTTTGGTGCAATTAATGACGGGAAAGCTTAAATCAGGTAGTGTTAGGTATCACATAGACTGGAATGGATCTACTTTGTAGTATTATGTACTACCCATGGAACAAGAAATGGCTTTAAAGTTAGGCATGAGTACTACACTGGGCCTTGAATTGCTGTACTGTATAGATAGGGTATCGGGCGGCTAAACTGTCCATAGCGCCTGGTATAGTTGTTCCGAGCAGCCTTAAGTTAAAGGTTACTACTAACATATCGCAGTAAATTATTAACGAATACTCTGCTTAATGACATTGTGGTCCGCCGATTCCAAAATCCTCACTTTTGTTTATATTTTATGTTTTATCTCAAAAACACATCAAGATGCACAACATTTTGACATCAGATTATTAATATCTTAAGCGATAAGACAACATGTGCCTATCAAAGGGATTTATTATAAAAAAAACATCAATAATAGCATTGCTGTAAACCGATTCCAAAAATCACTATTTTAGTTTCTATTTTGTTAGATTTTACCCCAAAATATCGCATTACAACTACAAGCTTACACAATCTTATGATATATTATACTATAAGTTAGTAAAATCAGGTTGCAATGATTTTTGATATAATACGATCATAAATGACACTGTGGTCCCCGATTCCAAAAATCCTCACTTTTGTTTATATTTTGTTTAAGTTTTACCCCCAAAAAATAACTCAAGATGCACAAGGTTTTGACCCAAATTTTAATATCTTAAGCGGAAAGACAACATGTGCCTATCAAAGGGATTTATTACCAAAAAACATGAATAATGGCAATGCAATTCACCGATTCCAAAAATCACCATTTTAGTTCATATTTTGTAAGATTTTACCCCAAAATATCCTATTTCACATAAAAGCTTACACAATCTTATGATATATTATACTATAAGTAAATAAAATCAGATTCCAATAAATTTTGATATAATACGATTATAAATGACACTGTGTTCCGCCGATTCCTAAAATCCGCAATTTGGTATATATTTTTCAATGTTTTACCCCCAAATATAACTCCAGATGCACAAGATTTTGACCCAAAATTAATAATATTTTAAGCGGAAAGACAACATGTGCCTATCAAAGGGATTTATTGTAAATAAACAAGAATAATGGCATTGCTGTACACCGATTCCAAAAATCACTATTTTAGTTTCTGTTTTGTAAGATTTTACCCCAAAAGATCGTATCTTGAACAAAAGCTTATAAAATCTTATGATCTATTATACTACAAGTTGCTACAGTCCTATTGCAATGAATTTCGATAAAATACGATTATAAATGACATTGTGGTCGGCCGATTCCAAAAATCCTCACTTTTGTTTATATTTTGTTAAGTTTTACCCCAAAAATAGCTCAAGATGCACAAGCTTTTGACCCAAACTTATTAATATCTTAAGCGGAAAGACAACATGTGCCTATCAAAGTGATTTATTATCAAGTAACATGAATAATAGCATTGCTGTGAACTGATTCCAAAAATCACTATTTTAGTTTCTATTTTGAATGATTTTACCCCAAAAGATCATATCTTGAACAAAAGCTTATAAAATCGTATGATCCATTATACTACAAGTTGCTACAATCCAATTGCAATGATTTTTTATAAAATACGATAATAAATGTCAATGTGGTCGGCCGATTCCAAAAATCCTCATTTCTGTTTATAATTTGTTATGTTTTACCCCAAAAATACAGATCCTACATGTTAGTATGGAACTCCATATTAAACAAGATACAAGGCAACAGTTATGAGACGGGATTCAACATTAAACATTTGTGTGCATTTTTTGCCCTGTACAGAAATGCAAAGAAAATGATGACATAACTTTAAACTGCATTTACTCAATTTCATGTCAATGTTGTTAAGGGCCCTTTTCTCAGATCGCGGCTCAAATGCTTAATTGACACAAATACCTAGAAAACAATGATATCGGTCGAACATATTATGGGCACATAATGATTAGAGATAGAGTACTCAAACTTCAAGTTTAAATTCTTATAGGAGTACCAAGAGCATGTGCTACGACGAACACTCATTACATACTGGATGGCCACACCCTTAAAACTGTTGATGCCAGCAAGTATCTTGGAGTGCCATTGACCAACGATCTTTCCTTGGACTACCACCTCAGCTATATAACCTCAAAGGCTAACAGAAAAATCATCAAGGAGTGCATGCTGCCAGTCAAGGAAGCCTCCTTCAAAGCCATGGTTCGTCCCATCATGAAGAATGCTGCTACAGTCTGGGATCCCACCCGAACGAGTCACATCAAGAAGTTGGAACAAGTCCAATGCCAAGCAGCCCCTTTTGTTCACAACGACACAAGGATGTGTCTCCAATATGCTGGAAGACCTGAAATAGGAGTCCCTAGAGTGTGCATGATGTACAAAATCGTTGACATCACAACCGAGAACGGACACCTACTTCCACAAGAGTGATGCCAGGACACATGGTGACGGGCAACACAGCCTTTACCAGGAAAGGGTCCCTAACCAGACCCTTGCCAGCACAGTCTTCGTGAGAACTGTTCCAGAATGGAACCTTCTCCCAGCTTTGGCGCCGAGTCTTGAAGCCTTCAAGACCTGACCACAGGAGTAGATGTCAGTGCACTGAGAACAGTGTATACAGTTTTGGATACTGCACACACGAAGGTTAATTTAATTAACGTGCGTGCTGCACACAATCACCATGCACATTAATTTGAGCTAATTATGCCTAGTAATAGTATATAATGTGCCAAGATCAGTACATGGAAGATCATTGGATCACTTCTTCATTGGAGATTGCAGAATTGTTGAATTTTTACAATGCGTCATCTGCTTCAATCTATGTTAGCTTTGAAGGTTAGTTGTTCAATGTGGTTCTTCCATCCAATGATGATGAACTTAACAAATCCTAAACTAAGATCTGGAACCGCCTTAAAGACGGTACTGGGTTAACAAGGGTGGGGGACATTTCTTTTGGAAGGCCTATCAATGAATATAGGAGTGTTTGTAGTATTTTCATAGTTGAAAAGGCCTACTACTGAAAGATTTGTCTGAGCAAGAATCTCTTCATGTTTACATAAGCTTCTGAACGACCGTGATGAATGTTCGAGAAAAAATGAAATTGAAACGCAAATTAAAGACAATTAAAGACTAATTATTGAGTAGGTTGTAAAATTATACCTCTTGAAACTGTTGAGTTAAAGCATTAAGTTGTTGTATCGGTAACTGACCGATATCTATCTGTTGTTTTCCAGCCATGTTGCCAGTGTATTTTGATCCTTGTTCAATAGGCGCTTGCGAGTTGGTATAAAACACTGACGAATATTCCGGATTGTTGACATTGGAAACAGGCGAACTTTTTGGTGACTATTGGCTTAATTTATGTATTACTTTATAAAATTTACGTGTAAATTAACGATAAATGGCGTTTTATAATTAAAAACTGTATCACACCACAAGTAACTGTAAAAACAGAGGCGTAGTCAGGCTTGGATGAATGGTGGTCAGGATTGGGGGGGGGGGGGGGGGAGGGCGCATGATGGTGGACATTTTGGGGTATATGGAAGTAGGACGGTAGGCTGTGGGTCTATTTTGTCTGGTTTGTTAATCCGGAAGAAATAAATAAATCTAGCTTGCATGTGAATGCGACAGAAACAACTAGCTAGGTCCCTGTAATCTACACGTATGATATAGTAGTGGGGTACATGTACTCACAAAGTTTAATCAATTAATTAACGTGCGTGACGTACTGATGTAGGATTGCAGGATGGGTGTCACCATGGTATTTTATCTCACACAAGGAATAGCAACAGACTATATTATATAATTATATATCTTCCATTAATCTGTCTGCCATTAATGTCAAGGTCCTTACGGGGACGTAGACATTTGTCTACTAAGGCAGGCAAAAAATCAAGAGAAAAGAGGTGTGATACAAGGAATTCGGGTACCTTACCCTAGCTCGTTTCGAATAGACTCCTTGGTTCTTTAACATGTTCAGTGTATAGCACCGATACACGCAAAACTATCTCAGGGTTTCCTACCAGTTTCGTCTCTAGTTAGGTGGGAAACATCGTCTCTAGTTAGGTGGGAAACATCGTCTCTAGTTAGGTGGGAAACATCGTCTCTAGTTAGGTGGGAAACACTGAAAAGCGTTTCCAAAATGACCAAGTGCCCAAGCTGAGATTAGAACCAGGGACCTCTCGATTAGTAGTCAAGAGCGTTATACACTTGATCCATATAAACCTGCTATAAACCTGGATTTTCTAAGCCATTGCGTCAACAGCAGATAAAGCTGATAAAGTCTAAATTGAACAATAACATCAGTAATGAACAAAAAACAACGTAGAACCATTAAATACTATATCCAAAATGGTTTACACAGGTAATGGTTTTAACAAAGACCTAATTATACATTTGGGTCTTTTGTTTTAAAAAGTATGCACATCACTTCAAAATTCATTTCAAAATGATGGCAATTTTCATCGCTGCTATTGTTGTCCTCGCACATCTTATCATTTGATGTCTAACATTGTTAAGAATAGTCCAGGTAACAAACAATCAATATAGTTAGTGGTATATGTTGCATTATGTTGATAAAACAACGTTTGTGTGTCTTCAATGTGTGATAGTAAAATCGTGCCGTATTATCTCGCACAACGGCTATGAAAATCTAGAAAGATCTACAACTGCATGTCATATCCTTGTGATTTAATTCTGTGGTGTCACATCCCATAGAAGATTTTCCATTTTTGAAAGAAAATGGTGCAACTTTATTCAGAGAATGGGATGGTAAGAAATTGGCACTTTCGGATATATAAGTGGTCCTGCTTTTATATATATGGATATAGTTTACATAGAACTTTCTGAATCTGATTGAGCTATCTTTTCTGTATATTTCAGGTTGATATTTGTTGTTCCTGGATTGATTGAAATAAATCAAATGGACATCTATGTTATAGTGTGCACATGCTATCGAAAAAGGCGGGGAAGTTTGGTATAATCCATATACAGTCAGATCTCGATATAACGACACCCAATATACTGACAAATTCATTATACTGACCTCAAATTTGGGGACAAAAGTATTAAAATGCTCTTTGTATCAATTCAGTATACCGACATATTCGATATAACGACATTTTTCTTGGAAACAAACAGCGTCGTTGTATCGAGATCTGACTGTACATGTATTCAGGTGGATTAATCAGATGACTGATGTGCATGATTTATCAGATGTGCTTGATTTATCAGTGATGTTTTTAATATAGAATTGACCATTATGTGTTCATTTTAGTAATTTGTAAAACCAATTTTGCAATGGTTGACCAACTTGATTCATGTTTATAAACATCACATAATCCTGGCCACATTATACATAAATGAATTTGTTTAATGGCTGAACCTGCTAGAGTACTAAATAGTGTCTTTGTATATGGTACATTGAAAAAAGGACAACAAAATGAGTATGTTATGAAAGATGTTGTTCCAAGTGTTGAATATGTTGGTAAAGCTGCAACACTTCATGCATACCCATTAATCATTGGAGGTGATTGGAATCTTCCAATGTTGATACACAAACAAGGTCAAGGTATGGTAAGTATAGGTACACAACAAATTACATACTTTAAAATCATTATTTTTCAAGGGGGTTGTATTTTCGTTGATTTCATTGTTTAAAGGGGCATGCCCTGGAACTGAAGTGTCTCGAATAGCAATCAAATTGGTATCATTATAATACCTAAGTCAAATAATGAAAACCCTGTAAAAAAGTTAAGAAATATTCCGCTAGTTTTTAAAAAAAAAAATTCAAGAATAACTAAATATTGTTGTCGCCAATAAAAGGCTGACAGCTGACAGCCTTTTATCCAAATCGATATGCAAAATATCAAAGCGTGCGTTATAGAGTAAATTTTTGGTCAAATTCTTCTTTGACTTTACGGTAATAGTTGGTTTTACAAGTGATAAACGCAATTTTGTTGTATGCACATCAAGACACTCCAGTTTCTGGGCATGTCCATTTAACTTGACCACAAAATCTAATGACCACAATTAATGGGTTTACCCTTTCATGTTATGTAGTCCACAAATTTTCGACCCCACAAAAATGCATTTTTATTAAAATCCACAAAATTTGATACCCACAAAAATATGTGCTTTTACAGTAGTTATATTTCAAGGTTTTGTTATCAGGGGTTCCATTTGACTCGGTATTAGGGATTTTGATTCTTGAAATTTCCAAAAAGCCACATTTTGACCCTCAACAGTTTGGTTTGAAGAGACCTTTACTCTTAAAATCAGGAGTATTTTGCTTATAGAGTGGTAAAACTATGGTCAAAAGTGTTAAAATGACCCTTCAGATTCAGAAGCTAGTGTAACCCCTGTGTTATTCATATTCATTGCTATAACATGATTGTTGTCTGCTCATCTTTTTATGCCCCCCTATCGATAGATGGAGAGGCATATAGTGATTCACCTGTCCGTCCGCTCATCCGCCCTGGTTAACCCAAATTGACAGTTTCTTCTAGCATTAATATGGCTTGCTACAAAGCTTCCATACTTGCATGGATGTTGCATATGAACACTCTCCACACACCTGTATCACCTGACCCCATTTTGACCTTCACCTTGACCTAATTTTGGACTTAACTTACATTCTTGGTTAACCCAAATTGACCGTTTCGTTTTACATCATGTTCATCATGGCGTTGCCTTAAAACTTGGCATACTTGTTTACGATCATAAGCCCCTTACATTATCAAAGCCATGTAACACTATCCAACATTATTACAGAATTATGGCCCCTGATTGACTTAGCTTTTTATGTCAAGGCTTCCATGGGGGCATAAGCGTTTATTGAACACAGTCTTGTTACTACAATACTGTAGTGGGTAAATCCAAGGCTGTTAATTGAACTTCATGTTTCAACATTTATGATCAACATTTATATAACATACATTTTGCTCTTTGTACAGCTTAGATAGAAGTTGATCTCTCTACCAAAATAATAGTATCACTGTATACTGCCCTATGTTGTTTTTGATGCATGTAGTTGCAATGGCTTTAATCTGATATATCTGGAGTGTGTTCTTTTTAAAAGAGATGTTCCCAATTTTCTCCACTTGACTGTTTTTTCTCAAAAGAAGACAAACTTGTATAAATGTACAATGTTTTTATCCTAGAATGTGAAAGGTGAACTGTACAAGGTAAATGATGAAGATTTAAAACGACTAGATCAATTTGAAGGTCACCCAGGGTTCTATGAAAGAATTGAGATAGAAGTGACTACAATATCAGATGATGCATGTACAAGTAAGTTTAATAGAACACTGTAAACCAATTGACTTCGGCGAAAACTAACATCCGCGTTTTGCCGATCGTCAGCATATTGGCCACTAAAATTTTGCGTTTTTAAGTTTCCCACAATGTCAATATTAATGTTTTTAGCACTTTGGCGGCGTCTTAATTTAGCAAAATTCTACCACTCGCGAACTCTGCGAAAGTTAATCTCGCGAAATTATTTCTAGGTTTACAGTAAATTTTATAAGTACCGGTATAATGTCCTAATTTTATGTTAGTATATATTGTTAGGCTCAACTCTGAAGTCTTTTCACATATCTATGCCACATTTCATGCACATATTACAGGGGTTCCATTTGACTCCGGAGAAGGGGTTTTGACCCTAAAAAAAATCCAAAACGCCACATATTAACCCTCAAGACTTTGTTTTGAAGAGTCATTTTCTCTTGAAATGATGGGTATTTTGCCTTTAAAATGGTAAAATTTATTCAAAAGTATCAAAATGACCCTTCAGATTCAGAAACTAGTTGAACCCCTGATATGATATTGCTAGTCAGGCCCGTATCCACGCTGAGGCACACGAGGCACTTGCTTCACTGAAAATTTGAGAAATTACCAAACTTAGCATGTTTTAAAGATAATAACGCCTCAAATAATATACCCTAGAATATATTTGCCTCAGTGATATATTGTCTCTGCATATGGCCCTCCTAGTGCTCAATGTATATCGGATATACTGAGCTAATGTTCCTGCTATGTTTGTATTACATTTCTTTAAAGCCCTGTTTCCATGCAGCATAAAACATACGCGTTTTTGGCGCATATTGATACTGCTTGTAACACACACCGAATAAATATATTTCGCTTCACTTTATTTATAATGTGTACAAATATAGTATATTTATTTCAGATCCTGGTGTGGCATTGAGGTGTTGGACTTATTTCATCAAGGATTATACAGAAGAAGATCTTAGTCTGAAATTCCATGATAACTATGATAGCAATGGTAGTCATGGCTTGGCTTATGATACAAGGTACTGTAAGGCTGCGTAGCAATGGTAGTCATGGCTTGGCTTATGATACAAGGTACTGTAAGGCTGCGTAGCAATGGTAGTCATGGCTTGGCTTATGATACATGGTACTATAAGGCTGCGTAGCAATGGTAGTCATGGCTTGGCTTATGATACAGGGTACTATAAGGCTGCGTAGCAATGGTAATCATGGCTTGGCTTATGATACAGGGTACTATAAGACTGTGTAGCAATTGTAATCATGGCTTGGCTTATGATACAAGGTACTGTAAGGCTGTGTAGCAATGGTAATCATGGCTTGGCTTATGATACAGGGTACTATAAGGCTGTGTAGCAATTGTAATCATGGCTTGGCTTATGAAACATGGTACTGTAAGGCCGCGTAGCAATGGTAGTCATGGCTTGGCTTATGATACAAGGTACTGTAAGGCTGCGTAGCAATGGTAGTCATGGCTTGGCTTATGATACAAGGTACTGTAAGGCTGCATAGCAATGGTAGTCATGGCTTGGCTTATGATGCAGGGTACTGTAAGGCTGCGTAGCAATGGTAGTCATGGCTTGGCTTATGATGCAGGGTACTGTAAGGCTGCGTAGCAATGGTAGTCATGGCTTGGCTTATGATACATGGTACTATAAGGCTGCGTAGCAATGGTAATCATGGCTTGGCTTATGATACAGGGTACTGTAAGGCTGCGTAGCAATGGTAGTCATGGCTTGGCTTATGATGCAGGGTACTGTAAGGCTGCGTAGCAATGGTAGTCATGGCTTGGCTTATGATGCAGGGTACTGTAAGGCTGCGTAGCAATGGTAATCATGGCTTGGCTTATGATACAAGGTACTGTAAGGCTGCGTAGCAATGGTAGTCATGGCTTGGCTTATGATACAAGGTACTATAAGGCTGCGTAGCAATGGTAATCATGGCTTGGCTTATGATACAAGGTACTATAAGGCTGCGTAGCAATGGTAGTCATGGCTTGGCTTATGATACAAGGTACTGTAAGGCTTCGTAGCAATGGTAATCATGGCTTGGCTTATGATACAAGGTACTATAAGGCTGCGTAGCAATGGTAATCATGGCTTGGCTTATGATGCAGGGTACTATAAGGCTGCGTAGCAATGGTAGTCATGGCTTGGCTTATGATACAAGGTACTGTAAGGCTGCGTAGCAATGGTAATCATGGCTTGGCTTATGATACAAGGTACTGTAAGGCTGCGTAGCAATGGTAATCATGGCTTGGCTTATGATGCAGGGTACTATAAGGCTGCGTAGCAATGGTAGTCATGGCTTGGCTTATGATACAAGGTACTGTAAGGCTGCGTAGCAATGGTAATCATGGCTTGGCTTATGATACAAGGTAATATAAGGCTGCGTAGCAATGGTAATCATGGCTTGGCTTATGATACAAGGTACTATAAGGCTGCGTAGCAATGATAATCATGGCTTGGCTTATGATGCAGGGTACTGTAAGGCTACGTAGCAATGGTAATCATGGCTTGGCTTATGATACAAGGTACTATAAGGCTGCGTAGCAATGGTAATCATGGCTTGGCTTATGATGCAGGGTACTATAAGGCTGCGTAGCAATGGTAATCATGGCTTGGCTTATGATACAAGGTACTGTAAGGCTGCGTAGCAATGGTAATCATGGCTTGGCTTATGAACCATGGTACTGTAAGGCCGCGTAGCAATGGTAGTCATGGCTTGGCTTATGATGCAGGGTACTGTAAGGCTGCGTAGCAATGGTAATCATGGCTTGGCTTATGATACAAGGTACTGTAAGGCTACGTAGCAATGGTAATCATGGCTTGGCTTATGATACATGCTACTGTAAGGCTGCGTAGCAATGGTAATCATGGCTTGGCTTATGATACAGGGTACTGTAAGGCTGCGTAGCTATGGTAGTCATGGCTTGGCTTATGATACAGGGTACTATAAGGCTGTGTAGCAATGGTAATCATGGCTTGGCTTATGATACAAGGTACTATAAGGCTGCATACTGGTCAGAATGATTGATATGATATTCGTATTGATACAAAATGATCGATATTCGATACATCATATTCATATGATATTTTCTTTTGGCAATAAAACATCTAAGTAGACACATGTACATTAATGATGATTATGTATCTACCGGTATTATGCAGAACACTATCTAGTCAAGTCACTCAGGTCCGAGGTGTGATTATACAACCTGTTTACACGTTTTATATTGCTTAACCACGATGCTTGTAAAAATATATATTTGCATTAATAGACGTTTCAAAAATCACCCTGATAGATGAAACAAATGTACAATGAAAAATATAATGATATTTTCTACCTACAAATGTCAACATAAACATTTGCTACAGAGGCCGTTACTCATGAACCCAACTGGTTTTGAGTATAAAATGTTACGGGAATCAGAAAGACAAGTACAAATAGACCAGAGTATAAAATAAATGAATGTTCAATGTACAAGTTTTTGAATATCACACTAAATGTTCATCTGAATTGCTTTCATTTCAGAGAAAATGATGAGCATCCTGACCAGTCATAGTAACCAGAAAGTCTTGCTGCTTTTGGAAACCAATTAAGACATTTTTATGCAATCCAATGATTTGTGCCGAGCCGAGCATAGCCTTTATTTTATTTTTTTTATTGTGTAAGAAATGACCAGGTGTAGTATTATTAAAATATTGATCTTACTTGACTTAAAAGATAAGGACAACCAATCAGATTACACCATATTAAACTCTTGGTCAGTAACATGCAATATGATTGGCTATCCTTATTCTCCAATTAAATAAGATCAATATTGAATACCACCCCAGATGTTTTTACCTGTAAAGTTCTAGACATTACTCTAAAACATTACTTGTCTAACATATCACCCTTACCATGTACGATTTAACAAGAAACAGTATTTATCACATGTTTGATGTTGCGGTAGCGTAATAAAGCCATTATTTATTTTTGATAATACACTAGTGTAATAAAGCTTTCACGCGACTTCATTCATAGTACAGGCGACGTCGTCAAAGTTGCACGTTTATTATAGTGAAAATAACTAGCTATTTTATGTTTCTGCAGAATAAAGGCTAACATGTGATAAAAAGAACATTATATTTGTGACTTTCCACATTGAATTTATTAAACTCGTTGAATAAAATCGATAAAATGCTCGTCAGAGCCTCGCATTTTGTTATTTTATTCAACTCGTTTAATAAATTCAATATGAAATGACACTCATGTAATATCCTCTATTTAATGCTGTACATAGCTCTCTCGAACAATTCAAAAGAATGTATATAAGATGGAAGTTTCCAGACTGGGACTACCAATAAAATAAGTATGTTCTAGATTCATTGTAAATATTATGTTATTGTCTCTTAACTTGTTTATATTGTTTTGTTGTTTCATAGTGTGTATTTGAATAGCTAAGTCTTGTTTATACTAACTTTTCATTATTCATCTAAGTCAATTTTATTATTTACTTTCATTCAATTGTTAAGTTTGACTACTTTCATTTCATTTGTTAAGTTTACTATGTTTGCAATTATCATGTTAAATGTATGTATTATATGTTGAGGTCCTCATGGAAGATTGTGTTTATATGCAAATGTGTTAACCTCGTAAAATAAAGTCATTATTATTATTATTATTATTATTGATACATTGATTACCTTTCTACATTGTTGGATAGATGATTTGATACTCAGACTTTTCATTTATCAGAAGCATTTGTGATTGACCCAATCATGATAAATTGTCCATGACTTATGTATATAATTTGTTATTTTATGTCCGGTAGTGTATGACAGGCAAATTCTTTAAGATGATTCTTTTGTTCTTCTTTTTATGGCAATGCATATGAAATTAAAAAAGAGTTGCACATAAATATGCAAGTTTTCAGTTCTGTGGTAAGACACACAAATAATATTTTCTGTTGTAATAGCAAACATGTACCTGTATTAAAAAGTTTGGCTAAAACCAATACACAGCCAAATCCAGAGGCAAGAAAGCACTGAGGCAAACATTTCTAGTTTAGTTTTGAGGATTTTTTTCCTTCAAAAACATGTTTATCTTGGTAATTTCTCAAATTTTCGCTGAAGCGTTCTGCGTGGATATGAGCCTGCAATAAATACTGATCTCTCTGTTCTTATGCTAATAAGGGTGGACAAGTGTTCCAGTGGTAAGAGCTACTGACTACTGATACGAAGGTGGCGGGTTCGCTCCCTCCTCCAGACGGTCAAAAAAGGAAATGCTTTTCAGTGCTTCCCACCCACCATAACTAAATTTACTAACAGTCTTTCAAACGAGATATTAAGCGAGGTCCTGTGTATGATGCTTTACATTGGCATGTAAAAGAACCAGGGATGATTCTGGAACTGGGGCATCTTCTGTATCATGCACTATCCCCCCAAGAACTAAAGTGACTAACCTCTTCTGGGGGCCTCGCCCATATGGATTTCTGGTGGCAAGGATGAATAAAAGCAAATAAACCAAACTTACGCTAATAAAAACACTTTTGTAAGATACTTGTACTTTTATGATTTATAGACTAGTGTGATTAATATTATTCTTTATTATTTTGTTATACATTTATAATTTTATATTTATCGTATCAAATTTATATTTGGTATCTTATCTTATTTTTGCATATTATATGACATACATTCTATGCTGTTATTGTAATGCAGATGAAAGATTTAGTTACTACACATAATCAAGATTGACATATTGTGATTACTGTTTACTAAAATGTTGATATACAGGGTGATCATTAATACATGATAACTTAATTAACTGTTATAACTTCGTCAGTTTTTAAGATAATATATTTTGTAATATACCTTTGATTAACATACACATGTAGTTTTATTCTGCACATATATCATTCTCAAATGTAAAATATTGTTTTCACTGCAGATAATTAAAACGTTCCTCTTTATTCTGCAAATTTCAAAATCAGCTCCTAATGACATTGAAAATTACTGAGTCCTTGCATATTACGCCACCAATGCTGCAAATTTCACATTGAAGTTGGCCAGACCCAAGATATTAACATACCCAGGATATACATGTAAATGGAGAACTGAGTTTACCAATGTTGGTTGTAAAACATTGGGCACATTTGCATAATCCAATGGATTGGCATGAAAGCTATCGACAAAAAAAAATACAGGGAATTCTTTACTCTGGTGTCTGGTCAATTGATCATGATGATATCTGAAATTATTGTTTAGTTTGTGATAGTTTATTATTTCATCCATATTCCTTAAAGTTACATTAACTGTTACAGTCAGATCTCGATACAACAACGCTGTTTGTTTCCAAATAATTGTCGTTGTAACGAATATGTCGGTATACTGAATTGATACAAAGAGCATTTTAATACTTTTGTCCCCAAAATTGATGTCAGTATAATGAATTTTCCAGTATATTGGGTGTAGTTATATCGAGATCTGACTGTACCAAGAATATGGATAACCAAGATCATTATGTCTCACACATATACACTTAACAAATCTTACAAGTGTGCATGTATATATTTACCCATAACTCGGTCAAAAAGTGTTTGATCTTCTTGAAATTTTCAACATATGTAGTTTGGATACGTTGAATTACAATTCAATTGATTTTATTATCTGATAATAATGTTTACAAACAGTAAAGTAATGATGACTTCAGAATCAGCAAAAGCTAATGTCACAGGTTTTTGTCGGATGTTCATCGGGTGTTTATCTGTTTGTTAATGCAGCTATGTGTCCTTTTTGCTGATCAATTTTGTGTTCATTTCTATGTACTAATCACAGAAACAGAAATAAAGAAAACAATGATAAGAATAAAGCCCAATTTAGGTTTGTAACTATCTACTATTTTGCTGAAAATGCAATTTTGGAAGTTATCTCCCTTTGACCACACAATTCAAACTGTATTTTTAAAAGTTAAAAAACAGGATATTGTTGAGTGAAAAATTGCATAATTTTGTGTTTTTTTGAATGAAACGATATATCTAAAATTCTCATTCATGATAAATAAAAATAATTAGCGCCTACACGTTAATTTCTCGTGCATTTTACGTGTTTCATTGTTCAGTGATCCGCTGTTTTCAATTTT